>CM060913.1:157617309-158224809 GCA_030737875.1 Allium sativum
ACAAATCAAAAAAAAAAATGGAATCGAATTCTGAGATCGTCTCAACAGTTCCCATGTAAACTGATTGCCTATTTTTGAACAAATGATTTTGCCTCTAACGGCCACATACTGACTCTGCTCGACGTGCATTTTGGAACTTAACAATGATTAGTCATTATAAATCCAACAAAATGGGTCTCGTCGAATTCTGAGCTCATATACAAAATTTCACTTTTTAAGGGCTATGCGATGATTTGAAAAAAATCGAATTTTTAAAATTTTCAAAACAAAGCTTACAAATTGATTTAATAATTTTACTAAGTTTTTTTTAAGTCAAATAAAATACAAAAACTAATTTTATATTTATTTTCAAATTTTATTTAGCAAAAATAATCAATTTATATTCGCATATTCCTTAAAATAGCTTAAATTAAAATTTTAAACTGGTTATGAAATTCCAGGTTGTTTCAATTATAAAGGAATTCCATAGTGACTTTTCAAAAATTTGATTTGGACACAACTCCCAGTCTACACGACGAAATATCGATTTTTCTCTTCCATCAGAAAAATATACTTCACCAGCTCCAAACGTTTCTTGTTTCACAGAATTCCGGCTTACAACGGATTATGTATATTCGTTTAAAGTTCGAATTGCCAAATTACGAACTGCTACGCCATTTCGAGCTCGATTATAATTAAAATATAATTTATCCATTCAACTGTCGTTTATATAGTATATTCGTTAATATAATTTAACTCTAAAATGAAATATATATTATAAATTATCAAATTCACATAATATTGTGAATTCCACTATTTCCGACTATTTCGGAAATTAAATACATTATTCTATTATTTATATTAATTAAATATTCAATATTATTTAATTAAACAACCATTTAAATCTCTAAATCACTATTTAAATAATTAAATAAATTAATTATTATACCATAAAAATTTGGAACATTACATTCTTCCCTCCTTAAAATAACTTCGTCCTCGAAATTGCTAAGGTAGAAAAACAAACCCTATTAATTGGTGTTTATTTATTATCTTCAATTCCAATCGAACCAATTAATTTTAATTAAAATATTAATTCATTCCAAATAACAAAAAAATTACAAAAATTTTGAAAATTTTCTAACATTCAAAATTTTCAGAAAATTTCGCCAGCACCTCCTTTGTACGGCTCAATTGGTACAACTACAACTCGCCTCTTTTGGCCTTCTCCAGCCAAAAAGAAAATCAAATAGCCAAGCGGCTTGCCAAATCGGCTCATAAATCACCGAACTGAATGAAACATTTACCTTTTGTTGAACATACCATTTTATTTCTTGCACTTGCTTCTACTCAATACCTGCTGATCATATATCCATCTATACCAATCGATTTCCAATCAATTTCAATCAGTCAAATCTCAACACAATTATTCACTTATATCCAACCCAAATTTCATTCTCAACTGAAATGCCATTACCAATTTCAACTCTTGACTTATCAGTCCAATATAATTCCAAATTCCCATCTCACAATCCAATTTTACTCAATATCATTCTATTTCTATTCAACATCAATTACCACTTAACTGCTTTACTTTAATTCCAATTTTCTTTTACAAATTTCGGTTTAATTTGTTTTTAAATCATAAAGTCTCTACCTGGGAGGTTTAAACAACTTACCTCTTTTCAAAAATCAAATATTCTCTTTCGGAATCAAAACAACTTGTTTTCACAAAACATTTCCAAAAACAATATCCTTGTTAGTAATTCATCACTTACAAACTCAAAAATGAACATTGATGATGTGGCCAGCATCATCAGGATTATTTCCGAGCTACTGAAGTGAGTTAAATACTATATTACTTTTCGAAACCATTTCTTAATCATTTCCATTTTGAAATACATTCAAAATATTATTCACAATGCTTGTAAACAATTTAAAATCTCCCAAGATTTTAAAATTATTATATATTTAATCCAAAACCATTTATAAATACTTTTCCAAATTTCCAGAGTTTTAATTCCAATTCTTATTTTAATTTCAGATTTAATTCATATGATTTCATATATTACACTTATATGAATTCTGATTGGTTTTTCTATATAATCATTTCAATTATAATCTTATTTGATTATAATAACAACCAATAAATCCAATATACTATAACAATTCATATATTAACCATTCTTTTATATCAAAATATAATTTTTCGTAAAATTATTTCATTTACCCTCTTTTCAAAAAATACCGTGTCGGTTCATAGTATTCGAGTGTTTAGAAACCCCTACTGATACAGTGGACCAAACTGGTTGATCAGAACTCATAAACAACTAAACCAATAAATCTCCACAGTACAAAACAATTTTTATAAAATCTACAAATACGTTCACTCGTATATATACACCCAAACACATTCTAGGGTATTACTTACCCTATCTCTATCGAGTTACGCAATAGAGTCAAGGTAGATACTTAACCTTTAGCTTTGATACCACTGTAATAGCCCGGGGAATTTGCGACCTTGGTTATCGACATAGAACACCATGTCGACTATCCAAGAATCGAAAATACCGGAACGTCAATAGAAAGAAGTTAGAAGGTGAGAATAGATAAGATTGAAAATTAGAATAGAAGAAGGAAGAAAACAACTACAACAACATCAGAGTAACATGAATCTCACAGTGGAACGAATAAAATATATTATATAACATAACTTTGGAATAAAACAGTATCGGTATATATTCAGAGTACAACACTTACAACACAGCGAAAAAAACAATAGCTATATAATCCTGAAGCCTCCTGCTCCAGCTCTCCAAGTATCTGTGAAATACCGACTACTTGACCGCCCGTACAAAATTCGGCAACCAAGAGTTTAGGGAAAACAAAACAAAATAAAATCTAGGTCAGTCATGTGACTGGTGTGAGTAAACTCCAACCATTTGTTTAACTTTTAAAATCCTTTTAAAGGAAAGAATAATCATAAGACCAATCCACATATAAACACAGAAGGTTTTTACCTTACGATAACCCAAAACATTCTTTTAAAATCCATAATCTTCTGATATTATAATAATATATAAATCACTTAAATAGCAATATAGTGAAACGCTTTCATCTCACATTCCACATATATAGCATACAATCAAAAACCGCGGACTCTTATTGGGTAATGGATTCCAACTATGACAAGGGAGGGAACCACCTTCCAATCAGTGTACTCTAGAAGAAATACACTGGAGTTCAACAAGAACATCTTGTAACTCGGCTACACATGACCGACCATTCATTTCGGTTGAATGTTCCGAATATATTGTCATCTTACTGTTGGTATACCAACTTAACCGTTCCCGGGAGATATAAAATTGAAATAAGTAACAAATACGAATATTCTCTAGATGGTGACAATATACCCTACTTTGGTGCGACCCACTTAGCCATGTTGCCTGCCCGATTTCTGTCATTTCTTAGTTGATGAGGCCGGAGGTCATAACGTATTTGTTAACAGATCACTCCTTCATTTACTTTGAATGCCACACTGTCATACCGGTCAAATCACAAATTGATTTCCCAAAAATACCACGGGTATAAGCTCAGAGAAACGAATTCCTCCGCCACCAACGTAAATACGTTTGAAATGATCAAACTTACGCGATCCACCCGATATAGTCTATCAAATACTCATCCACTCAAGTTGTCATGGGACTGGACAATCCGATGGAATTATTCTGTAAATCCATCTTAGGCAATTTCTACCTAGGATCGCCAGAATAAACCTTGCATAAACTCCATCTCCAATTGTCTTCGATATATTTGATTCGAAACGATAATGCCCATATGGAGTGGTTTTCAGATAATAAATTTAATCCCAGTCTGTCCGTATTGACAATGGAAATGGTCAAAAACTTTAATGGTTAGTTATTTAACTATCAAAGGAAAATATGTGTACAAACAACGGTCGTATTCCCAAATGGAAATCTTACCGATCAATCATCATTTCATTTCCCAATTTCCCATTTATCATTTCCGTATATTAATAAATTCCTTATTTCTAAAATTAGAAAATATACGTTATTAACTTCGAAAAATGTTTCCATTTCTGATTCACGCATCAATATCTTCCTACCTCTATTAGTCCCTAACTTCAAACTAGTAAGAGAGCAACTTCCCTTGTATAAACCCCGTGTAACGACCCAGAAAATCTGAACCAATTTAAAATTTTAAATTGGCTAAAGTAATGGATTTTAAATATTTAAAATAAATATTTTAAATTATAGCAATGAAAAGTGAGTTTGAATCGACGTTTGAAAACGAATATAATTAATTCTAATTATAAATAAGGCCTGAAATGGCGCTGCAGTTTCAAAAATAGAATTCAAACTTTGTCGGACTGTACCGGGCGCAAAACAAAACGGATTTTTGTGAAACCAAAAATATTTAAATCTGTTAGTGAATACCTTTCTAACGAATCTGAAAAATCAAATTTTCATAGTGGAAAGCAAAAGTTATGGCCAAATGAATTTTCAGAAAGGTCGCTATGAAATTTATATAGCCTGTGAAATTGACCATTTTGCAAACGACCTCGGAATTCGACGAAACCACTTTTGTTGGATCCGGGATGTGAAGTTATTGCTAGGTTTCAAATTTCATAATTTTTGAAGCTCGTATGTGAGCGTGGCAAAGGAAAACGTGTTTTGGTCAATTACAGTTAAATTGGATCGAATGGGCCTTTTTGCAAATGGTCTCAGAATTCGACGAAACTAGTTTTGTTGGGACTGTATCGTCAAAACATAGCTAGATTTATTTTTCTGGAATTTTTCTAATCAGTTTGTGGCCCTGGCAAATTGAAATGTACATTCAAATTGAATATTGAATGTTATATATTTTAATTTAAAGGAAAACTAACTGAAACAGTCGAATGGGCCTACGAAACATATCCCATTGTGTTCGGAATGGGGGTTAAATGCTAGGGACAACAGTCGTTGGGGTTAGATTGGTGGTCACGTCAGAAAACCCCTTTAAAACCCACCTGCCAATCATATTTTTTTTAAAAATAAAAAAGAAGAAAATCTTCGTTTCTATCTCCCCAATCGAAGGCGAAAACCGCTCGAATCCTTCCCCCTCATTTTCCGATCAATCCATGCCAAATTAGCTTGTGCCATAGTTGAACTTTTTGAAGATCTTCTCGAGATCTTCAAATCCATATAAAGTTTGGAATTTTTCGTGGCCTATGGAGAGAGAACCACTTCCCTGAAGTCATCGACTTCAACCCGCCGCCCCGACCGCCTGGCACCACCGAGTGAGCCCCCACCACCGTGCGTAGACGCGCGTCTCCCCCCTCGTCGTCGCTGCATCGGCCGATCCTCCTATCGATTCACGGTTTGATCGAAAATTGCAAACCTAGTTTTGAACCTTTCAGCTGAGGTACGGCTTGTTTTATTTTCAACTGTTTTAACACCATTAAACCGTTGCAAATTTTGAAAAATCATATCTTTTTCGTTTCTTGTCGAAATTCGATGAAATAGGAAACATCATGACCGAGTGGACGTCTTCTACCTTCTAGAGAGACCCCATATTTTTCTGAGCCTTCTGCTATTTTTGGTGGAGTGGAACCCAATATGAGATTTCTAATTTATAAACGATATGGAAAACGACGATGTATAAATTATATAGTCGATGTATGAGTTATATAAGCGTTGTACACCTCATGTATAAGCGCTGTATAAGTTGTACGTTTGATGTATAAGTTATATATGCATTGTAAAAATTATATATGTGTTGAAATAGAAGTGAATTGCTATATATATATATATATATATATATATATATATATATATACGCCCCTCGTCCACAAACCATGGGCGATATTTATTTGTTGTGATTGGTGTGAAAATTGATTGATAGTGAATGGTTGATTGGAATTGTTTGTGGTTGATATTGATTGATTGTGGTTTAAAAATACCCATTTGTGGTTAAGAAATATTTGGTTGAAACCACATAGGATTAGTTTGTGGAAATGGAATAAATATATACATGTCGCCTGCGTGCGAACTAGATGCATGATTCCCCATTGTCAAAAACCGCGAGGTTTTAAGGTAGAGCGAGGAGCCGTACTAGGGACGGTCTCGGTTTAAACTACCCTGCCGTTATGCTGCCGAAATTTTGAATAATATTCATGTGTTTGAATTATTTTCATTTGTTGAAACTATATTTATCCGTTGAATAGAAAACCTCCATGTGTGGAAAAGTTGTTGAGTTGAAATTCATGTGTTGAATGGTGTTCATATTTTGAAATAAATTGTTTTATAATAAAATTCACATTTTTATCATCTATACGAACTATATAAAATAACAGTGTTTTGAAATGAATTGTTTTACAATAAAAATCACATTTTTATTATATAAATGAATTGTTAAAAATAGTGAAGTGTTGAAATAGAAGGCAGTTAGATGAAAATATCATTTTATCAAAAGTGTGAAATTCATATGGTTTTGAAATCGAAGAATCGATATATATTTAAATAGAATTGAAATATATCGAAAAACGACGCTGCAGTTCGTATTTTGAAACCGTGATTTCAAACGATTAGTACGGGAGATCCGACCATCGGATTTTCTTGAAATCAAAACCTTTGGGTTCGCTTTGGAAATATCTTTCCAACGGCACCAACTTTGTAAAAATCCAACGGTTGGATTGTCTGGAATGTTTAATTCAAATCTGAAGAAAAACAGCGCCAGAGTCGATTATATTTATATATATATATAATTATAATTAATCGAATAACGACACTGCAGTTCGTATTTTGAAATCGAAACTTCAAACGATTATACCGGGAGATCCGACCGTCGGATTTTCCCGAAACTGGAACCGTTGGATGCGTTTCTTTTTATGCAAAAAAGGTAGTGAATCGGTAGATTCACGCCTTCATCCATTCATTAAGCATAGAGCAAGTACATCGTGTTCAGCATACATAGAGCTATCTACTAGTTACAATAGTTACATATATTTACATACATATGTACAATCAAAATACATGCACGCAGGCATGTTTACATAGAGTCCAAAAATTTTATGAAACTACGGCAAAAAACAGCATGCAAACCCAGTAAAGTGAAGCATGGCAACATCAAGCTCTGCTACCACGGGCCCTGTCCATCACTCTAGCTCCGATTGTGTCGACAAACCTGATTTCTTCCTTGCCTGACCAAAGAGAAACAAAATTAAGTATGCGAAAAATAACTGAGTTGGGCCGTTTCATTTTGCATTTATAATAGTGCTATTCCAGAAGAGAAATTGGTCAGAGATGAAGTGAGACCAGTCTAAGCAGATATTAAGGCTAACTAAACACTTCGTCCACACGTAAAAGGCGAAATCGCAATCAAGAAAAAGATGCATATAATCCTCGTCATCGTCATTGCAGAAAACACATCCCCCAGTAACATGAACACCTTTTAGCCTTAATCTTTTCACTGTATTGAGCTTGTTGTGCATGATCGTCCACATATGTATCCTGACCTTAGCAGGTACAGCCTTAAAACTCCACATTCTCATGAATCCATCGTACTTTCTTCCTGTGAAGTTCATCAACTTATAAAGTGCACTCACGCAAAATTTACCACCAATCTTCCACACAAAATCATCCTCCTCATTGCTATGAAGGTGAACATCTTCTAACAAACGAATCAGTCCACAAAGTTGAAGCAGAGCATTACCAGCCACAATACGACTAAAGGACAGGTTCCATTTAAAGTTGGCAGAATGCGCATTAAACATTTCACAGACTGAAGCACTTTTGTTGCATGCAATAGAAAACAGATCGGCAAATTCATTACGCAAGGGGATAGGAAGCAACCAACTGTCGTACCAGAAAGAGATGCTTCGGCCGTTTTTAACTACAATCTCAGTCCCAATCTTCATCCAGTGAACATTTGCCATAACACCACGCCAGAATGTTGAGCAATGGGCCGTTGGATGCATTTTGAAAAGATCTATCTAATGATGTTAATTTTGTGAAGATCCAACGGTTAAATTTCCAGATATGTGTAAATCAAATCTGAAGAAAAATAGCGCCACGGCCGCGTTGTGGCCTGAAGCGTCGTTTTGAATAAATTGTCTATATTAAAATAAATAAAAATAGCGATAAATCGTTATAAAATATCATAAATGATATGGAATGGAAATAAACTGAATTTGCTCGATTTATGTGGTATTTGATGGTTGAATGTGTTTGGTGTGAAAAGTACATTAAAGAACAAAATTGGTGTTGTCGAATGATTTAACCATTGAAATAAATTGATTTGAAATTCTAAATATACATGAATTATTTGAAAAGGCCGAGTTAATTCTTATTTCAGATAATTGACCGACGATTGAAAGTCGAAGATGAAGACGGTGGTCAAAGACCGGAGATCTTCACCTCGTTTGGATGGTAACCGAGGTCCTGATAGGGAGGCATCCCGAAATATGGATAAAGAGTGGTGATCGTCCAGACGTACGTGGTGATCGATGGGTTTGCGAGGTATATAGTGCCTCCGGTTTCGTTCAGACCTAGAACGGACTTGTAAATGGACTGTATGTCTGACATTGGATTTGATTCTGTGTTGATTGATCTCTGTTAAATATACATCTGTTTTGCGGTGGAGAATTTATTCTTTTGCTTAACGCCCTTCTCTGAAATGCACGATCTCAGAGGTTGTATATCGATGGACATCAGTCGCATGGCATGAATTGCTAGTGTGGCATGCCTGAGTGGCAAATGATCAGGGCTTCTGTTGAAAAGCAAAGTCTTGTGGTGATGATCAAAGCACCGCCTGTGTGGCGTAGCTTTGTGTATAACGTGAAATCGCGAGCCTTACCCCCGGTATGAACCAGAAACGGGAGGAAGGACCTCAGGGAGGGCATGCGTTTCCTTCTAGCTAGAAGTGGCGTCAGTGGTTTTACATGCCCTGACGAGTTTGACTTATGTGGTTGTTGTTGTTGCGAGGCGCCTCGGTTTGATCGGACGATCCGGGTCCGATGGAGTCATTCGTTGGCTCACTTACGCCCCATAGGGTGGGGAAACGCAGTGTTCAGGAATTTTAATCCACGTCGGTGGACCGGCCCTGACGATCTAAAGGCTTGACTGAGTACTTGCCTGAGACACGGGCTAGAGCGTCTCGAATTCGGTAAGAACTACCTTTTTCCTTGGTTCATGACGGAAATCCAATTTCCAAATACGACATCGTGCGGTTTTGATTGTGTGTGTATATATATATATATATATATATATATATATGGCGACATGATATATGGTACCCATGCCTCCTATGATTGATAGTTATGATTTGAAATTGATATTGAAACATGTAAACACTAGTAATAATACCAAATGCTTTTGTTTTATTCGTATCAATCATATTTTGGCCATTATAAGGTAAAACTCTATCCTCCGGTTTGCGTTGCATTGTGTGATGGGAACTTAGTCTTATAATGGCTTCATTTTTATAAAAAGCATAGCGTTGTTTCAAAGAATGATTTGTTTTAAAGCACTGGCAATCCAATGGAGTAAACCCGTTCCACGAAAGTGGCGTGGTCCTGTGATTAGCCATATTATAAATGTGTTGAGTAGATTTCTCATACCAGTCCCATGACCGACTCATAGTTTGTTTCACTCTCAAACTCGGGTGCCCCTTTTTCTACACGGGCAGCCTTGTGTTCAGGTTTAGCAGGCTTTATCTGGATAGCTGGAGATGAAGATGGATTCTATTATTTATCTCTTTTTATGCTGTTCAGCTCCTATTGTACATATTTTGTTTGTTTCCGCTGTAGACATTTAGGTATAGCTGAACTGTATTTGTACTAAGTACGATCCCATATACTGTGTAAATTTGATGATTACTCTTATCCAGTATATTCTATTGTTCATTATATGGTGTATTTATTTATTTGTGTTCTGCTATTATCTGTTTATGTGTTATATTCCACGGATTACCCTTGCCACCGTCAGTACAGGGTTTGGGGTCGTCTCATTTGGTATCAGAGCTTTGGTTAAGCTTAGTTCTGGGATATAACATATTAACGAACTCGTCAGAAATAGAACCAGTAGTGTTCTATGGCGGGTCACTCAGTACAGATAGGATCGCAATATCTTGGTATGAGTACAGCAGAATCAGAACAATTCGTTAGAGATGGGGTCAGAAGTGCCCTAGAACGAGTCGAGAGTTATATGTTTTTAAATAACGTATTTGTGATTATATATAAAGTCTGGTTTTAGAAATATAATTTTTGAATATATAAAAGATATATATTTGAAAAGTAAAATAATATAGAAATCGATTTGTATGATTTTGAAAAGTTAAGAACAATTTGATTGTTGCTTGTGTTGTGTGATAGTAAATTTGATTAATTGAATTATTGAAACAATAGTTAATTTAATCAACAATAGAATAATGGTAGAATTTATTCATTTAAATCACACATTGAACTGATTAGAAGATAAATAGAAATATACATACTTGTGTATTATATATGTTTGAACAGGTAAATGGATTAGCTGTTGAGTAAAGATTTTATTTGCGTGCCCGACAAATAGGTATACCTTAATGAGTTGGATGCGAAATATTATTATATCAACTCCTGTGAATGCCATTGGATGCGGAGTGCTGGTTTTTCTGTGTGAAATAATAAACGTCGCCATAGGATAGTAACAATTAATTTTGAACTACATTACATGGCATACTTCTGAAGATAGGCATGCTTCATCATATACCACATAAGAATTTAGAGCTTATGTGACGAGGTGGAAGATTTACCATACGAGCGAGAGGCTTGTATGGCGATGACTATATTTTACAGGTTGAATTGATGACTGATATGGACTATTTAAATTGTAAAGATAAAATTGCCAGATTAATAAAAACCCCACACGGGTCTGGAGTTGACAATAATCACGTCTCTCTAGTTATTAGATACAGCACATGGACTATTTATTTCCCACACGGTACGAGGTGACGAGGATTTATCCTCTAGAGCATTTAAAATACACACTCCCTCAGGCTTTGACAGGGTGACGAGAATTTATTCTCTGGAGTTATTACCAATACACGCTCCCCTGTAAACACCAGAATATATCACTACAAATATGTGTATGCTTATTAGGATTTGCTGGGTACCTAATACGGCCCAATAAATTTCCAAACCCCTCCCCGTACAAAGGAGGTTATGGCGAAATTTTTCGAAAATTCCGGGTGTTAGCCAAATTTTTGAAGAATTTGAAAATTCTCAGAAATTGAAAAGTTGGAGAATTGAAGCCAGATTGGACGTAGAGTTGATTAATCTAACCACTTTCGACTTTGTTACTTTTCGGGGACGAAAAGTTTTAAGTGGGGGAGATTGTAACGACCCAGAAAATCTGAACCAATTTAAATTTTTTAAATTGGCTAAAATAATGGATTTTAAATATTTTAAATAAATATTTTATATTATAGCAATGAAAAGTGAGTTTGAATCGACGTTTGGAAACGAATATAATTAATTCTAATTATAAACAAGGCCTGAAATGGCGCTGCAGTTTCAAAAATTGAATTCAAACTTTGTCGGACTGTACCGGGTGCAAAACAAAACAGATTTGAGTGAAACCAAAAATATTTAAATCTGTTAGTGAATACCTTTCTAACGAATCTGAAAAATCTAATTTTCATAGCGGAAAGCAAAAGTTATGGCCAAATGAATTTTCAGAAAGGTCGCTATGGAATTTATATAGCCCGTGAAATTGGCCATTTTGCAAACGACCTCAGAATTCGACGAAACCACTTTTGTTGGATCCGGGATGTGAAGTTATTGCTAGGTTTCAAATTTCATAATTTTTGAAGCTAGTATGTGAGCGTGGCAAAGGAAAACGTGTTTTGGTCAATTATAGTTAAATTGGATCGACCAGATATGGGCCTTTTTGCAAACGGTCTCAGAATTCGATGAAACTAGTTTTGTTGGGACCGTATCGTCAGAATATAGCTAGATTTATTTTTCTGGAATTTTTCGAATCAGTTTGTGGCCCTGGCAAATTGAAATGTACGTTCAAATTGAATATTGAATGTTATATATTTTAATTTGAAGGAAAACTGACTGAAACAGTCGAATGGGCCTACGAAACATATTTCATTGTGTTCGGAATGGGGGTAAAACGCAAGGGACGACAGTTGTTGGGTTTAGATTGGTGGTCGCGTCAGAAAACCCCTTTAAAACCCACCGGCCAATCATATTTTTTTTAAAAATAACAAAAAAGAAAATCTTCGTTTCTCTCTCCCCAATCGAAGGCGGAAACCGCTCGAATCCTTCCCCCTCATTTTCCGATCAATCCACGCCAAATTAGCTCGTGCCACAGTTGAACTTTTTGAAGATCTTCTCGAGATCTTCAAATCCATATAAAGTTTGGAATTTTTCGTGGCCTGTGGAGAGAGAACCACCTCCCTGAAGTCGTCGACTTCAACCCGCCGCCCCTACTGCCTGGCGCCACCGAGTGGGCCCCCACCACCGCGCGCAGACACGCGTCTCCCCCCTCTTCGTCGCTGCATCGGCCGATCCTATCGATTCACGTTTTGATCGAAAATTGCAAACCTAGTTTTGAACCTTTCAGCTGAGGTACAACTTGTTTTATTTTCAACTGTTTTAACACCTTTAAACCGTTGCAAACTTTGAAAAATCATATCTTTTTCGTTTCTTGTCGAAATTCGATGAAACAGGAAACATCGTGATCGAGTGGACGTCTTCTACCTTCTAGAAGAGACCGCATATTTTTCTGAGCCTTCTGCTATTTTTGGTTGAGTGGAACCCAATGTGAGATTTCTAATTTATAAACGATATGGAAAACGACGATGTATAAATTATATAGTCGATATATATATATATATATATATATATATATATACGCCCCTCGTCCACAAAACATGGACGATATTTATTGGTTGTGATTGGTGTGAAAACTGATTGATAGTGAATGGTCGATTGGAATTGTTTGTGGTTGATATTGATTGACTGTGGTTGAAAAATACCCATTTGTGGTTGAGAAATATTTGATTGAAACCACATAGGATTAGTTTGTGGAAATGAAATAAATATATACATGCTGCCTGCGTGCGAACTAGATGCATGCTTCCCCATTGTCAAAAACCGCGAGGTTTTAAGGTAGAGCGAGGAGCCGTACTAGGGACGGTCCCGGTTTTAACTACCCTGCCGTTATACTGCCGAAATTTTGAATAATATTCATATGTTTGAATTATTTTCATTTGTTGAAACTATATTTATTCATTGAATAGAAAACCTCCATGCGTGGAAACGTTGTTGAGTTGAAATTCATGTGTTGAATGGTGTTCATATTTTGAAATAAATTGTTTTATAATAAAATTCACATTTTTATCATCTATACGAACTATATAAAATAACAGTGTTTTGAAATGAATTGTTTTACAATAAAAATCACATTTTTATTGTATAAATGAATTGTTAAAAATAGTGAAGTGTTGAAATAGAAGGCAGTTAGATGAAAATATCATTTTTATCAAAAGTGCGAAATTCATATGGTTTTGAAATCGAAGAATCGATATATATTTAAATAGAATTGAAATATATCGAAAAATGACGCTGCAGTTCGTATTTTGAAACTGTGATTTCAAACGATTAATACGGGAGATCCGACCATCGGATTTTCCTGAAATCACAACCGTTGGGTTCGCTTTGGAAATATCTTTCCAACGGCACCAACTTTATAAAAATCCAATGGTTGGATTGTCTGGAATGTTTAATTCAAATCTGAAGAAAAACAGCGCCAGAATCAATTATATTTTTATATATATAAATATAATTATAGTTAATCGAATAACGACGCTGCAGTTCATATTTTGAAATCGAAACCTCAAACGATTATACAGGGAGATCCGACCGTCGGATTTTCCCGAAACTGGAACCGTTGGATGCGTTTTGAAAAGGTCTTTCTAATGATGTAAATTTTGTGAAGATCCAACGAGTAGATTTTCATATATGTGTAAATCAAATCTGAAGAAAAACAGCGCCACGGCCGCGTTATGGCCTGAAGCGTCGTTTTGAATAAATTGGCTATATTAAAATAAATAAAAATAGCGATAAATCGTTATAAAATTTCATAAACGATATGGAATGGAAATAAACTGAATTTGCTCGATTTATGTGGTATTTGATGGTTGAATGTGTTTGGTGTGAAAAGTACATTTAAGAACAAAATTGGTGTTGTCGAATGATTTAAGCATTGAAATAAATTGATTTGAAATTCTAAATATACGTGAATTATTTGAAAAGGCCGAGTTAATTCTCATTTCAAATAATTGACCGACGATTGAAAGTCGAAGATGAAGACGGTGGTCGAAGACCTGAGATCTTCACCTCGGTTGGATGGTAACCGAGGTCCTGATGGGTAGGCATCCCGAAACATGGATAAAGAGTGGTGATCGTCCAGACGTACGTGGTGATCGATGGGTTTGTGAGGTATATAGTGCCTCCGGTTTCGTTCAGACCCAGAACGGACTTGTAAATGGACTGTGTGTCTGACATTGGATTTGATTCTGTGTTGATTGATCTCTGTTAAATATACATCTGTTTGGCGGTGGAGAATTTATTCTTTTGCTTAACGCCCTTCTCAGAAACGCACGAGCTTAGAGGTTGTATATCGATGGACATCAGTCGCATGGCATGAATTGCTAGTGTGGCATGCCTGAGTGGCAAATGATCAGGGCTTCTGTTGAAAAGCAAAGTCTTGTGGTGATGATCAAAGCACCGCCTGTGTGGCGTAGCTTTGTGTATAACGTGAAATCGCGAGCCTCACCCCTGGTATGAACCAGAAACGGGAGGAAGGACCTCAGGGAGGGCATGAGTTTACTTCTAGCTAGAAGTAGCGTCAGTGGTTTTACATGCCCGGATGAGTTTGACTTATGTGGTTGTTGCTGTTGCGAGGCGCATCGGTTTGATCAGATGATCCGGGTCCGATGGTGTCATTCGTTGGCTCACTTACACCCCATAGGGCGGGGAAACGCAGTGTTCAGGAATTTTAATCCACATCGGTGGACCGGCCCTGACGATCCAAAGGCTTGACTAAGTACTTGCCTGAGACACAGGCTAGAGCGTCTCGAATTCGGTAAGGACTATTTTTTGCCTTGGTTCATGACGGAAATCCAATTTCCAAATACGACATCGTGCGGTTTTGATTGAATATATATATGGCGACATGATATATGGTACCTATGCCGCCTATGATTGATAGTTATGATTTGAAATTGTTTTTGAAACATGTCAACACTAGTAATAATACCAAATGCTTTTGTTTTATTCGTATCAATCATATTTTGGCCATTATAAGGTAAAACTCTATCCTCCGGTTTGCGTTGCATTGTGTGATGGGAACTGAGTCTTATAATGGCTTCATTTTTATAAAAAGCATAGCGTTGTTTCGAAGAATGATTTGTTTTAAAGCACTGGTAATCCAATGGAGTAAACCCATTCCACGAAAGTGGCGTGGTCCTGTGATTAGCCATATTATAAATGTGTTGAGTAGATTTCTCATACCAGTCCCATGACTGACTCGTAGTTTGTTTCACTCTCAAACTCAGATGCCCCTTTTTCTATACGGGCAGCCTTGTGTTCAGGTTTAGCAGGCTTTATCTGGATAGCTGGAGCTAAAGATGGATTCTATTATTTATCTCTTTTTATGCTGTTCAGCTCCTATTGTACATATTTTGTTTGTTTCCGCTGTAGACATTTATCTATGACTGAACTGTATTTGTACTAAGTATGATCCTGTATACTGTGTAACTCTGATGATTACTCTTATCCAGTATATTCTATTGTTCATTATCTGGTGTATTTATTTATTTCTGTTCTGCTATTATCTATTTATGTGTTATATTCCACGGATTACCCTTGCCACCGTCAGTACGGGGTTTGGGGTCGTCTCACCCCGAGGGCCAAAACCAACATCAGATCTATACCTAGAAAGCCATTCAACTCAAATAATTTCCAATCAGTTTCTAATTTCAGTAATTCCATTTAAATTCCAAATTCAAACCCCAAATTCCTTTATGATATTTTATTTGCAAAATATTTACTTTAATCTAATTTTTCACATAGAATGCGAATAATATTTCTTTATATAATCAAAACAGTTTGATTTCGTATTTAAAAACAATATCCCAAACCCAAATTCTATTTATATTTTTATTTGCAGAATTATTCATACAAATCTTATTTCATTTCCGACTTTTATAATTTCATTGCAAATTTCCTTTATAACTACTATGTTCACATTCCATTTCAATTATTGGTGTTAAAACCGATTTTACTTCACTATATAAATTTACATTTATATATTCAATTTATCAAATGATAAATATTTCCTTTATTTATAAACATCGTTAATAAATTATTCACCTCAATTTATCTGTTAAAACAGATCTTTATTAAATATTTACTTTAAATCCATATCATGTTACACCCGTGTGCGAAGCACGGGTCTAACCTTCCTAATGTAAAATTTTCTTTTTATAAAATTCTATTCATTTACCAAAAATATACTTTAATAATTATATTCACTTTCCAAATAAATATTCCTTTTATAATTATATTTAGTTCCTATATAAATATTTCATGTATAATATCCTATTTTTTTCATATAAATATTTCATTTATAATATATTATTTATTTCCTATAAATATTTCATTTTCAAAATACTCTTTGAAAATTCTCTTTCAACATTCCATTATTTCTTATGGTATTTAAAATACCAATTAAACAAACCAGTGTCATAGTAATCAATCAGAGGTTTTATATCACATCGTATATCACAATATATGAAAACAAATAGTATTATAAATGTTGAGGAATCAAGTTGGATCCCTCCAACCTGTTTCCCTGCATCCACAGATGTTAAACAATATAAATAACATATATTTCATTTCGATATGAAATATTCTGATAAACAGAACCAATATTTGATTAACGATTTATATATATTTCGTTATCTATAATTTCAACGAGTGAATCAACAATTCAACCAAACAATCAACTCATAGCAATCAATCATCATTTATCAATACTAGATTATACTTATAAAAATATAAACTGTACAGAGTTAGTGAGATTTACTCACATTGGACAGTTATCGTTTAATAACGATAAGTGATCGTCGATTTAATTCAGACAATTTATTTTGCTATAAATTGTAACGAGCTCCAATTCACTTTGAACAAGTTCTAGCCTTCACCAATACGGTTCCAACGAATGAAACCGTTCGAAATTCTAACACAGTATGAATGAGATACTTAATTTACTAGTTGATACCTTATTTAATTTAAATTAAACTAAATATTTACTTATAATATGGTCCTAACCCTTTACCTCGAGCCCAACATCCTTCCAGTAAAACACAACCCGCTCAAATCCTTCTTCCCAAACAGATTGAAATATGCTCCAGTTAATCGCTACTTCACCATTTCAAAACCTCGGATGTAACAACCTAGAAAATACGAGCCAATTTAAAATTTTTAATTTTTTTATTTTAATGAATTTGGAGTAGTCGAAATAAAATATTTCAATTAAATAACGAGTTAGAAATAGTGCGACACTTTAAAAATTTGAATTCGAACTTTGACAGAACGTACATAATGCAAAATATAACAGATTTTAGCGAAACCAAAAATATTTAAATCTATTTAATAATATCTTTCTAACGAATCTGAAAATCGAAATTTCATTGCGAGAATCAAAAATTATGGCCAGTTGAATATTCAGAATGGTCGCCATGGAATAAATATAGCCCTTGAAAATTGACATTTTGCAAATGACCTCCGTTTTCGACGAAACCACTTTTGTTGGATCCGGGATGTCAATTTATTACTAGGTTTAAAATTCCATAATTTTTGGAACTAATATGTGAGCGTGGCAAGGAAAATGTGTTTGGTTGATTTTAGTCAAATTGGATCGACTAGAAAATGACCATTTTTCAAATCGTCTCATAACTCGAGGAAACTAGTTTTGTTGGGACCGTATCATCCCAACATAGCTAGATTTATTTTTCGGGAATTTTTGGAATCATTATGTGGCCCCGACAAATTAAAATGTACATTCAGAATAGAATTTGAATGTTTTATATTTTAATTTGAAGAATAACTGGCTGTAACGGTCGAATTGGCCTGTGAAACATATTCCATTGTGTCTGGGATGGGGATTTTTAGCTAGGGGCGATAGTCATTGGGTTTTAATCGGAGTTCGTAAGGAAAAACCACTAATTTTTGAAATAATATAAATATCGGCGAATAGGGTTTTTTCTTTCACTAATTAATTTTATAAAAATATAAACCCGCCCCCTTGTAACTTGCTCTCGATGATGAACTAAGCTGAATCATTCCCATCCATTTTACGGCCAATCCACCACGAATTACACACTGCCCTTTGCAACTTTTTGAAGCTCTCCTCCTCCTCTTTAAATCCATATATGGAGCTCCCCTTATCGTGAGTCGACCTCTAGAATCACCTCCGGGAAGTTTCGCATTTCGCAGCGCCACCACCCCCAGATCCTCCGCCTAGTTCACCCACCCCCACCTCGATCACGTGCCTCTCCAGGCCCTTTCAGGTGGTGCAATCCGATCTAGTCCTCGAGCTACGGTTTGGAAGAAAAAGCAAAACCTAGTTTCGAACATTTTCAGAGGGTAACGACCTTTGTTTTTAAAACTGAATATAACACTTTTTAGTGCTGCAAATAATGATTTTCAAATAAAAGTCATATCTTTTTGCTATGTTGACGAAATTCGATGAAACAGGAAACATCAGACTCGTAGCGACAACATCTACATTCTAGAAGAAGCTAGAACGTGTTCCAGGCTCGCTACAAATTTCATAAGGATTAAAATCAATGTGAGATATCTAAATTCAATATGGAATGGAAATGCGTTGTATAAGTTATATGAGTGAAATATAAATTATATATGCCTTATACACCACATGTATGAGCGTTCTATAAGTTATATGGGAAATGTATAAATTATACATGCATTGTAAAAATCATATGTGTTGAAATGGAAATGAAATATTTTTATATATGAATATATATATACTCCCCTCGTCCACAGACCATGGACAATATGAATTGATTGTGATTGACGTGAAATTGATTGATAATGCGAGTGGTTGAAAATTAGTTGAAAAGCGAATGGTTTGAAATAATTGTCTGTGGTTGGATCAAATTGTTTGTGGTTGAAACAATGGGAGTTATTGTTGAAAATTCATATGGTATGAAATTGATCTTAGATTATTTAGATAAGCCCCTTACGGAACGCCGCGAGGTCTAAGGTAGTGCGAGGAGCCGTACTCGGGACGGTGCCGGTTTTTAACTCCCTACCGTTATGCTGCTGAAATTTTCAGTAATGTCTATGTGCTTGAATTATTTTCATGTATTGAATTATATCTTTGTGTTGAATAAATTCTTTAGATAATAAAAATCACATTTTTATTATGCATTTGAAGTATATGAAGTGTGCATGTATGAGATATTCATATGTTGAGATATTCACGCATTGAATGACATTCATGTGTTGAATAAATTGATTGAAAAGTAAAAATCACATTTTTATCTTATATGTGGACTATATAAAATATTAGTGTTTTAAATAAATAACTTTAACTTCAAAAATATCATTTTTATCTTATTTACGAAGTAAATAAAATATTCTTGTTTCAAATAAATTGTTTTAACGATAAAAATATAATTTTATTGTATGTATGAACTAATTAAAATATTCGTATGTTGAAAAGGATTCATGTGTTGAATAAAATGATTTAACAACAAAATTTACATTTTATTTTGAGTATGAAGTGCTAAAAACCTTCATGTATGGAATAAATATTTTGAATGATAAAAATATCATTTTTATCACATATATAACTCGCTAATAATACACATGTGTTGAAGTATATTTTTGTTCGCCAAAGATAACATTTTTACCCTATGTATGAAGTGTTAAAAATAACCGCGTGTTGAAATGAATATTTGTTCGCTAAAAATATTATCTTAGTTTAGTTCTGCATATATATATGTCTGTTGAACATGAATATGGACTAGCTGTTTAGTAAAAATATATTTGCGTGCCCGACAAATAGGTAAACCTTAATGAGTTGGCCGTGCAATTTTATTAATATACAAACTCCTGTGAATGCCATTGGATGCAGAGTGCTTGTTGTTCTATGTGAAATAATAAACATCGCCATATGATAGTAACAATTAATTTGGAACTACACTACATGGCATACTTCTTGAAGACAGCATACCCTATCATATACCACATAAACATTTGGAGCTTATGTGATGAGGTGGAAGATTTACCATACAGGTGAGAGGCTTTTATGGCGATGACTATATTTCAGGTTGAACTGGAGACTGATATGGACTATATAAAATATAACGATAAATTGCCAGATAATAAAAAAAACCCACATGGGTCAAGAGATGACAATAAACATGTCTCTCTAGTCATTAAGGCAAAAAAACCATTTATAGGGTGATGAGAATTTATTCTCTGGAGTTATGATCTATGCACACTCCCCTGCAGACACCGGAGTATGCCACTATAAATATGTGCATGCTTTTTAGGATTTATTTGGTGCCTAATATGGCCCAATAAATTTCCAAACCCCTCCCTGTACAAAAAGGTTATAGCGAAATATTCTGAAATTGAATGGTGTTAGTGAAATATTTGAAGTGCAAAACTATATGGAAATCGTCGAATCAATTATATATATATATATATATATATATATATATTAAATAAAACGAATCGTGCAACTGAAGTTCATGTTTTGGAATCGTAATTTTATAGAGAAATCCGACTGTCGGATTCTCCCAAGACCGGAACCGTTGGGTTCGGTTTGGAAAAATCTTTCCAATGATATAAAGTTTGTTAAAATCCAATGGTTGGATTGTGTGAAATGTTTAATTCAAATCTAAATGAAAACAGCTCCAGAATGAATTATATATATATAGATATATATGTATATATATATATATATATATATTAAATAAAACGAATAATGACGCTGTAGTTCGTATTTTGAAATCGTAACTTTAGACGATAATATCGAGAGATCCGACCATCAGATTCTCCCGAAACCAGAGCCGTTAGGTTCGCATTGAAGAGATCTTTCCAACGAACTTAACTTCGTTAAGATTCGATGGTTAGATTTTGAGAAATGTGCAAATCAAATTTAGAGAAAAACAACGCCAAGGCCACGTTATGGCTTGAAACGTCGTTTAATTAAATGGTACTATTTTTAAATAAATAAAAATAGCGAAATATCATTACAAAATATTATGAGCAATATGGAATCGAAATAAACCGATTCTACTTGGTTTGCTTAATATTTGATGGTTGAATGTGTTTGACATTAAAATTATATAACTGAAATGTGGATGTCGAATAATTTAACCATGGAAAGAACTAATTTGAATTCTAATATACGTGAATTACTTGAAAAGGCCGAGTTAATTCTCATTTCAAATAATTGATCGATGGATAAATGTCAAAGATATGAAGATGGTGCAAGATGGTGATCTTCACATCATGTATATTACTAATGATGCCTTTAAGATGGGTAGCTCCCTTGACGAGGTTACAGTGGTGGTAGTCTGAACGTACTTGTTGATCGTCCGGATATGCAAGGACCTCTTTCCTGTATTGGACATACAGAAGTAGGAATAAGGTGCCTTTGGTTTCGTTCGGACCCAAAACGGACCTGTAAATGGATGTGTGTCTAATGTGTATTATGTGCTATATTCGTTAATCTTTAATAAATGTACATTTGTTTGGTGGCAGAGAATTTATTCTCTTGCTTAACGCCCTTCTCTGAGACGTATGAGCTCAGAAGTTGTATATCGGTAGATATCAGTGATATGGTGTAGATTGACAGCGTGGCATGCGAAGATGCAAAGGATCAAGGCTTATGTTGAAAAGCAGATTCTTGTGCTTGATGATCAAAGCAAGGCTTTGAGATAGCGCAGCTTTGTGTATGACGTTGAATCGCGAGCCTCACACCTCGGTTTTAGTCAAAGACAGGATAAGGACCGCTGGGAGAACACGACGTTTCTTTCTAGCTATGGGTGGTGTCAGCATTTTACCAGCCTTGACATCGTTAATTATTATACCTTTGTGGATGTTGGAATGCGAGGCGCCTCGATTATATCGGTCTCCACGGAGCCGATAGATAGGTCAGATAGGACCGGGAAACGTGTGTTCAGGAATTGCCAATCAACTAACGTAAGTGTGGACCGGCCCAGCCGATTCTAAGGGTTTTCCGTAGGGAATCCTGAGGCGTTTGCTAGAGTGTCTCGAAGCCAGTGAGGAGCATGCCCCTTGCGTCGACTCATGACGGAATCCAAATTCCCAATACGAAATCGCGGATTTGATTGTAACTTATATATGGCGACATAGTGGCGTGGGACGCCTCATGTCGTCCGTGATTGATATTTATGATTGAATTTGCTTTTGAAACATATATGCACTAATAATAATATCAAATGATTTTGCTTTACACGTATTAAGCATATTTTGGCCATTATAAGGTAAAACCCTATCCTCCGGTTTGCGTTACATTGTATGATGGGACTTAGGTCTTATAATGGCTGCATTTTATAAAATGCATTGCTTTGTTTAAATAATTTACTTTATTTAATGCACTGGCAATCACTGGAGTAAACCCGGTCCACAAAAGTGGCGTGGTCCAATGATTTTCCTTGTTATTGTTGTTTAAACAGTTAGATAGACTTCTCATACCAGTCCTATGACTGACTCGTAGTTTGTTTCACTTTGCAAATTCGGGTGCCCTCATTTTCACACGTGCAGCCTAGTGACAGGTAACAAGGTATATTTTGGCTTTCGCACTGCAGCATGGATTGCACCTTTTGGCTTGTATGGCGAGGACTTGACTTCTGAGTATTTTGGATATTTGATATTCCGCCATTAGTACCTTATGTATATGATTTCCACTTATCGCGATGTAAACAGATTTACTTCTATTATGTATCTATGATGTATAAGTACCAATGATCTTGATGTAGATTGATCATTTCTTTTCATTGCACTAAGTTGTATCCTACACTATGCTACTCTGATGTTTATTACATGTTATGATTCCGCTGTCATATTGATGTAAATTATTCTATTTTTGGTTTATGCTATTGTCTGTTCTTGGCTAATGATGACTAATGTGTTATATTTCAATGATTATCCTAAATTCCATCGTATGGAGTTTTGAGATTGTCACATCGGAGCTCTCCCTCTCGCTGGTTTCTCCACGCAACTCAAACCCGCAACCACCGATCTCCTCATCGATCAATCCTCTCTAACATCCACACAGTCGTCTCCAACTCGAGTCCCGCCTTCTCATCGCAACTTCATGTTCTCGCTCATACCACTACAGTAGGTTCCCACCCTTTTTGACCTGAAAACACCCAAAATCAATTGTGCCACTCCATTTTAATTCGTGAATCCATACATACACTCAAAATCCAAATTGATGTGCTAAACTCGAAGGGAACCCAAACCCTAACTACTGCGTGATTTTCCAGTAACGAGGAAATTGATGTCGAGCCCCATAAAAATCATACTGCATTGAAGAGCAGCACATCTTGAGTCCATAAATATTTATATTTAGTGATTTATATATTTTCAATAAATTTAGAATGTATTTTTGAAGATGGAGTTTTACGTGATAAATGAACTGGTGGCGGCGAAAAATCCTATAACCGCTGAAGATTGAAAATAGGGTTAGAGATAGTGTTAAAGGGGTATATATATAAGGTGTGTGGCTTCTAGGGTAAGATTCACATATTATTAAAATAATTTTTATTATATCGCCACTTGTATTTGTCTTCTAAAAATCCGTATGTTCACATACGATATCAAAATTCGACGGAAATGGACATGCAACTACAGTTCGACATTACGGAACCAACGAAACTTGTTCGTTGAATTCCAAATCCGTTTACTCACACAACATATTTTAAAAATCAATTTATCAGCTAATTTTCACATTAAAATTACCCACGGCCACATACTTACTCCAAAAATCATGGAAATTGAAATATAGCAATAATTTAATATTCCAGATCCAACAAAATTAGTTTCGTCGAAAACGGATGGCTATTTTCTAAAGCACTAAATAGACCAACTAAACATTAATATATTTAAAAACAATTTAATTTAATTAAAATAAATTAATATTATCGTATATATATTCACATAGAATATTGTACAACTCCAAAATAAATACATCGAGTTTTATAGCTCAATATTTCAAATCCCTGATTATATCGATATTCAATTTATGTATAAAAATCCATTTATAATATAAATAAATCGTTATAAATTATAAAGGAATTCCATAGCGGCTTTTCAAAAATTTGATTTGGACACAACTCCCAATCTACACAACGAAATCCTGATTTTTCTCTTCCATTAGAAAAATATACTTCCACCAGCTCCGAACATTTTTTATTTCACAATAATCCGGCTTAAAACGGATTCTGTATATTAGTTTAAAGTTCGAATCGCCAAATTACGAACTACCACGCCATTTCATGCTCGATTATAATTATAATATAATTTATACGTTCAACTGTCATTTATATAATATATTTGTTAATATAATTCAACTCTAAACTGAAATATGTATTATAAATAATCTAATTCACATATTATTGTGATTCCACTATTTCCGACTATTTCGAAAATTAAATATATTATTCTATTATTTATGTTAATTAAATATTTAATATTATTTTATTAAACAACCATTTAAATCTCTAAATCACTATTTAAATAATTAATAAATTAATTATTATACCATTAAAATACGGGACATTACATGAATGTACAGAATTCAAAATAAATAGGATTTCGGTAAAACCAAAAATATCTAAATCTGTAAAAAAATATCTTTCTAATGAATGTGAAAAATTCAGATTTCATAACGGGAATAAAAAGTTATGCCCATTTGAAAATTAAAAATAGTCGCTGTGGAATTTATATATATTTTAATATAATATAAAGCCCTTAAAAATAGCCACTTGTAAACGACCTCCATTTTCGACGAAACAGCTTTTGTTGGATCTGAAATGTCAGATTATTGCTAGATTCCAATTTTCATAATTTTTGGAATTAATATGTGAGCATGGTGAGTTAAAAAGTGTTTGGTAATTTCAGTTTGAATTTAATCGACTGAAAAATGACCATTTTTCAAACGATCTTCAAATTTGACGAAATTAGTTTTGTTAGGACTGAATCGTCAAAGCATAGTTAGATTTATTTTTCTGGAATTTTTGGAGTCAATATGTGGCCCCGGTAAATTAAAATGTACGTTAAATTCAATTTTAAACATTATATTTATTTATATTTTAATTCTGAATGAAACTGATCGAAACAGTCAAATTGGCTTACAGGACATATCCCATTGTGTTCAGAATGAGGGTATTAGCTAGGACAACAGTCGTTGGGTTCGATTTGGTGTTCGAATGAAAAACTAACCTTTTAGAATTTAAATTAAATAATAAAATAAAACATATATATTGCCCTAACCCCTTTCTCTCTCAAATCACGTGCAAATCAAAATAGAAAATGAAAAAAACCAAGCGCAGACCAGGCCGCCGCTTCCCATCACCACCGTTGCGTGCCTCCAGTGGCACCACCGCACATGATCCGTCCGCCCTCCTCTTCCAACCGCCACCTTCTCCTCCTCCTTCTTCTCCGCTGCTCTCCCTCTTTCTACCTACAAACAGCAGCAAACCCCGACCACCCTAGGTCCGCTACAACCACCTGTAGCCACCCCGACCACCTACACGCCCCCTTAGCCTCCTCCCGGCGTCACCCAACCTCCGACGCTAGCTTCACCGATGTAGGGTTCTCCGGCGACCAAAAATATGTAAGTTCTCCTATATTAATTCTCTGATTTGAATCACTATACTAAACAAGGAAAAATCTGATTTTTTATGCTATACAAAAATATGATTTTTAGCTATATAAAATAACAATTTTTAATTATGTAAAAATATAATTTTTAGTAGATAAAAATGTGATCTTTTATATGTATGAAGTGATATAAAAATGTGATCTTTTATATGTATGAAATGATAAAAAGATTTGATTTTTAACGATATAAAGATATGATTTTTCATTACAAAAAGATTTGATTTTTCATTATATAAAAATATGATTTTTATATATGTTGCGAGTTAAAAATATGATTTTTATGTATGTAGCGAATTAAAAATATGATTTTTATACACGCAGCGAATTAAAAATATGATTTTTATATATGTAGCGAATTAAAAATATGATTTATATGTAACACCCCATAATTTTAAACATTAAAGTTAACAAATTAAAGAATACTTAATTTCAAATGTGAAAATCAAGGGAAACGGGTTATGCATTGTGTTCGTCTCGGTATTCTGGTTGAGATAGAGTCCGAGTTTGTGTAAATTGGACTTCGTATAAAGAAGTTATGGCTTTCGGAAGTTTCCAGAAATTCAAATTTAAATTCAAAAATGAACACAGTCTTAGAATTGGGCAGGGCGGGAAATTTCCTGCCCAAGGCAAGTTTGACCTGGGGGTCGACCCTAGTGTCGACCTCCCCCTATACAGGTCGACCTTAGTGTCGACCTGGGGGTCGACATGCCCCCCTCCCCCCGGTCAGATCTAAAAGATGACGAATTTGTGACTCGGTGCTGAGTCATTAGGGATAAGGTGTCAATCTATCTTGATTGGATGGTCTTGATTGATTATAGGTAGATCAGATGGCCTAAAGTAATCCTAATCTCTATATAAACACATGTAGACTCGAACCCTAAAACCTAATCAAAATTAGAACCATGGCCATCATGCTATCACCCTATAACCTAGAGTAGCCGCCACCAACTAGAGGAAAAGTAAAGCTAATCAACTCAAGTCTATAACAACAACGAAGTTGTCTACTTCAAAGGCAAGACAAATCAATTTCAGAACACAGATCCCAGAACTCAAGACCATCTTTGAGTTGTGAGTTCGATTTCTTTAACAAGATAATCAACAAATTAATAAGATTGAGTTATAATTTGGGTTATATGGCTATATTTGTGAATCTTTGAAAAAATGTGATATTTTGTGAATATATGCTAGTTGTCCATAATGATAGTTTTGTTGTGGATCCCTTTTTATATGCCCAATCACCTATGTTCAACTTGATTCATGTTTGACATCAATTTATATGCAAGTTTGGGTGTAGATTATATGCTAGTTTCTAAGTAAATTGTAAATAAGTTTACATGTGAACCAAGTAAAATGACTATATGCAAGTTTAGGTAGAAATTGGATTCAAACATATGCAAGTTTACACCTTTAGATTTAGATCTATGACATACATAGTTTTATGCAAGTTTGTGACTATGGCCTATGCAAGTTTAGGTGAAAACTATGTTCATACCTACAAGTTCACACCTTTAGGTCTATGTTTAGATTCATGACAATACAAAGTTTATGCAAGATATGTTGTAATTCTTATTTGTAAGTTAGATCCATTTTTGTGTGTTATGCAAATTTGCGATGTTTCTTTCCTTTTATGTGATTAGACTAATTGCTGGTTTAATATATATATATATATATATATATATATATATATATATGTCATGATAAGCGAACGAACAACGGGGGGACGATGGGGGTAATATTGAATATACTCATACTAAGAATTGGCATGTAATGGCCTTAAAAGGCATACAGTTAATTTGAGACAATAATTAAGAATTGTTATACTTGAAATAAATGGACATAATTTAGGTGACAATTATGGACATAAGTATATTTGGAATTTATTGACAAATTTGAATAGGAATATAAATCAACTTTGGGGTTAAATAAAGATATGTAATAGTTAACCGCCTGAGACACGAGGTTAGACTCGTTTGTGGTGTAAGACTGCCCGGACCTGCCTAGCAAATCCAGCAGCCACAAATGCCAGTCTAATGTGAGAGGTCAAATGCACGAATTAAATGCTTAACAATTATAAAGACACGAGGTTAGGCTCGTTTGTGGTGTAAGACTGCCCGGACCTACCCGACAAATCCAGCAGCCACAAATGCCAGTCTAATGTGGGAGGTCATTACAAGGTTACGGTTTTAATGAATCAAGAAACAATTAACTAGATAAACGTGTGGTGGGACATGGAGGGTTATGTCGGTGCCTTGGGTGGCATGCGAAATTAAGAGGGTACCATGGGTGGCATGTGAAATACGATTAGATGCACTTAACCAAGATTGAAACATATAAGAAAACATGAATAAGAATGGGGTTAAGTGTGGAAAACTTTAGAGGGGACCAAGCATAGGTGGAAAGCTTGTGTCATGCATGTGGGCCCTTTTCAAACCAGTAACCCATTAAGTATCTTTGTGGGCTCGACCCAAGTCGAGGATGGGACACGCGTACTGGGTTTGATTGTAAGAGGTCAAAACGGGTTAGCGGTGGCAACGCAAGTCCAATGGGGTCATGTGCGTGTGTGGGCCCGGGCTGGTAGATAAGACATTGTTGCATTGTGTAGGTATAGGCCGTGCATTTTTAGTGGTATCGGATTGCCACTTTGGGGAGTGATACACCCCACTGTGGGGCCAGCACGGGTATCTACGAGTTAGGGAGCCGATCGAATGGGGGTAGTGGGTACACGTAGTGGAGATAGGGGCAGACGACACCTTTGAAGGCAGATAGGGGTACATGAAACTACCATCATCATTATTAAGTTCTGTAGGCGGGATCAACTTTTAGGGTGTTTGGTGTGGTGCAATGTAGTAATTATCTTATAGTGATTAGGTGCGCCTTTAATGTTAACTTTGTTAATCTTATTTCCTTTTTTGCTCTCTCATGCCCATTTGTTTACAGTCATTTCCTTATTTTCCAGCTTATGCCTTATCCTAGTTACTTTAATGATTATATTGTTAAATTTGTTGCACTCGCCAGACCTTATGTCTGACCCCTTTGTTTCCACCTTCTTTCTTCCTCCCCCCCCCCCCCCCCCCGGGTGTTCAGGGTGGGACTAGTACTAGTGGAGCTTGATTGGACAACTTTATCCCTTTCTTTTGGAAGTGTCTTGGATTGCTGAAGTAAAGTTCAGCCTATCTTATTTATGGCTATTTTATGTTGGGGTTATGTCTTTTATTTTATGTACTCAGAACTTATTTGTCAAGATGGATAATAAGTTTATTTGGTTTATAGTTGGTTTTTGATGTGATGTAACCAAACTATTTCTGCACTGCAATAAAAGTGGTTTTTATTTTCCAAGTACCAATATGTTTGTCTGTCTTGTTTACTTTTCTGTTCTACACAAAATAAATGCTCCACCAAAATTAAGGCATTCCCTTTGTGAGTGACCTTAATGGAGATGGGGTGTCACACGTGGTATCAGAGCTGAAGGCTACCAGACCAGATATAAATTTTAAAAAAACTATTTTTCAAAAAGCATTTTTTTTATAAAGAAATACTTTCAAAAATATGTTTTAAGGAGAGTATTTTCAAGAGAAAAGTTTATTTTAAAAAAACATAACCCCCAAGAGGCATATATATCTTTCTTTCGAATTCGTCGTTCGAATCTCTTCATTTTCTTTTCAGCATGTCTGGAATTCCCGAGATACCCGAGGGGATACTAATACCAGGATGGTTTAGAAGGTATCTGGAAGCTAGGGCCAATGTCGAAAGCCCGACAAATGCTCCTCCTCCTCCTGCTCCACGTGTTGATACTTTCGCAAAGATATGCAAGGACTTTTGGGCAATGGGCGGGAAACCTTTTCACGGGTCGGAGAAGTTTGTTGAAGCTCGAAATTGGTTAAAGGAGGTGGAAGAATTTTTGGAATCTTTGAGGTAGAAGATGGAAGGAAGGTCCAGTTAGCTGCTTGGTTAATGAAGGATGAGGCCTCATTTTGGTGGGCGGTCACTAATGGAGAGCGTCCAGTTGATACATGGCCGGATTTCAGGCGTAGGTTTGAGGCAAAGTTTCTCTCACGGGACAAAGAGAATCTATACATGGAAAGGTTTTTGGCATTGAGGCAGGGAAATATATCAGTGAAAGAGTACGTCAACAAGTTCAATCAGTTGGTGAGATTTGTCTTGGACTTGGTGAATACAACCGAAAAGAAGGCCTTGAGATTTGTTAAGGGTTTGAACGAGCCGCTACATGGGTTAGCTATGACCCATATCCCAATGGGGGCCACCTTTGAGAGACTAGTTGACATGGCGCTTATGCATGAAGAGGAGAAAGGCGCCAATGCTAATAAGGCACCTATGAAGAAAGGGGATCAAAAGAAACCACAACAGCAACAGCAGAACAAGAAGGGTGGTAAAGACAACAATGACAAGGGAAAGAAAAGATGCTTTAACTATGGGACACCAGGCCATTTAAGAAAAGACTGTAGGAAGAAGAAGAAGACCGGTTGTTTCCACTGTGGCGAGGCAGACATCTGATTAAGGACTGCCCAAAGAAAGGGCAGAGGCCAGGGCCTACCTCTAGAGGGCAGATTCAGGCTCTCATGGCACCAGGGCAGGCAAGGGGGCAGGTCCATGCTCTCGTGGCCCAACCGCTGCAAGAACGAGGTAGAGCGATTTCCGTTGAAAGTTTAGTCTATCTTTTTGATCATCCTGTTCGCATTCTCTTTGATTCTGGTGCATCGCACTCTTTTATACCCATTGCTTTAGTTGAGACACTACACCTTAACACCAGTATAGTAGAGGATCCCTTAGTTGTTTCAAATCCAATTGGTGGCTCAGCCTATTTGTCGATGATTTGTTTGGATTTGGAAATTTCTATACTTACCATTGGGTTTAAATGTGATGCATATGTTTTGGGCTTCACGGGCTATGGGTTAATTCTGGGCATGATTGGTTATCCAGTAATGGAGCCGTCCTAGATTGTGAAAAGAGAGAGGTTTGGCTTCTGACTCGCTTGGGAAACACTCTCAAAATCTCTTGTAATCCCATGAATTCTGTTATGATAAGTTATCTAGAATCGCTTGACGCGTCTGTTGAGAATTTGCAGCCTGTTAGAGTGATCCGTGAATACTCGGATGTCTTTGATGAAGTTCTAGGTTTACCCCCGAGGCATGAGATAGATTTTCGAATATACTTAGTAGATAATGCAAAGCCAGTGTCATTACTAGTGCACCATATGGCTCCGAGAGAGAGAAGAGAACTCAGTAAGCAAGTGAAAGAGTTGCTTGAGAAGGGGTTCGTAAGAAGAAGTATTTCAGAGTGGGGTGTTCTAGTCGTTTTTGCTACAATAGCTGATGGTTCACTTAGATTGTGTGTGGACTATCGAGTGCTGAATAAGCTAACAAAGAAGAATAGACACCCGTTACCGAGGATAGACGATTTATTCGATCAGTTGGTAGGTGCTTCAGTTTTCTCGCAACTAGATTTAGCTACAGGGTTTCATCAGCTAAGGGTGGCTGAAGATAACATTGTTAAGACTGCATTTAGAACTCCTGATGGTTTCTTTGAGTGGCTCGTCATGCCTTTCGGTTTGACGAATGCACCCGCATACTTTGTTTACATAATGAGTAGGGTGTTTAGGGAGTTTCTGAACAAGTTTGTGGTAGTCTTTGTAGACGATATTCTGGTTTTCTCTAAAAATGAAGAAGAGCATGCCCTATATCATAGGGATGTGTTAGAGACCCTACGAGCGCATCAACTTAAAGCTAAGTTCTCCAAGTGCCATTTTTGGAGAAAAGAAGAGAGGTTCTTAGGACATGTGGTCTCTAAGGAAGAGATAGCTGTGGATCCCGCTAAGGTAGTGGCAATCCAAGATTGGAAAACACCTAAGAACGCAACAGAAGTAAGAAGCTTTTTTGGGCTGGTTGGTTACTATAGGAAGTTCATTAAGGACTTCGCTAAGATATCAGCCTCTCTCACTCGATTAACGAAAAAGAACTTGACTTTTACTTGGGACGTTGACAGTGACGATGCTTTCCAACGTCTGAAGAGGGCTTTGAAGACAGCTCCAGTTTTAGTTTTGCTAGACGGGAGTAAGGCATTCACTGTATATACCGATGCTTGCGGGACAGGGCTTGGCGCAGTTTTAATGCAAGAGGGAAGGGTGATATGCTATGGTGGAGGACAGTTAAAAGCCGACGAGAAAAATTACCCTACCCACGACTTGGAGTTGGCGGCCATAGTTTTTGCGCTTAAGTCATGGCGTCATTATTTGCTTGGCGAGAGGTTTGAGTTGTATACAGACCATAAGTTGCTAAAGTACTTATTCTCTTAGAAGGACCTAAACTTGAGGCAACAGAGATGGATGGGTTTTTTTGGCATCCTACGATTTTGAGATTGCATATACCCCTGGAAAGGGTAACGTTGTAGCCGACCCCTTAATTAGAAAGAAGTCAACTTTTAGTCCTTTTTTCGTAGAACGACAAAGTTTGGAGTATATATCTACTTTTGACTTCAGACCCTCTGTCAATTATGTACCCGGATTGTTGGCATCATTAGAGGTGCAGCCTACACTTTTGGGTTGGGTTGGAGAGGCATAGCGAAACGACCTACAGTTGGTTGAGATAGTAGGCAAGCTTATAGGAGGTGAGTCCTCAAGTCATCTTGATAGATATGCTATAGATGAGAAAGGTTGTCTACGTAGAGATGGGAGGCTTTGCGTTTCACAAGACGAGAGTTTGAACAATGCAATTCTTGAAGACTCACATTGCTCTAAGATGACCATACATCCCAGTGGTGATAACATGTATAGGGATATGAAGTGAGTTTTCTTTTAGGCCGAAATGAAGAAGGACTTGGCCGAGTTCGTTGCTAGATGCTTAGTGTGCCAGCAAGTCAAGGCGGAGAAAAAGAAGCCTAGAGGTTTACTCCATCCCTTAGAGATTCCGCTTTGGAAATGGGAAAGTGTTTCCATGGATTTTGTAGATGGGTTACCAAGACCGAGGAAAGGTAATACGGGGATTTGGGTAATTATAGACCGACTTACTACAAGTGCCCATTTTATTCCCGTTAAAAGTAGAAGGACCGCCGCATGGTTTGCATCTGTTTACCTTCGAGAGATAGTTCGTTTGCACGGCATACCCTCTAGCATTGTGAGCGATAGAGATCCCATTTTCACATGCGAATTTTGGAAGAGCTTACAAGAGGCGGTTGGGAAGCAGTTATGCTTAAGTACCGCTTATCACCCTCAGACGGACGGCCAGACCGAAAGAGTAAATCGGATTCTAGAAGACCTTCTGAGGCTATGCAATCTAGACTCTGGAGGAACATGGGAAGAACAACTTCCACTAGTAGAGTTCGCCTATAATAATAGTTTTCAGGCTAGCATTGGCATGGCACCTTTTGAGGCCCTTTATGGACGACCGTGCCGATCACCTACATGTTGGTGGGAATCCACGGATAAGATTTTGCTCGGAACCGACATGATTAGGGAGACTTTGGAGAAGATAGAACTGATTCGACAGCAAATAAAGACGGCGCAGGACCGACAGAAGTCATATGCTAATAGGAGACGAACCGATCTTGAGTTCAATGTTGGGGACATGATTTTTGTTAAGGTGTCACCGTTGAGAAACCTAGTCCATTTTGGATCAGTAGGGAAGTTCTCACCGAGGTTCGTAGGACCCTTTCCAAGTACGAAGAGGATTGGACAGATGGCGTATAGGGTAAAGTTATCGGAAAAGCTCAGCGGAGTTCATGACGTGTTTCACGTTTCGCATTTGCGTAAGTTTTTACATGATACAGCGGAAGTGGTAGAGCCGAGCACGCTCGAAGAAGTGGAAGTAGAGCGCAATGCCACGATCAAACGAGCTCCTACACGCATTCTCGGATCGGAGGTCAAAAAGCTTCGCAACAAAGAGGTCAAGTTGGTCAAAGTGCAATGGCGAGATGATCAAAGAGACGCGACTTGGGAGACCGAAGATAAGATGCGTATGTCGTACCCTTTCCTTTTTGAGGGCATATTTTATTTTCTCTCTTTTCTACCTCTTTGTTGATACTTGTAATATTTTTTAGTATTATCTTTGTGATGACGTCTTCGATCTTTAGTTAGGAAGAACCCTATGGTTGAAAAATGTGTATGAGACATGTTATGTAACGAACCGGAAAATCTGAACCAATTTAAAATTTTTAAATTGGCTATTTTAGTGGATTTTAAATATTTTAAATAAATATATTAAATAATAAAAATGAAAAGTAAGCTTGAATCGACATTTGAAAACGAATATAATTAATTCTAATTATAAACAAGGCCTGAAATGGCGCGGTAGTTTCAAAATTTGAATTCAAACTTTGACTGACTGTACCAGGTGCAAAACAAAACGGATTTGAGTGAAGCCAAAAATATTTAAATATGTTAGTGAATAACTTTCTAAATAATATGAAAAATTGAAGTTTTATAGCGGGAAGCAAAAGTTATGGCCAAATGAATTTTCAGAAAGGTCGCTATAGAATATATATAGCCCGTGAAAATGGCTATTTTGCAAACGACCTCGGAATTCGACGAAACCACTTTTGTTGGATCCGGGATGTTAAACTATTGCTAGGTTTCAAATTTCATAATTTTTGAAGCTAGTATGTGAGCGTGGCAAAGGAAAATGTGTTTGGTCGATTTCTATTAAATTGGGTCAACCAGAAAATGGCCATTTTGTAAACGACCTCGGAATTCAACGAAACCACTTTTGTTGGATCCGGGATGTCAAATTATTGCTAGGTTTCAAATTTCATAATTTTTGAAGCTAATATGTGAGCGTGGCAAAGGAAAATGTGTTTGGTCGATTTCTATTAAATTGGATCGACCAGAAATGGGCCATTTTTCAAACGGTCTCAGAATTCGACAAAACTAGTTTTTTTGGGACCGTATTGTCAAAACATAGCTAGATTTATTTTTCTGGAATTTTTCGAATAAGTATGTGGCCCCGGCAAATTGAAATGTACATTCAAATTAAATATTGAATATTTTATATTTTAATTTGAAGGAAAACTGACTGAAACAGTCGAATGGGCCTACGAAACATATCCCATTGTGTTTGGAATGGGGGTAAAATGCTAGGGACGACAGTCGTTGGGTTTGAATTGGAGTTCGTGTGTGAAAGGGGGTATTTTCGAAATTTAAAAATATATAAATAAAAAAAATTCCCATTAGTCCACATCAGCTCCCTCCCCCCGACATTCTCTCTCCCGGACCAAAATGAACTGCGGAATTCCTCAAACCCTTCCCTCCTCTTTTCCTCTCGATCCACGCACTAATATCGAGCGACCCAGTTACGGTTTTTGAAGAGCTTCTCCTCCTCTCCAAATCCATACTTGATTCATCTCCCCTCGCCCTGTGTATCATTCGAACGGAGGTCACGAAGTCACGCCGTTCGGAGGCGTTTCCTTGGCGAGATCCGCCGTCGAGCTGGGTGTTGTGGGTAGCGGGAGGAAGCCCTTTCGTTGCTCTTCCTCGTGGTGAAGGCTGATCGACCTATAGCATAACGGATTCAGCGCAAGATCAAATTCTAGTTTTAAACGAAATATAGAGGTATACGACAGTGATTTTATTTTACTATTTAATAGCGGTTTAAAGCGCTACAGTTTTTGATTTCACTGTAAAAATCATATCTTTTTCGTTTCTTGACGAAATTCAGTGAAATAAGAGACAGTGGACTTGTGTGGACGTCTTCTACATTCTAGAAGAGACCGCATATTTTTCTGAGCCATCTGCTATTTTTGGTGGAGTGGAACCGAATGTGAGATTTCTAAACTATAAACGATATGGAAAACGACGATGTATAAATTATATAGTCGATGTATGAGTTATATAAGCATTGTACACCTCTTTTATAAGCGTTGTATAAGTTGTACGTTCAATGTACAAGTTATATATGCATTGTAAAAATTATATATGTGTTGAAATAGAAGTGAAATGCTTGTGTATATATGTATATATGTACATATATATATATATATATATATATATATATATATATATATATATATATATATATATATATATGCCCCTCGTCCACAAACCATGGACGATATTTATTAGTTGTGATTGGTGTCAAAATTGATTGATAGCAAATGGTTGATTAAAATTGTTTGTGGTTGAAATTGATTGATTGTGGTTGAAAAATACCCGCTTTTTTGTTGAGAATTATTTGGTTGAAACCACATAGGATTAGTTTGTGGAAATGAAAAAATATACATGCCGCCTGCGTGCGAACTAGATGCATGAAATCCCCGTTGTCAAAAGTTGCGAGGCTTTAAGGTAGAGCGAGGAGTCATACTAGGGACGACCCCGGTTTTAACTACCATGCCATTATGCTGCCGAAATTTTGAATAAGATTCATGTGTTAGAATCATTTTCATGTGTTGAAACTATATTCGTGTGTTGAATAGAAATTCATTCGTTGAATAGAAATTCATGTGGTGAATGGCATTCGTGTTTTGAAATAAATTGTTTTATAATAAAAATCATATTTTTATCATCTATATGAACTGTATAAAATAGTCGTGTATTGAAATAAATTGTTTTATAATAAAAATCATATTTTTATCATCTATATGAACTATATAAAATAGTCATGTTTTGAAATAAATTGTTTTATAATAAAAATCATACTTTTATCATCTATATGAACTATATAAAATAATCGTGTTTTGAAATGAATTGTTTTACAATAAAAATCACATTTTTACTATATACATGAATAGTTAAAAATAGCGAAGTGTTGAAATAATTGTCGGTTGGATAAAAATATCATTTTTATCAAATGTATGAAAAGAATATAGTTTTGAAATCGAAAAATCGATATATATATATATATATATATATATAGAGAGAGAGAGAGAGAGAGAGAGAGAGAATTGAAACATATCGAATAACGAAGCTGCAGCTCGTGTTTTGAAATCGTGATTTCAAACGATTAGTGCGGGAGATCCGACCATCGGATTTTCCCGAAACCGAAACCGTTGGGTTCGCTTTGGAAATATCTTTCCAACGACACCAACTTTGTGAAGATCCAGTGGTTGGATTGTCTGGAATGTTTAATTCAAATCTGAAGAAAAACAGCACCAGAATCGATTATATATATATATATATTAAATCGAATAACGATGCTGCAGTTCGTATTTTGAAATCGAAACTTCAAACGAGTGTACCGGGAGATTCGACCGTCGGATTTTCCCAAAACTGGAACCGTTGGATTCGTTTTGAAAAGATCTTTCTAGTGATATAAAATTTGTGAAGATCCAACGGTTAGATTTTCATATATGTGTAAAACAAATCTGAAGAAAAACAGCGCCACGGCCACGTTATGGCCCGAAGCGTCGGTTGAATAAATTGGCTATTTTAATTAAATAAAAATAGCGATAAATCGTTATAAAATATTATAAACGGTATGGATGTGAAATTAAAAACTAACTGGAGGTTGGCTAAGTCGAATGATTTCCTGGGTTTTGATCTGAGGTTGGTTTCGGCCTTCGGGGTTAATATTTAGGAAATCGTTCTCTTACTAATTTACGGTTAGTGACTAATGAATTTGAATAAGGCGTTTGTTTTATTGTGTAGCACTTGTTTAATATATACGCGAGTTGCTAAGAAAGACTTGGTTTATCCCATTCTGAACAACTGAATCAACGATAAGAAATCGAAGATGAAGACGGTGGTTGAAGACCGGAAATCTTCACCTCGTTTGGATGGTAACTGACGTCCTGATTGGGAGGCATCCCGAAATATGGATAACGAGTGGTGATCGTCCAGGCGTACGTGGAGATCATGGGTATGCGAGGTGTATAGTGCCTCCGGTTTCATTCAGACCCAGAACGGAGTTGTAAATGGACTGTATGTCTGACATTGGAATTCATTCTGTGTGATTGATATCCATCAGTTACATGGCGTGAATTGCCTGTGTGGCATTCTAAGATGCAGTGATCAGGGCTTCTGTTAAAAAGCAAAGTCTTGTGGTTGATGATCAAAGCATCGACGGTGTGGCGTAGCTTTGTGTATAACGTGAATTCGCGAGCCCCCAATATGAAATTGAAACTGGAGAAGGAACTCAAGGAGGGCATGCGTTTCCGTCTAGCTAGAGGTGGTGTCGGTGCTTGAACTGGCTGACATTTATATAATTTCACCTATGTGGTTGTTGCTGTTGCGAGGCGCCTTAGATATATCGTTCGATCCAGGACCGATGGAATAGTCATTCGTTGGCTTACTCACACCCCAAAGGGCGGGGAAACACAGTGTTCAGGAATTTTAATCCACATCGGTGGACCAGCCCTGACGATCTAAAGGCTTGACTGAGTACTTGCCTAAGGGGCGGGCTAGAGCGTCTCGAATTCGGTGAGGACGATCCCTTGCCTCCGTTCATGATGGAAATTCAATTTCCAAATACGTGACTGTGCGGTTTTGATTGTATACATATATATGGCGACATAGTGGCATGGGGTAATGTCGTCTATGATATATACTTATGATTTGAAATTGTTTTTGAAACATATAAACACTAGTAATAATATCAAATTCTTTTGTTTTATTCGTATCAAGCATATTTTGGCCATTATAAGGTAAATACTCTATCCTCTGGTTTGCGTTGCATTGTGTGATGGGAACTGAGTCTTATAATGGCTTCATTTTTATAAAAAAGCATTACGATGTTTAAAAGAATGATTTGTTTTAAAGCACGGGAAATCCAATGGAGTAAACCCGTTCTGCGAAAGTGGCGTGGCCTTGTGATTAGCCATATTTTAAATGTGTTGAGTAGATTTCTCATACCAGTCCCATGACTGACTCGTAGTTTGTTTCACTTGCAAACTCGGGTGCCCCTTTTTCTACATGGGCAGCCTTGTGTTCAGGTTTTAGCAGGCTCTTTCTGGATGGCTGGAGCTAAAGATGGATTTTATCATTTATCTCTTTTTATGCTGTTCAACTCCTATTGTACATATTATGTTTGTTTTCCGCTGTAGACATTTATGTATAGCTGAACTGTATTTGTACTAAGTATGATCCTGTATACTGTGTAACTCTGATGATTACGTTTATCCAGTGTATTATTTGTACATTATCTGGGGTATTTATTTTATTATGTTATGCTATTATCTGTTTATGTATTATATTCCAAAGATTACCCTTGCCGTCGTCGGTACAGGGTTTGGGTTCGTCACATGTTATGTTTGGTGGATGCAAATGGATGCAAGTGGTTGCTAGTGGTTGCTCGTGGATGCATATACACACACCTTAGGCACTAGATTGGCTTAATCACCTTCATGTTGCATATAAATGTGTGTGCATATTTAAATTAATTGATGTATAATGGTTGTGTTATCATATGGATGCTGCATTTTGATGAGTGGTTGTGCACACATGTAGAAATAATATGTATCGATAGGATTCTTTCGCATACATAATGGATGCATGGCACTATCATGATTCGCATTAAGGAGGTCAACTGAATCAGTAGACCGCCTGATTTTGCACTATATAAGGAACATATACACATATTTCTTGCATATGTTGATTCAACATTAGAAATTTTGTAAGGACAATGGATGCCTGTGTTTGATGGTTGAGTAGATGGATGATTGGATGCTAGGATATGCATTCTCGTTAACTTGGAGATTTCGATGGAGAAATCCTTTGAGGAGGGGAGAATGTAACACCCCGTAATTTTAAATATGAATGTCAGCAAATTAAAGAATACTTAATTAAAAATATGAGAATCAAGGGTAACGAGTTATGCCATTGTGTTCGTCTCGGAACTCTGGTTGAGATAGAGTCTGAGTTTGCATAAATTGGACTTCGTATGAAGAAGTTATGGTAGTCGAAAGTTTCCAGAAATTCAAATATAAATTCAATAACGAATTCAGACTCAAAACTGGGCAGGGCAGGAAATTTCCTACGCAAGGCCAGGCCGACCTGGGGGTCGACCCTAGTGTCGACCTCCCCTATACAGGTCGACCTTAGTGTCGACCTGGGGGTCGACCTGCACCTCGGGCAGATCTGAAAGACGATGATTTTGTGACTCAGTGTTGAGTCATTAGGGCTAAGGTGTCACTCTATCTTCACTGGATGGTCTTGATTGATTCTAGGTTGATCGGATGGCCTAAAGTAATATTAATCTCTATATAAACACATGTAGACTCAAACCCTAAAACCTAATCAAAATTAGAACCATGGCCGTCATGCTATCACCCCGCAACCTATAGTAGCCGCCACCAACTAGAGACTAATCAACTCAAGTCTATAACAACAACAACAACAATGAATTTGTATACTTCAAAGGCGAGCTAAATCAATTTAAGAACACAGATCCGAGAACTCATGAACTTCTTTGAGATGTGAGTTCGATTTCTTTAATAAGATAATCAACAAGTTAATTAGGTCGAGTTATAATTTGGGTTATATGGCTATGTTTGTGAATCATTGGATAAATGTGATATTTTGTGAATATATGCTAGTTGTTTATAATGACAGTTTTGTTGCGGATCCCTTTTTATATGCCCAATCACCTATGTTCAACTTGATTCATGTTTGACATCAATTTATATGTAAGTTTGGGTGTAGTGTAATGACCCGGATTTTGAGCGACTTTGGTTATCGACATAAACTCGATGTCGATAACCAAAATATCGAAAAATCCTGGTAATTAGTGAAAGAAATTAGAGGGTGAGGAAAGATAAGATAGAAACTTAAAATAGAAGAAGAAGATGAACACAATATCAGAGTAACACGAATCTCACAGCGGAACGAATAACATATAATATATATAACATAACTTGAAATATACATCTGTACTTGAATATACATCAATATCAAAGTACATCACTTACAACACAGCGGAAATAATTATAGCTATGTGATCCTGAAGCCTCCTGCTCTAGCTCTTCAACTATATCTGTAAATCCCGACTACTTGACTGCCCATACAAATTTAGGCACCCAAGAGTTTAGGGAAAACAACATAGTAAACTCTGGGTCAGCCATGGGACTGGTATGAGTAAAACAGTTTAAAAACAGTTCGAACAAGTACACGATATCTCATAAGACCACGCCGCATAACGGAACGGGTTTTTCCCTTACGAGAATCCAAAATATCCTTATATCAAAAACCTTTTGATATTATTATAATGTCTATCAACCACAGTATATATAATCATCTAGCAGAAACGCTTTCATCTCGCGTTCTACATATACAGTATACAATCACAACCGCAAGCACGTATTGGGTAATGGATTTCCAACTATGACAAGGTATGGAACCACCTTTCGCTAGTGTACATCTAGAGAGGAATACACTGGGTTCAACAAGAACATCTTGCAACCCGGCCACACATGACCGACCACTAATTTCGCTTGAGTGTATCAAATGTATATCACCAACGGTTGGGATCAGCAATCGTTTCCCGAATGGGACAGCATTAACAATAGATTTTTAGAAGTAAATGAAACCCTAGATCAGGTGATTATACACCCTACTTCGGTGCGAACGACTTAACCATGCTGCCTGCCCGATTTCTGTCATTTACCGGATATGAGGCTATAAGCTACGCTTTATCATCACACCAGATTCACTTTGAATGCCACATCGTCAAATCCATCAAATCACCGATTGACGTCCTCAACCATGCATTATGTGTTAGCTAATAGAAGTTTCCTTCTCCGCTTCCACTCTTGGTACGGTTGGAGAAATCAATATACGTAATCGTCTGGAAATACTCTGTCAGACATCCGTCCATACAAGTCATCCAGGAACAGGATGAACCGAAGGCACAATTCAGTATATCCATCTTAGACACTGTTATCTAAGACTTATACAATAGCCCTTGCACTTTTACTCCGTCTTCAATTATCTTTGGCATAAATGATTTGCAACGCTTATGCCAATACAGAGTGGTTCTTTGGATAATAATCCAACCGGTCTCTCCATATTAACAACGTTAAAATGGTCAAAACTTCGATAGTCTGTGATTCAACTATCGAAGAAAAACAGGTGTGCAACCAACGATATCATTTCCAAATGGAAATTTATATCGATCAAACATCATTCAACACTTATCTCTTTATTTCATTAATTTACTTATCTCCTGCTTCCCTATATTAAAAATTTCTTATTTTCTAAATTTGGAAAATATACGTTATTTACAATGGAAAACATTTCCATTTCTTGTTTTCTTTATTAGAAAACATTTCTGGTTTCTTACTTGGAAAACATTTCCAAAGCTTCTTCATTGGACTTAGACAGATGTTTAAACAAACCATCGCGATGCCAACTCAATCCATTTCCTTTACTGCCGAACCTTAACTATTCCTTAGCTAAAAACGAAGCCAATCAAGTTGGGGTAGAACTACCTCTCAGACCTTAACTGAACAACGTTTCTAACTTTGAAATAGTCAAAGTTCACTTTATATCCCTTTTTCTAACTTCCTTACTTAACCCTCCTTCGAATAGCTATATTCGATTGACTCTTTTCACTTAACTCTATTCGATTAATCCTTATCAATTAACTCTATTGGACTAACACTATTGGATTAACTCTATTTGACTAACGCTATTGATTTACTCATTTCACTTAACTCCTTTCGAATAAACTATATTCGATAACTCCTTTTTCTTTCTTCGAATAAACTATATTCGATTAACTCCTTTTACTTTCTATTCGAATAACTATATTAGATTAACTCACTTTAATTTAACTCTAATCGATTAACTAACATCGATTAACTACTTTGCTTTAACTCTAACCAATTAAACTAACATCGATTAACTCCTTTGCTTTAACTCTAATCGATTAAACTAACATCGATTAGCTCCTTTGCTTTAACTCTAATCGATTAAACTAACATCGATTAACTCCTTTTACTTTAACTCTAATCGATTAAACTAACATCGATTAACTCCTTTTACTTTAACTCTAATCGATTAAACTAACACCGATTAGCTCCTTTTACTTTAACACTAATCGATTAAACTAACATCGATTAACTCCTTTTACTTTAACTCTAATCAATCAAACTAACATCGATTAGCTCCTTTTACTTTAACTCTAATCGATTAAACTAACATCGATTAGCTCCTTCTACTTTAACTCTAATCGATTTAAAACTAACATCGATTAACTCCTTTTACTTTAACTCTAATCGATTAAACTAACATCGATTAGCTCCTTTTACTTTAACTCATGAACACTAACTGTTTAACTCTAACTGGTTTACCCTAATGGTTTAACTCTGTTTGATTAACTCTAATCAATTAATTCTATTCGATGACTTCTGATCGAATAACTCCCTTTGGCTAAACTATATTCGAATACCCCTTTTAACTTTATTCGATAACTTCCTTTATTCTATTCGAATAACTAATTCGATTAACTCCTTTTCAAATAAACTATTCATTTATAAAGATTTACTTTTAGTAACGGTTCTTTACTTTACAAATGATTTCCTTTTATTCTAACTTATCCTTTTATTTTATAAATATTTCTTTTATAAAAATTCTTTTCCTTTTCTATATAAAATCCATCGATTTTGTATAAATAATTCATTTTCAAAATACACTTTGAAAATCCCCTTCCCCATATCCAGTATTTCTTATGGTATTTAACATACCATATAACAACGATAAATATTGTCCAAACATACATAATCAACAACAGATTATATATCACATAATATATCACAATATATGAATCACAGTAAAATAAATGTTGAGGAATCCAGTTGGATTCCTCCAACCTGTTTCCCTGCATCACAGATGTTAAACAATATAAATCAACATCACTTTCAGTTCCATATGATATATTCTGTTAAACAGAATCAATATAGAAATTTAACTAACTGACTAGCAGTTCAATCAAACAGTCAACACACAGTCAATCAACCAACATTTAACTGTTCTAAAAATACAACATGAAATTATAAACTGTTCGGAGTTAGTGAGATTTACTCACATTGGACTATCATCGTTAAATAACGATAATTGTCATTGATTCAGATCGGATAATTTATTTCACTATAAATTGTAACGAGCTTGGATGGACTTCCAGTCAGTTTCATGTTGTAGTTGACGTCCGTACGATCCCGATGCAATTTATGGTTCGTCAAACTGATAACGTATGAGAGAGATATGAATTTTTAAACTAAATACATTAATTTAAATTTAAAATAACTTAAGATATTAACATTTGGGCTTTAACCTTAGTGTCAGCCCATCATCCGTTCATAAAAGAAATCACACCCGACTCCTTCTTCCTCAAAACAAATCGCTCCCTCAGTATCCTATTTCCCCTTTTGACCGCCCGTTGACCCCCACCATCCTCCACCACGTTCATTGATTTTCAGTTCCACCTCCGTGGTTCAAATCGGCGTGACGCCCCCCACTCCGTCATCACCACAAAACGAAACCCGAACACCCAATCCCGATCGCGACAGCACGACCTCACCGAACAAAACTCCACCGATACCCCCCCAAATCATCTACACCAGATCGGAATCCATCCCCAAGCCCAAATATAAACTCGATTCCATCAATTGGTGCTCATATTTCAAGCTTTGACCAACCCTAACCCTCGCTACATATTTGCAGTGCACGAAATTTGACGCCGAGCTGGGAGAAACACGCCTAGAAATGAAGATCTTGCCATGCTGAGTCCATATACATACATTGTGTAATTTATAGAATTCTAGATGAATTTATTTTGATTTTCTTACTTTGGATATTGTTTGCGGTTTGCTGAGAATGAAAAAAAAGAGAGGAAGTGGTAGCTTGTATTTGGTTTTATAGTTGTGATTGTGGTAGGTGATGTTTGTGGCTAAGAAGGAGAAGGATGTGGCCTTCCTTATGTTCACATACATTTATTTTTATTTATTTTTTTACTTTCTAAAAATCCGTGTGATCACATATGATACCTAAAAATCACCAAACTGGACATGTAGCTAGAGTTCGACATTACGGTCCCAACGAAACTGGTTTTGTCGAATTCCGACTTCGTATGCTCACATAGTGTATTTTTAACTGTCAAAATACTGACTGTTTTCCACTCTAAAAATCCGTACGGCCACACAGTGACTCTAAAAATCACGAAACTGGAAATCTAACAACTATTTGATGTTGCAGATCCAACAAAATTAGTTCCGTCGAATTCTGACTTCGTTTGCAAAAGTGGCTATTTTTAAAGCCCTAAATAACCCATTTAAATATATAAATATATTTAAATATAATTACATAAATATAATTAAATTTATATTGTTGTATGTATTCACAGTGGAATACCATACAGCTTCAGAAAAATCCTATATGAATTTCTAACTCGATATTTCAATCTGGGTCAACCCGATATTCGATTTATATTGAAATCCCTTTTTAAAATATAAATAATTCCTTTATAAATTATAAAGGAATTCCACAGCGACTTTTCTAGAATTTGATTTGGGCATATCTCAAAATCTATACGACGAAATCCCGATTTTTCTCTTCCACTAGAAAGATATACTCCACTAGCTCCACACGTTTCTTGTTTCACAGAAATCCGGCGTAAAATGAATCCTATACATTCAGTTGAAGTTCGAATCGCCAATTTACGAACTGCAGCGCCATTTCAAGCTCGTTTATAATTATATTATAAACTATACGTTCAACTGTCGACGATTGAATATATTCGTTATTCAAATTCAATTCCAAGTTGAATTAAAAATCACAGATGATCCGGTTCACACCATATCGTCATTTCAGCCAATTCTGATTATTTCATAATTAAATATATTTTTAATTAAATATTCACTATTATTTAATTCCACGATCATTTAATTCACTAAACCACCATTTAAATAATAAAATAAATTAATCATAATACCTCTGCCAATGCGGGTCATTACAATCTTCCCCACTTAAAATAATTTCGTCCTCGAAATTGCTAAAAGGTAGAGAACGACCCTATCGACAGGTTAGAACATATTTGTTCATTTCTTAACATCAGTTTCAATTGAACCAATTTAATTTCAATTAAATTATTAATTAATTCTTATCAACAAAAATTTTCAAAAATCCTGAAAATTTTCTAACACCTTAACTTTTCGAAAAATTTCGCCAGCACCTCCTTTGTACTGGTCAACACGTCAACTCCAACTCGCCTCTCTGGGACATCTCCATCCCAAAAGAAAATCGAACAGCCAAGCGGCTTGCCAATTCGGCTCATAAATCTTATATCCAATAGAAATATAAACTTGTATCTTTTGTCGGCATATCATTTTATCCTTTCCACCTGTTATCAATTCAGCAGATACAAGGGTCATCCCAATCAAATTCGAATCTGCTTTTATCCACAACACAACCATTCGCTTATATCCGAGCCAAATATCGTTTCAACTCGAGTTTCTTCTCGATTCCCAACTCTTAACTGGATTATCACATTATACTTCAAATTTGAATCTCACAATCCAATTTATCTTGATATCATTCTAATTCAATCTCAGTTACCACTTTACTGGCTTTATTTTAATTCATATTTGCTTTCACAAATTTATGTTTAAATTTGCTTTTAATTCAAACAGTCTTTCCCTGGGAGTTTTTAAACAGTTTACTCTTTTCAAAAATCAAATTTTCCTTTTTGACATGTCATTGAACCCTTAATTAATATTCCATTAGTTAAATCACTTCTCTATTTCTTTATCAATATTGGTTAACCAAATATTTTCAATAACCATATTGGCCTTTTTTTTATTTGGAAAACATTTCCGAATATCGCCTCCCTTTATTTTCTAAACTTTAGAAAATATACGCCATTTATAATTGGAAAATATTCCAATTACTTATCTCTTTTCCGATCTCGTTTATTTCTATACTTAGGAAATATTCTTCATTATATTTCCAAGCTTACACTTATTTGGATTAAAGCGGATGTTGTGTAAAACATCGTTATGATAATCCAAACACTATATTCATTATCTCTTACGAAACATTGATCTTCGAGCCTGAAATCTTACTATTTATTTGTTAATAATGAAATCAATCAAGTTGGGGTACAACTACCTCTCATACTTTGACTGAATAACATTTATAACGTCAAAACAGATATGACTACCTACTCGAATAATCAATACCATACAACTACTTATTCACTTTTAAACACATATACACTTCCTCTTTCTATTCTTACTAGATTTTATTCTTAGTCTTCCTTTTTGATTTTACTATTCTATTTCTAAGTTCGTTTCCTTATCGACTTCTATATATATATATAGATACGTTGATTTCTAATTATCAAATTATCTTAAAAATATTCCAACTCCTTAAATCCCCGGAAAAAATTGCCATAACCTCCATTGTACTAGGAGCATCGGGATATTTCAAATAGCCTCCCATGGCCCTCACCAATCCAAAAGAAAAAGAAAAAGCCAAGCGGCTTGTCGATACGGCGCATAAAATCTCATATATGAATTAAATACATAACTTTTCGTCGAGCATTCTATCTATATACCTTCATACCTTATCCATACCTATCTCATATATATTTATACCGGCCCAATCTATTTTAACTATACCTAACCGTTTTAACTCAATTCGTTAATTAAGTTGTTAATTAACTCTTTTAGTCTATTTCTCTTTTATATTTGAACATGACATGTTCAAATATATTTTAACTTGCTTATTAACTATTCAAATTCTACTTTTTCAAACTCAGGTTTCATATTCGATTTCAAATGTAAATTTACCAGTCCCCTTTACTTATCTAAAGTTCAACTTCAATTCAAGATCCATTTACTAATGGCTAATTAACTGGTTTACCTATTTCGCCTTTTTATTTGAATATTCGTGTTCAAATATAAGTTTAACTTGTTTATCAACTAATTGAATTCCATTTCAATTCTATTTGAATTTCCCATATTCAAATTCCAATTCAATTCTCTTATTCAAATTCTATATTTGAATTTCATTTCAAATCTCTTATTCAAATTTTATATTTGAATTTCGTTTCAATTTCCTTATTCAAATTCTATATTTGAATTCCATTTTAATTTCTATATTCAAACTCTATTTCAATTTCATTGAATTTCATATATTCAAACTCCCTTTGAATTTCTATATTCAAATTCCATTATTACTCTATATGAATTCTATATTCAATTTTCCATTATTTAAATCTTCTTTATTCAAATCTCATTTGAATTTCTATATTCTAATCCCCTTTGAATTTTCTATATTCAAATCCCCTTTGAATTTTTCTATATTCAAATCCTATGTTTGAACTTCCTTTATTCAAATTCCTTTTCAAACTTTCTTTATTAATTCTTTACATAAGTCTCGATTTCAATTCCTTTTGAAATCGGTATTTCTACCTTTGGAAAATAGATTTCCCTTTCAACTTCACACTTGTATTTTTATTTCTGAATTATCCAATGATAATTCTCTTCACTTCATTTATAAACTTCGTTTAAAAAGAACTATTTATAAACTTTGTTTATAAAGGAACTTCTCGTTTTATTTCTTTTAAAACAAGTTAATATTTCAAATCTATTTAAAAATTCAAATTCTATTATACAAATTCTATATTTGAATTCCCATTTTGAAATTCAACACAACTTGTCTTTCCCAAAACAAATTCAAAACAGTATCTCTGGTAGTAATTCGTCACTTACAACTCGAAAATGAATACTGATGATGCAGCTGTCATCATCAGAATCTATTTTCCAGCGATCGAAGTGAGTTCAATAATATAAAACCATTTTTAAACATTTCCACTTTGAAATTCATTTCAAAATATAATTCACACTGCTTGTAAAACAATTTAAAATCTCCCAAGGTCTTAAATTTTCCTTATTTTTAATCCAAATCCATTTACAAACACTTATCCAAATTTTCCAGAAATTTTAAATCAAATTTCTGGTTTAAATTTCAGATTTAACTCATCCGATTTCACGTATTTCACTTATATGAATTTTGATTGGTTATTTACATAACCATTTACTTATAATCTTACTCGATTATAGTAACCACCAATATGTCCACTATATTATAATTTTGGTATTTATATCTTCTCTATATCAAGATATACCTTGGGTAAACTTATTTTAATTTACCCTCTTTTCAAATCATATCGTGACGACCCATCGTATTCAAGTGTTTAGTAACTCCTACCGATACAATGGATCAAACTGATCGACCAGAACTCATAAACGACTCAACCAACAAATCTCCACAATATAAAACAAATTTTTATATCAAATAACAAATACGTTCACTCGTATATATACACTCAACTCAATCTAGGGTATTACTAACCCTATCTCTACCAAGTCGTGCCACAGAGCCAAGTAATTCTTAACTTAAGCTCTGATACCAACTGTAATGACCCAGATTTTCAGCGACTTTGGTTATCGACATAAACTCGATGTCGATAACCAAAACATCGAAAAATCCTGGTAATTAGTGAAAGAAATTAGAGGGTGAGGAAAGATAAGATAGAAACTTAAAATGGAAGAAGAAGATGAACACAACATCAGAGTAACACGAATCTCACAGCGGAACGAATAACATATGATATATATAACATAATTTGAAATATACATCTGTACTTGAATATACATAAATATCAAAGTACATCACTTACAACACAGCGGAAATAACTATAGCTATATGATCCTGAAGCCTCCTGCTCCAGCTTTTCAACTATATCTGTAAATCCCGACTAGTTGACTGCCCATACAAATTTAGGCACCTAAGAGTTTAGGGAAAACAACAAAGTAAACTCCGGGTCAGTCATGGGACTGGTATGAGTAAAACAGTTTAAAAACAGTTCGAACAAGTACACGATATCTCATAAGACCACGCTGCATAATGGAACGGGTTTTTCCCTTACGAGAATCCAAAATATCCTTATATCAAAAACCTTTTGATATTATTATAATGTCTATCAACCACAGTATATATAATCATCTAGCAGAAACGCTTTCATCTCACGTTCTACATATATAGTATACAATCACAACCGCAAGCATGTATTGGGTAATGGATTTCCAACTATGACAAGGTATGGAACCACCTTTCGCTAGTGTACCTCTAGAGAGGAATACACTGGGTTCAACAAGAACATCTTGCAACCCGGCCACACATGACCGACCGCTCATTTCGCTTGAGTGTATCGAATGAATATCACCAACGGTTGGGATCAGCAACCGTTTCCCGAATGGGACAGCATTAACAATAGATTTTTAGAAGTAAATGAAACCCTAGATCAGGTGATTATACACCCTACTTCGGTGCGAACGACTTAGCCATGCTGCCTGCCCGATTTCTGTCATTTACCGGATATGAGGCTATAAGCTACGCTTTATCATCACACCAAATTCACTTTGAATGCCACATCGTCAAATCCATCAAATCACCGATTGACATCCTCAACCATACATTATGTGTTAGCTAAAAGAAGTTTCCTTCTCCACTTCCACTCTTGGTACGGTTGGAGAAATCAATATACGTGATCGTTTGGAAATACTCTGTCAGACATCCATCCATACAAGTCATCCAGGAACAGGATGAACCGAAGGCACTATTCAGTATATCCATCTTAGACACTATTATCTAAGACTTATACAATAGCCCTTGCACTTTTACTCCGTCTTCAATTATCTTTGGCACATATGATTCGCAACGCTTATGCCAATACAGAGTGGTTCTTTGGATAATAATCCAACCGGCCTCTCCATATTAACAACGTTAAAATGGTCAAAACTTCGATAGTATGTGATTTAACTATCGAAGAAAAACAGGTGTGCAAACAACGATATCATTTCCAAATTGAAATTTATATCGATCAAACATCAATCAACACTTATCTCTTTATTTCATTAATTTACTTATCTTCTGCTTCCCTATATTCAATATTTCTTATTTTCTAAATTTGGAAAATATACGTTATTTACAATGGAAAACATTTCCATTTCTTGTTTTCTTTATTAGAAAACATTTCTGGTTTCTTACTTGGAAAACATTTCCAAAGCTTCTTCATTGGACTTAGACAGATGTTTAAACAAACCATCGCGATGCCAACTCAATCCATTTCCTTTACTGCCGAACCTTAACTATTCCTTAGCTAAAAACGAAGCCAATCAAGTTGGGGTAGAACTACCTCTCAGACCTTAACTGAACAACGTTTCTAACTTTGAAATAGTCAAAGTTCACTTTATATCCCTTTTTCTAACTTCCTTACTTAACCCTCCTTCGAATAGCTATATTCGATTGACTCTTTTCACTTAACTCTATTCGATTAATCCTTATCAATTAACTCTATTGGACTAACACTATTGGATTAACTCTATTTGACTAACGCTATTGATTTACTCATTTCACTTAACTCCTTTCGAATAAACTATATTCGATAACTCCTTTTTCTTTCTTCGAATAAACTATATTCGATTAACTCCTTTTACTTTCTATTCGAATAACTATATTAGATTAACTCACTTTAATTTAACTCTAATCGATTAACTAACATCGATTAACTACATTGCTTTAACTCTAACCAATTAAACTAACATCGATTAACTCCTTTGCTTTAACTCTAATCGATTAAACTAACATCGATTAGCTCCTTTGCTTTAACTCTAATCGATTAAACTAACATCGATTAACTCCTTTTACTTTAACTCTAATCGATTAAACTAACATCGATTACCTCCTTTTACTTTAACTCTAATCGATTAAACTAACATCGATTAGCTCCTTTTACTTTAACTCTAATGGATTAAACTAACATCGATTAACTCCTTTTACTTTAACTCTAATCGATTAAACTAACATCGATTAGCTCCTTTTACTTTAACTCTAATCGATTAAACTAACATCGATTAGCTCCTTTTACTTTAACTCTAATCGATTTAAAACTAACATCGATTAACTCCTTTTACTTTAACTCTAATCGATTAAACTAACATCAATTAGCTCCTTTTACTTTAACTCATGAACACTAACTGTTTAACTCTAACTGGTTTACCCTAATGGTTTAACTCTGTTTGATTAACTCTAATCAATTAATTCTATTCGATGAATTCTGATCGAATAACTCCCTTTGGCTAAACTATATTCAAATACCCCCTTTTAACTTTATTCGATAACTTCCTTTATTCTATTCGAATAACTAATTCGATTAACTCCTTTTTGAATAAAATATTCATTTATAAAGATTTACTTTTAGTAACGGTTCTTCACTTTACAAATGATTTCCTTTTATTCTAACTTATCATTTGATTTTATAAATATTTCTTTTATAAAAATTCTTTTCCTTTTCTATATAAAATCCATCGATTTTATATAAATAATTCATTTTCAAAATACACTTTGAAAATCCCCTTACCCATATCCAGTATTTCTTATGGTATTTAACATACCATATAACAACGTTAAATATCGTCCAAACATACATAATCAACAACAGATTATATATCACATCATATATCACAATATATGAATCATAGTATCACAGATGTTAAACAATATAAATCAACATCACTTTCAGTTCCATATGATATATTCTGTTAAACAGAATCAATATAGAAATTTAACTAACTGACTAGCAGTTCAATCAAACAGTCAATACACAGTCAATCAGCCAACATTTAACAGTTCTAAAAATACAACATGAAATTATAAACTGTTCGGAGTTAGTGAGATTTACTCACATTGGACTATCGTCGTTAAATAACGATAATTGTCATTGATTCTGATCGGACAATTTATTTCACTATAAATTTTAACAAGCTTGGATGGATAACCATTCAGTTTCATGTTGTAGTTGACGTCCGTACGATCCCGACGCAATTTATGGTTCGTCAAACTGATAACGTATGAGAGAGATATGAATTTTTAAACTAAATACATTAATTTAAATTTAAAATAACTTAAGATATTAACGTTTGGGCTTTAACCTTAGTGTCGGCCCATCATCCATTCATAAAAGAAATCACACCCGACTCCTTCTTCCTCAAAACAAATCGCTCCCTCAGTATCCTATTTCCCCTTTTGACCGCCCGTTGACCCCCACCATCCTCCACCACGTTCATCGATTTTCGGTGCCACCTCCGTCGTTCAAATCGGCGTGACGCCCCCCACTCCGTCATCACCACAAAACGAAACCCGAACACCTAATCCCGACCGCGACAGCATGAGCTCACCGAACAAAACTCCACCGAACCCCCCCCCCCCCCCCAAATCATCTACAACAGATCGGAATCCATCCCCCAGCCCAAATATAAACTCGATTCCATCAATTGATGCTCATATTTCAAGCTTTGACCAACCCTTGCTACATATTTGCAGTGCACGAAATTTGACGGCGAGGTGGGAGAAACACGCCTAGAAATGAAGATCTTGCCATGCTGAGTCCATATACATACATTGTGTAATTTATAGAATTCTAGATGAATTTATTTTGATTTTCTTACTTTGGATATTGTTTGCGGTTTGCTGAGAATGAAAAAAAAAAGTGGAAGTGGCGGCTTGTATTTGGTTTTATAGTTGTGATTGTGGTAGGTGATGTTTGTGGCTGAGAAGGAGAAGGATGTGGCCTTCCTTATGTTCACATACATTTATTTATTTTTTTACTTTCTAAAAATCCGTGTGATCACATATGATACCTAAAAATCACCAAACTGGACATGTAGCTAGAGTTCGACATTACGGTCCCAACGAAACTGGTTTCATCGAATTCTGACTTTGTATGCTCACACAGTGTATTTTTAACTGTCAAAATACTGACTATTTTCCACTCTAAAAATCCGTACGGCCACACAGTGACTCTAAAAATCACGAAACTGGAAATCAAACAACTATTTGATGTTGCGGATCCAACAAAATTAGTTTCGTCGAATTCCGACTTCATTTGCAAAAGTGGCTATTTTTAAAGCCCTAAATAACCCATTTAAATATATAAATATATTTAAATATAATTAAATTAACTATAATTAAATTTATATTGTCGTATATATTCATAGTGGAATACCATACAGCTTCAGAAAAATCCTATATGAATTTCTAACTCGATATTTCAATCTGGGTCAACCTGATATTCGATTTATATTGAAATCCCTTTTTAAAATATAAATAATTCCTTTATAAATTATAAAGGAATTCCACAGCGACTTTTCTAGAATTTGATTTGGACATATCTCAAAATCTACACGACGAAATTTTGATTTTTCTCTTCCACTAGAAAGATATACTCCACCAGCTCCACATGTTTCTTGTTTCACAAAAATCCGGCTTAAAATGAATCCTGTACATTCAGTTGAAGTTCGAATCGCCAATTTACGAACTGCAGCGCCATTTCAAGCTCGTTTATAATTATATTATAAACTAAACGTTTAACTGTCGACGATTGAATATATTCGTTATTCAAATTCAATTCCTAGCTGAATTAAATATCATAGATGATCCGATTCACACCATATCGTCATTTCAGCCAATTCTGATTATTTCATAATTAAATATATTTTTAATTTATTATTTTAATTAAATATTCACTATTATTTAATTCCACGATCATTTAATTCACTAAACCACCATTTATATAATAAAATAAATTAATCATAATACCTCTGCCAATGCGGGTCATTACATGTAGATTATATGCTAGTTTCTATGTAAATTGTACAAAAGTTTACAAGTGAACCAAGTAAATTAACTATATGCAAGTTTAGGTAGAAATTGGATTCATATATATGCAAGTTTACATCTTTAGATTTAGATCTATGACATGCATAGTTTTATGCAAGTTTGTGACTATGGCCTATGCAATTTTGGGTGAAAACTATGTTCATACATGCAAGTTCACACCTTTAGGTCTATGTTTAGATTCATGACAATACAAAGTTTATGCAAGATATGTTGGAATCCTTATTTGTAGGTTAGATCCATTTTTGTGTGTTATGCAAATTTGCGATGTTTCTTCCCTTATATGTGATTAGACTAATTGCTAGTCTAATATATATATATATATATATATATATATATATATATGTCATGATAAGCGAACGAACAACGTGGGGACGATGGGGGTAATACTGAATATACTCATACTAAGAATTGGCATGTAATGGCCATAAAAATCATACAATTAATTTGAGGCAATAATTAAGATTTGTTATACCTGAAATAAATGGACATAATTTAGGTGATAATTATGGACATAAGCATATTTTGAATTTATTGACAAATTTGAATAGGGATATAAATCCACTTTGGGGTTAAATAAAGATATGTAATAATTAACCGCCTAAGACATAAGGTTAGGCTCATTTGTGGTGTAAGACTGCCCGGACCCGACCGGGAAATCCAGCAGCCACAAATGCCAGTCTAATGTGAGAGGTCAAAGGCACGAATTAAATGAGTAACAATTGTATAGACACGAGGTTAAGCTCGTTTGTGGTGTAAGACTTCCCGGACCCGCCCGACAAATCAGCAGCCACAAATGCCAGTCTAATGTGGGAGGTCTTTTTGAGGTTACGGTTTTAATGAATTAAGAAATATTTAACCAGATAAACATGTGGTGGGACATATGGGGTTAAGTCGGTGCCTTGGGTGGCATGTGAAATTAAGAGGGTACCATGGGTGGCATGTGAAATACGATTAGATGCACTTAACCAAGATTGAAACATGTATGAAGACATGAATAAGAATGGGGTTAAGTGGGGAAAACCTTAGATGGGACCAAGCATAGGTGGAAAGCTTGTGTCATGCATGGGGGCCCTTTTCAAACAAGTAACCCATTAAGTATCTTTGTGGGCTCGACCCAAGTCGAGGATGGGACACGCGTACTAGGTTTGATTGTAAGAAGTCAAAATAGGTTAGCAGTGGCAACGCAAGTCCAACGGGGTCATGTGCGTGTGTGGGCCCGGGATGGTAAATAAGACGTTGTTGCGTCATTTAGGTATAAGCCGTGCATTTTTGGTGGTATCGGGTTGCCACTTTGGGGAGTGATACACCCCACTATGGGGCTAGCACGGGTATCTACGAGTTAGGGAGCCGATCGAATGGGGGTAGTGGTTACACCTAGTGGAGATAGGGGCAGACGACACCTATGAAGGCACCTAGGGGTACACGAAACTAACATTATCATTATTAACTTCTGTAGGCAGGATCAACTTTTCGGGTGTTTGGTGTGGTGTAATGTAGTAATTATCTTATAGTAATTAGGTGCGCCTTTAACGTTACCTTTGTTCATCTTATTTCCTTTGTTTTCTCTGTCATGCGCATTTGTTCATAATCATTTCCTTATTTTCCACCTCATGCCTTATCCTAGTTACTTTAATGATTATATTGTTAAAGTTATTGCACTCCGCAGACCTTATGTCTGACCCCATTTGTTTCCACCTCTTTTCTTCCTTCACCCCCCCAAGGTGCTCAGGGTGGGACTAGTATTAGTGGAGCTTAATTGGACAGCTTTATCCCTTTCTTTTGGAAGTTGCTTGGATTGCTGAAGTAAAGTTTAGCCTATCTTATTTATGGCTATTTTATGTTGGGGTTATGTCTTTTATTTTATGTACTCAGAACTTATTTGTCAAGATAGATAATAAGTGTATTTGGTTTTGTAGTTGGTTTTTGATGTGATGTAACCAAACTATTTCTCCACTGCAATAAAAGTGGTTTTTATTTTCCAAGTACCAATATATTTATCTGTCTTGTTTACTTTTCTATTCTATGCACAATAAACGCTCCACCAAAATTAAGGCATTCCCTTTGTGAGTGACCTTAATGGAGATGGGGTGTCACATTATATATACATATAGTAGCGATATAAAAATGTGATTTTTTAATGTAAACTGCGTGAAACAGACTGCGTTGGAAGCACGGTTAAGAAGACAACGCACTAGAAATAAATCCAAACCATCGTCCACTAAAGAATGGAGGAGTGGATCCCAAAGGTAAGAACTTCTCACTCTAAATTTGTTTATAGTTAAATATATATACTATGATGCAAACAGTGCTTAGTAGCACCTGACACCTTTGATTGAAACCATGGATGTTTGGTTGTTTGTTTTGATGGATTTATTTGTTTGGACTTGGTTTGGAATGTGAATGGAATTGATTGAATTTGGTTTGTGTATGGCGCGAGCCATTATTAGGTGAGGGATAAGGCTACACCTTATTCCGGTTCTAGTATCCGTTATGCTGCCGAAATTTTCTAAAATAAAATGTGTTAGTTAAAAATAACATTTTTAATGCGTATATGAACTGTATAAAATATTCATGTGTTGAAATAAATATTTTATCGTTAAAAATATAATTTTAACGTATATATGAAAGGCAAAAATTCTCCTGAAATAAAAATAAATATTCATATACTAATCAGACGATTTGTTTATGTACACTCATTTAACTGACATGGATTGGGACGATATATTTTAGACATCGCCCAACTGCACAAATAATATTCAATATTTGTTGGTTGAAACCCCACATGGGTATTGGGATGATATTTGATGTAAATAATCCTAATTGTTTAGTTGTATGTCAATCAATTGGTTGACAGACTATTGTAAGCGTTAAATATTTATATTTAATGCTTATGCAGATGTGTAAGGCACTCTAGGTGATGATTGATTGTGTATCATGGTTGTTGTGTACATGTGTTGTCCAAAATTCATATAAATAACATTATATGGTAATTGACTATGTTTGATTCCAATTAGGAAAGAGAAAATATTTTAAAATAAGGAATATTTTAAAAAATATTCAATAAAGGATTAAAATCTGATTTTAATGTCCGATTTTTGATGGACACGAAAATATTTAAATATATGAAGCCGTGTTGAGTAGTTATGCGCCATTTCGACGCGAATGATATTTATATCGATTTTATTCACTTTTATAATGAATATCGAAAAGGAAATTATTTCAAAATCAGATATTTTGAAAATATTATCATTTAAATAATATAAAATTGAAGTGAAAGTGGGAATCGTTTTAAAACTAATTTATAAAATATATTTTAAATGGAAATCGATGAAATATATATATTATATATTATATATATTTTATGGCCTGAATAGAACGCGTCGCGCCGTGACCGTTCGTGAATTTCGACCACTGAATTCGAGTTGACATTACGGGAGATCCGACCGTCGGACTCCTAAAACCAGAACCATTGGGTTCGTATCGAAAAGGGCTTTCCAATGAATATAAGAGATTTGAAATCTAATAGTCAGATTTGGAATTATGTCCAAATCAAATTTGTAAAAGGTCGCTATAAGTGCAGTTCGATGACCGTTTATGGAAATCGACTGAAAGGGCCTTAATAAAATTACTAAAAATATTAATAATTTGTGTAAAATCATAATAAATGAGTTGGAATGAATTAGGATGAAAATTTCATGTTTGTAAAGATAAAAATATATTTTTATCAAAATGAACTAGTTGTTAACTATATTTGAAATCCAATAATTTTTAAATAAAATAAATTGGATTTGGGAATGGTTTTTATATAACCAGAATTTCCAATATATGAATTGGAATGGATCTGAATGGAAATAATCTTCGAAATACTTCGATACTGGATTCCGTGATTATACGGATATTGTTATGGGAATTTGGAAGATATATATATACATCGTTTTTCCCAAAACGATATTTGTTGGTTTGATATTGAATATAAGCCAATATAATTTCTATTCAGGGCCTTGTATTTGATATCAAATTGGATTTTGGGTTTATCGTGAACGGTGTCTTAAATAACACTGTCCTTAAACCCAGTTGAGGAAAGAATAAATCTTTTAATTAAGATTTGGTGAAGCTTTCCAATAAATTAATATTTAATTAGAATTGAATAGAATATGAATTGGGGTTATTGTGAACTGTGTTTTAACAACATTCGTTCTTTAACCCGATATATAGTGAAATGTGATTTGGAATTTACAAATCTTTTTATTAAGATTTAAAGGAATTTTTCCAAAGAAAATTTTCCAATTTAATATATTAAATTGGAATTGAATGGAATTCGACTTAGTAATAATCGAAGTGAGCTTCTGTGGAGGAAGACTGTTAATATATGTGGAATTTAAAAAGGCTTTGCCGTTATTCCATTTATATTGTTAGTCAGATACGGAAATTGATATCGATTATATATTGAGCTGTATTCCGTGAAGATTCCATGGTTAATGGAATGTGATTTTGTTTTTATCGTGAATTGTGTTTTAAATGACATTGGTTCTTTAACCCAGTGAAAGACATTATTACATGTCTAACATTGTATTTCGAACTATATGGTTGATCTATGTTAAATATATATTTGTTCGATAGTGGAGAATTCATTCTCTTGCTTAACACCCTTCTCTAAGACGTACGAGCTTAGAAGTTATATATCGGCAGAAATCAATAATACGATGTAGATTGTCTGTGACGATCCCAAAACCCCGTGACACGGTGTTAAGGATAATCATTGGAATATAACACATTAATCATCATTAGCAGATCACAGATAATAGCATAAACAGAAAATAGAATAATTTACACACATATGACAGCGGAATCATATAGATATCATCACATCAGAGAAGCACAGTACAGGATACAACTTAGTGCATAATGATACATAATCAGTCACCATCGCCATAGGCGGAATCATACATAAAGAGTACACAAAAGGAATATCAGTCTACGTCGCCAGTGGCGGAATCATAATATAGATACAATAATGGCGGAGAAAATCCAAGTCAGCACGGTGTAGTCAAGCCTCGCCATGAGCCAAATGGTGCGTCAGAAACCTGTAACTAGGCTGCCCGTGTGAAAATGAGGGCACCCGAGTTTGCAAGGTGAAACAAACTACGAGTCAGTCATGGGACTGGTATGAGAAATCTACTCAACTTATTAACAACAATAATAAGGCAAATCAAAGGACCACGCCACTTTCGCGGAACGGGTTTACTCCAATGAGTGCTAGTGCATGAAATAAAGTAAATGATTAAATCAACGCAATGCTTTTTATAAAATGAAGCCATTATAAGACTCAGGTCCCATCACACAATGCAACACAAGCCGGAGGATAGAGTTTTTACCTTATAATGGCCAAAGATGCTTCATACGAATAAAACAAAAGTGTTTGGTATTATTACTAGTGCATATATGTTTCAAAAGCAAATTCAATCATAAATATCAATCATAGGCGGCATAAATGACCCATACCACTATGTCGCCATACTAGTAATACAATCACGTCCGCATATTTCGTATTGGAAATTGGATTCCTTCATGAGTCGAGGCAAGGGGCAAGCTCCTCTCCGATTCGAGACACTCTAGCAAATGCCTCGGGACCGCACACAGCAATCCCCTGGATCCTCCAAGGCCGGTCCTCTCTTACTTTTGAGGATTAATTATTCCTGAACACAGGTTTCCCGGTCCTTACGGACCTATAATCGAGGCGCCTTGCATTCCAACAACCACACAGGTGAAAAGTAGATATAAATGTCAGGGCTGGGAGGTCACTGACACCACCATAGCTAGAAAGAAACGTCATGCACTCCTTGGGTCCTTCTCCCGTTTTTGACTCATACCGGGGTGTGAGGCTCGCGAATTCACGTTATACACAAAGCTACGTCACACAGACCATGCTTTGATCATCAACCACAAGACTTTGCTTTGCAACAGAAGCCTTGATCATATGCCACTTAGGCGTGCCACACAGGCCATCCACTCCATGCGACTGATTTCTGTCAATGTATAACCTCTGAGCTCGTACGTCTCAGAGAAGGGCGTTAAGCAAGAGAATAAATTCTCCGCCGCCAAACAGATATATATTTAACAGAGATCAATCAACACAGAACAAAATCCAATGTCAGACACACAGTCCATTTACAAGTCCGTTCTGGGTCTGAACGAAACCGGAGGCACCAATTCCTCGCATACCCGTACAATCAACACTATGTTTGGACGGCTACTACTTCAATTCCTTCATGGTAGCTGCTCCAATCACCAGCATCAGTAGCGCCCATCCATCCAATGTGGAGATCGTCGGTCTTCAGCCGTCTTCGACTCTTCGACTTCTCAACGTCGATCGATTATTTGAAATGAGATAAACTCGGCCTTTTCAAATAACCCACGTATATTTAGATTTTCAAATCAGTTAATCACATGGTTGGACCATTCAACATTCACACTTCAGTTATTTAGTTATAATTTTCATGTCAAATACATTCAACCATCACATATCAAGCAAACCCAACAAAATTGGTTTATTTCCACTCTATACCGTCCATAGTATTTTATAACGATATATCGCCATTTTTATTTAATTTAAAACGGCCATGTTTAATTAAACGACGTTTCAGGTCGTGTCGATGCACTGGCGCTGCTTTTCACTAATTTTGTTTTACACATATCTGAAAATCTGTAACGACCCAGAAAATCTGAACCAATTTAAAATTTTTAAATTGGCTAAAATAATGGATTTTAAAAATTTAAAATAAATATTTTAAATAATGGTGATGAAAACTGAGTTTGAATCGACATTTGAAAACGAATATAATTAATTATAATTATATATAGAATTGAAAATGGCGCGGTAGTTCAATAATTCGATTTCAAACTTCAATTGAATATACCGGGTGCAAAACAATCCGGATTTTAGTAAAACCAAAAACAGTGGAATCTAATTGATAATATCTTTCCAATGAATCTGACCAATCGAAATTTGATAGCGGGAATCAAAAGATATGTCCAATTGAAAATTCTGAATAGTCGCTATGGAATTCAAGCCCTTAAAAATGGACATTTTGCAAACGACCTCGGATTTGGATGAAACCACTTTTGTTAGATCCGCAGTGTCAAGTTATTGTTAGATTCCAAATTTCATAATTTTTCAAATCAATATGTGAGCGTGGCAAGGGAAAACGCGTTTGACCGATTTCAGTTGATTTTAATCGACTGGAAATTGGCCATTTTTCAAACGGTCTCAGAATTCGACGAAACTAGTTTTGTTAGGACCGTATCGTCAATACGAAGCTAGAAAATATTTTTCTGGAATTTTTCTAGTTAGTATGTGACCCCGGTAATTTGAAATGTGCGTTTAAAATTCAATATAGTGATTTAAATGAAAATTCAAAAGGAAACTGATTGTAACGATCAAATCAGCTTACGATACATATCCCATTGTGTTCGGAATGGGGGTGAAACGCTATGGACGACAGGCGGTGGGCCTCGTTTCGAGGTCGTATGTAAAAGTCAACTTTTTGCTAAATTTAATAATTAAATAATAAAAAAAAATCTATTTTTCCCTCCTATACCTTGGCCCCCCCCCCTGTAATTCATTACCGATTCAGTTAAACAGAAATAAAAAAAACCTAAAACTATCGCGAGCTCCGCCCAGTTCGACGCCGCCGATCCACCGCCCTCCTCCTCCTTCAATCCGACCCCCCCCCCCCGAAGTCAACGCCTCCCCCGTTCGAAACCCCGAGCGCCACCCTCGTAGCCATCGCGACACCCGATTAGCAGCTCCGCCCAGTTCGAGAAGCCCTCCGACGATCTGCGAAACCCCCCACTCTCTCTGTAAGTTTTATTTTATTTATTTATTTAATTTTAATTCTGATTTTTAAAAGCATTGAAACCTGAATTTTAAGTTATGATTTAAAAAACTGAAAACTGTTTTTTTTTAAAGTATAAAACTGATTTTATAAGGATTTAAAACTGTTTTTTTTAAGAATTCAAAACTGATTTTATAAGGATTTAAAACTGTTTTTTTTTTAAGAGAATAAAAACTGATTTTGTTTAAAGAATAAAAACTGTTTTATTTTAATTAGAATCAAAACTGATTTTATAAGAATTCAAAACTGATTTTATAAGGATTTAAAACTGTTTTTTTTAAGGATTTAAAACCGTTTTTTTTTTAAGAGAATAAAAACCTGATTTTTTAAAAAGAAATAAAAACCTGATTTTTAAAAGGAATAAAAACTGATTTTCAAAAGCATATAAAAACTGATTTTTGGAAAAGGTTTAAACTTCAAAGAGAAAAGGGTTTGAGCTTTAGAATGAACTTTAAAAAGATTTGAACTTTAAAAAGTAAAAATCATATTTTTATATATTGAAAGTCGAAGTAAAAATCAGATTTTTATATATTGAAAGTCGAAGTAAAAATCAGATTTTTATATATTGAAAGTCGAAGTAAAAATCAGATTTTTATATATTGAATAGCATAGTAAAAATTCGATTTTTACATGTGTAGAGAATACGGGCGAAAGCGACAGAAAGGCGAAGATTTCTCTAAGGAAGTGTCGTGAAGTTGGATAGCTATTGGTGAGATTTCTGATTTAAAAATATATATATGTGGTTGAAATAAAAGTGAATTGCTATATATAATATATATATACGCCCCCTCGTCCACAAACCATGGACGATATTTATTAATTGAAATTGGTGTGAAAATTGATTGATAGTGAATGGTTGTTTGGGAGTGTTTGTGATTGATATTGGTTGATTGTGGTTGAAAAATACCCGTTTGTGATTGTGAAATATTTGGTTGAAACCACATAGGATTAGTTTGTGGAAATGAAATAAATATATACATGCCGCCTGCGTGCGAACTAGATGCATGAACCCCATTGTCAAAAGCCGCGAGGTTTTAAGGTAGAGCGAGGAGCCGTACTAGGGACGGTCCCGGTTTAACTACCCTGCCGTTATGCGGCCGAAATTTTGAATAATATTCTTGTGTTTGAATTATTTTCATATGCTTAAACTATATTTATTCGTTGATTAGAAATTCATGTGTTGAATGGTGTTCATATTTTGAAATAAATTGTTTGATAATAAAAATCACCTTTTATCGACTATATGAACTGTGTAAAATAATCTCGTTTTAAAAGAAATTGTTTTATGATAAAAATCCTATTTTTATCACCTATATGAACTATATAGAAAAATAGTGTTTTGAAATGAATTGTTTTACAATAAAAATCACATTTTTATTGTATGCATAAATCGTTGAAATGTGAAGTGTTAAAAATAACCACTTGTTCAAAATAAACATATATGAGTTGAAATATTCATCAATTAGCTAATGAAATGAATTGCGCCTATTTATGTAACATTGGAATGAATGGTGTTTTTAAACCAAATATGAAGTTGAATAGAAAATGATAAATGATAAGAACTGTGTATATGTGTACATACATATTCATTGAACAGGTTATAGCAAAGGGGCTAGAGAAGTGGAATAAAATTTTGTGCCCGACAAATAGGTACACATTTACTGCTTTGTTTGGGTGATGATTTTATGAGCCTGTTGGCTAGCCGCTTGGCTTTTTCTTTTTCTTTTTGAGATTAGAAGGACCGGGAACGCTATTTGCGATTTCCCGATGCTCCCGGTGCAGGGGAGGTTATGGCGAAATTTTCCAAAAATTTAAGGGGTTAGAAAATTTTTTGAAGTGAAAACGATATTGAAATCATTGAATGAACTATATTTATATAAATATATAAATAAAATTAAAACGAAACGAGGCCGTGCAGTTCGTATTTTGAAACCGTGATTTCAAACGACTAGTGCGGGAAATCCGACCATTGGATTTTCCCGAAACCTCAACCGTCGGGTTCGCCTTGGAATAATCTTTCCAATGGCACCAACCTTGTAAAAATCCAACGGTTGGATTGTCTGGAATGTTTAATTCAAATCTGAAGAAAAACAGCGCCAGAAACGATTATACTTATATATATAAATATAATTATATTTAATCGAATAACGACGCTGCAGTTCGTATTTTGAAATCGAAAATTCAAACGATTGTACCAAGAGATCCGACCGTCGGATTTTCCCGAAACTGGAACCGTTGGATTCGTTTTGAAAAGACCTTTCTAATGATGTAAATTTTGTGAAGATCCAACGGTTAGATTTTCAGATATGTGTAAATCAAATCTGAAGAAAAACAGCGCCACGGCCGCTGTATGGCCTGAAGCGTCGTTTTGAATAAAATGGCTATTTTAAAATAAATAAAAATAGCGATAAATAGTTATAAAATATCGTAAGCGATATGGAATGGAAGGAAATAAACTGAATTTGCTTGATTTATGTGGCTTTTGATGGTTGAATGTGTTTGGTGTGAAAATTACATTAAAGAACGAAATTGGTGTTGTCGAATAATTTAACCATTGAAATAAATTGATTTGAAATTCTAAATATACGTGAATTATTTGAAAAAGCCGAGTTAATTCTCATTTCAAATAATTGATCGACGATTGAAAGTCGAAGATGAAGACGGTGGTCGAAGACCGGAGATCCTCACCTCGTTTGGATGGTAACCGAGGTCCTGATTGGGAGGCGTCCCGAAATATGGATAATGAGTGGTGATCGTTCAGACGTACGTGTTGATCGAAGGGTTTGCGAGGTATTTAGTGCCTCCGGTTTCGTTCAGACCCAGAACGGACTCGTAAATGGACTGTGTGTCCGACATTGGATTTTATTCTGTGTTGATTGATCTCTGTTAAATATACATCTGTTTGGCGGCGGAGAATTTATTCTTTTGCTTAACGCCCTTCTCTGAGACGTACGAGCTCAGAGGTTGTATATCGATGGACATCAATCGCATGGCGTGAATTGCCTGTGTGGCATGCTAAGATGCAGTGATCAGGGCTTCTGTTGAAAAGCAAAGTCTTGTGGTGATGATCAAAGCACCGCCTGTGTGGCGTAGCTTTGTGTATAACGTGAATTCGCGAGCCTCACACCCCGGTATGAACCTAAAACGGGAGAAGGACCTCAGGGAGGGCATGCGTTTCTTTCTAGCTAGGGTGGTGTCAATGACCTACCAGCCCTGACATTTATATACTTTTCACCTATGTGGTTGTTGCTGTTGCGAGGCGCCTCGGTTTGATCGGACGATCCGGGTCCGATGGAGTCATTCGTTGGCTCGTTTACTCCCCAAAGGGCGGGGAAACGTATTGTTCAGGCATAATAATCCACATCGGTGGACCGGCCCTGACGATCTAAAGGGTTGATGCGTTCTGATCCTGTGACTCGGGCTAGAGAGTCACGAATTCGGTAAGGACTATCTTTTGCCTTGGTTCATGACGGAAATCCAATTTCCAAATACGACATCGTGCGGTTTCGATTGTATATATACATTTGGCGACATAGTGGCATGGGACGCTCATGTCGTCTATGATTGATAGTTATGATTTAAAATTGTTTTCAAAACATATAGACACTAGCAATAATATCAAATGCCTTTGTTTTATTCGTATCAAGCATATTTTGGCCGTTATAAGGTAAAACTCTATCCTCCGGTTTGCGTTGCATTGTGTGATGGGAACTGAGTCTTATAACGGCTTCATTTTATAAAAAGCATAGCGATGTTTAAAAGAAAGATTTGTTTTAAAGCACTGGCAATCCAATGGAGTAAACCCGTTCCACGAAAGTGGCGTGATCCTGTGATTAGCCAATTATATATGTGTTGAGTGGATTTCTCATACCAGTCCCATGACTGACTCGTAGTTTGTTTCACTTTCAAACTCGGGTGCCCCTTTTTCTACACGGGCAGCCTTGTATTCAGGTTTAGCTGGTTCTCTTTCTGGATAGCTGGAGCTGAAGATGGATTCTATCATTTATTTCCTTTTATGCTGTTCAGCTCCTATTGTACATATTTTGTTTATTTCCGCTGTAGACATTTATGTATAGCTGAACTGTATTTGTACTAAGTAAGATCCTGTATACTGTGTAACTCTGATGATTACTTTTATCCAGTATATTCTATTGTTCATTTCATGGTGTATTTATTTAATTCTGTTCTGCTATTATCTGTTTCTGTGTTATATTCCAAAGATAACCTTGTTTCCGTGAGAACGGGAAATCGGGTCGTCTCAAAATCTAACCGTTGGATCTTCACGAATTTTACATTATTAGGAAGGTCATTTCAAAACGAATCCAACGGTTCCAGTTTTGGGAAAATCCGACGGTCGGATCTTCCACACTAACCATTTGAAGTTACAATTTCAATTTACGAACTGCAGCGTCGTTATTCGATTTAATTTAATTATATTTATATATATATATATAAATATAGTCGTTTCTGGCGCTGTTTTTCTTCAGTTTTGAATTAAACATTCCAGACAATCCAACCGTCGGATCTTCACAAAGTTGGTGCCGTTGGAAAGATATTTCCAGGGCGAACCCAACGGTTGAGGTTTCGCTAAAATCCGTTATATTTTCCACCCTGCATAGTCGGTCAAAGTTTGAATTCAAATTTTCAAACTGACTCACTATTTCTAATTCACTATTTTATTGAAATATTCTATTTCAATTGTTCAAATTCCTTTGAAATAATCAATTTAAAAAAATTTAAATTGGCTCGTATTTTCCGGGTTATTACATTGTCGATGCAGAATGTTTGATTTTTCAAAGTTAAACAATCATTAGTATTGATTTTTGGGAAGATTAAAATTAAGTGGAGTTTTAATGAATCTTTAATTAGATTAAAATGTGAGTGTGATAATTTAAATTATCAAATTTGGGAAATGATCGAGAATCGAGTATCACTAGTTTTTCTCCAAGCGATAGTTAAATATTTAACTAGATTTGAACGTGAAATGGTAATTAAATTTTTCAATAACACCGTGGTGTTAGACATGGAGTATTAACACTTTTGCTCCATGGGATGAATAGGTTGGGATTGGGAAATTAAACAAATGATTATATGAAATTCCAGAGCGGACAGAAAGAGGATTGTTCACTTACACCGACTAGTTGATAAACCTTAATTTGGTTTAGAATTGATATCCAAAGGAAGATTAAAGAATAATTCTAAAAGAAATTATCTTTGATAAAATTAATGGGAACCTTTCCCAAAGTATAAGAATATTTGAATAAAAGATTATTCTGGATTGGAATGAGGCGTATGTTGTGTTTTTATAGAACTTGTTTATTATATACACGAGTTATTTGGAAAGGTCAGAACACAAGATAAAACTCAATCGAACACCAATTCAGCCTATTTCAGCCCATCACTACCTCCCTTAATCACAATCAATAAACAAAATTGCCTTACTAGTTCGACCAATTCAGCACATCACTACCTCTCTTAATCACCTCCAACTCACTCGAACACCAATCACCATAAACCCACTTTTGATTTGGACTAAATTTAACATATTGGTGAGCATTATGATTGTGAGTTTTCAGTAAACCAATAAAATAATATGCATGTAATCATTTCGTACTTTATCCATGGTTTTGTACTCCTATGCAATATTATTATGAGTTTCTAATAAACGAATAAAAGAGTATATGCGTAATCAGTTGGTACTTCATTGTACACTTCAGTAGCAACAACGATAAAATGATGACTAAAAGGTTTTATATATATAATATGACTTCACAGCTGTATGGGCTTTCAATTGTTAGCTGTGTGGTTTATCTACAAATCCCAATGTTTGTTGCATTCCTATATCTATTTGGGACACTGCACTATGGTATCATCATAGCTACGTAATTGTAAATAACCATAATTGTAAATAACCATGTACTAAGGAATAAATCATAGCTACGTAAATCATTTCTCCAGTGTTCTAAAAAAATCATACAGTTATATACTCACAAGTGAATCATAAAAGAAGAAATACCTTTGTAAGCATGGTCATTCTCGCAACATTCGGGTTCAATCAATAATGTCTGCAATTATAAGTCAACTTAATTAATAAGTCCAGAATATTCAAGCATGCTCGGCACAACATAGTTATATTTCAGAAACATAATAAAAGTGATACCTATTCTTACTAAAAGCGAAAAGGTAACTGACTGGATAGTGCAAAAGAGAAAGGTTAATCTTACCATAATAATTAGAGTGTATCAAATCCTCCACTTCCTTCTCTTGCAACCTACTCCATCTGTATTAATTTGGACATCTAACATTTTCCCTTCGTTGACACTAATTTTAAAGTTAGAAATCTGGTAGTGGGAATAAATCCAAAGTAACATAAAAAAAAACCTGTAATGCTTAGTCAAAAGCCTCATCTTCTTCGCACCGGGATTCAGACCAACCATCCCGATGCCATTACCGACAGCGCTCATCATCCTCTCCCTTCTCACTGCCGACGGCAGTCGAAACCCCAACTCTTCTAGCACGTCATGCACCTCTTGTGACCGCAATCCTTCTTTTCCTGATTCCCACAGCCTTGACATGTCAGTCCTCCCCCACTCCCCTCAAATATACTCACAGTCTCCAAGACCGATTTGGCGTTCAGATGCTTCCTGTTCCATGAACTATTCATGCCGGCCGATTCGAACAAGGAATCATGATGTGGAGCTACGATGAACGCATCGCGTAGGCCAACGATGCTGCTCATGTCGGAGAAGCTGTAATTGACGTGCTGTTGTTGTTGGTGGCGAGCGATGAAGGCAGATGCAGCGCCTCCTCCGCCGCCGAAGAAGCCTAGACACATATCATGATCGTCTCCGCGGCGGATTTCGCTACCCAATCAATGAAGGCAATTGTGTGGTCTAAAAATCTTCTAGTGGAAGCCAGATTAAGAGCCTAATGAATGGGGATCACATGATATATGACACGGGAAAACAATCGAAAAATAATGGGACATATTCAGCATACTTACACAACATGGCTAAGTAAAGAAAACCAATGGATCAATTGAAATATAAAATGAAAATTAATACCTTTATTCAATTAAGAATATGTGGCACACTAATAGCTCAAGGTCATTTTCGATCCTCTGATTTTGTTCACTGTATGACATTATATCAATCTACTCGGCATTGCTGAACAAAATAAAAAAAATAAAGCAACTTGAAAGTGTTTAGCATGTACTTCACATTATCATATCACTGGTAATTTTTCGGAGATGAGGATTCAACTATTAGTTAACCATGACATCTATTATCAACTAAAAGGAAAACGATAATAGACTATTAGCATTTGAAATCTGCCAAAAGTCAAACCCATTAGTTCATACCATAATCATTTTTGTCACACCTATTAGTTCATGAGAAAGAAACTGACTTCAAAGATGAATATTGTTTAGCATGCTAGAACTTTAGCTTGATATCTTTTATTTTATGAACTCAAATAAAAATACATGCTAAAGTACGAGTATATTTGTGTGTTTATACATACGTACAATTCGGAGATTCCAGGAACGGATATACCTGTATTGGATGTATACTTGCCCAGCTGCATTCATATCATTGGAGTGAATTAGGCATATGAGATGGAGGGGCCAATATTCTTGTACGTCCTGCTTTTCCCGTTGTTTACATTTTTCTTATTTACATTGTTTACATTCTGTCATTTTCCACTTCAACCGTGCATTAACTCCTCCTGGAGCTACTGCAAACTCACCATCATCCAAAAAAGCATTTACCATTCACCATCAAACTGCCAGCAAACACCGCAACAACCCATTCAGCTCGTTAACCAACCTATGGCCTTGTCACATTGATCATCATTCAATATATAACTCCATTCTCACTTGAACACCACCTCCACCCAAAACTACTTCACCAGCCATTCACCTCATCACCACAAACCTTCTCAAACCTAATTGCTTCCCAGTTCAGACCAACAATATTTTATAGTAAGATATTGACAGCATGATTCATTAAGACAGATATATATATAATCATACATAGAGTTTATCAGTATTACACAAACAACGGCTATGTTTGTATTATTTAGGCCAACGTCAAATGCTCTACAAAATCTGATTCTATAAATGTAATGCTTTCCAGAAACAAACTTCTGTTGAAAATGTCGTAGGTTTAAACAAATAATTGGTGATTACTTAATAAAAACTTGAAGCAATTGGTCTAATGAGTAGAATCTGTATCATACGCAAATTATGCAGATGCCACACTTGCCTACTTAAGCAAAGGCGTGTTCATTTTAACTGAAGATACATACATACATAATACATACATATATATACATACATACATACATACATGCATACATACACATATATATATATATATATATATATATATATATATATAAAGAGAGAGAGAGAGCAATTTATTGCTTTTGCATTTAACAATCCATGTCAAGGCCACATCTTGTTTGGTAACTTTTTTCACACTTCTTACGGTTAACAACTTATCATGTCTAATCCCTTCCTTATGGTATCATAGTGTAGTCAATGAAGTGCATTCGTTAACAGTTAATCCAGAATATGTCAACTATAGGAAATAACTTTTATATGCATATCGTATTTTGCGAGACAGCTGATAAATCCCTGTTCCAGCCATAGCCAAGTTAACTCTAAATAGATTCTAGTTTTTCTAGAGGAAAAAAATAATATAAAAAGCACAATGAATTGAATTTTCCATATACTACAACATGTTTCTGTTACGAAAGACGAAGCAATCGGTTGCTCAGTGACAGGTTTCGATAATCAATGCTATTTGGTAATATCCAGATATTTAAAATATTAAACATGTGAGCATTAAAGCTCTGTTGTCTTCTAAATAAAGTAGAGAATTCTGTGAATGGGTCTTTTTCCCTTCTTGTGTGGTCAATTGAAATACAAATACGTAGATAATATATAGCAAATACATAATCAACATATGACTTCATCTTCCGATGAGAAATAACACAGTGTACAATCATGTTACTTGCATTTCTCTTTTTATTTATTTACTTATTTTGTTTTAGAAAATAATACCAGAAGGGATTAAGCCATTCTCCAACAAAACTATTGTTACATAAAACAATTAAGCCTACTCATCATATTGTCAAACATTAGCTTGCATAAATATAAAGTTCATTAATGATGACATTCACGCATGGAAATGCCAACAAATTTACTGCTTTAGCTCTTTAATTTGGCTTTTAAATCACTAAATGCACTGCCAGCGCTACTGGTTATTTTCTTTTGATTTTTATGAAGTTATTTCTTTCGTTTTTTTTATAGCTATCCTTAAGGATTATTATGCATTCATATATAATATCTTCTGGTTTCCTGTTTTTCATCAACCTTGAAAGAGTGACCTAGTATTGTTGATTTCAATATGTTACAAAATCTATGTCGTTATGCAATTAAATTTAAATTTTCAATCTTTCATGTATGTTGATATAGTTAGAACCGATATTATGATAATTCGATATTGGTTACTCTATTATAGTGTTTCTTTTGTAAGTTGAATTGCAAAACAACTACTGATTTAGAACATACTTCAATTAAAAAGGGAGTATTTTCTGATTCGTGCATATAACTATCATATGCTATAGTCATATAGTTTATACCATCCCATCCTTCCAAGCAAGGATTAGCAGTATTGAATTTTATTCTATTTGATTTAATCCATCGCTATTCCATTGCAGTATTGCAATAACCCCGAAATCTGAGCCAATTTAAAAATTTTATTTTGGCGAATTTAATGGGTTTTGAATATTTAAAATGAATTTTTTTGAACAGAAATTGAACGTGTATATTTATTTGAATCATCGCTAGAATATAAATATTTTATTTTAAATATAAAAGGAATTGAAAATGGCGTCGTAGTTTGAAAATTCGATTTCAAATTTTAAACGAATGTACTGGATTCAAAATAAACAGGATTTTAGTGAAACCAAAAATATTAGAATCTATTTGAAAATATCTTTCCAACGAATTTGAGAAATTGAAATTTCATAGCGGGAATAAAAAGTTATGCCCAGTTGAAAATTCAGAATAGTCGCTATGGAATTTTGGCCCTTAAAAATGGAAATTTTGCAAACGACCTCTATTTTCGACGAAACCACTTTTGTTGGATCCAGGATGTAGAATTATTGCTAGATTCCAAAATTTGTAATTTCCTGAATCAATATGTGAGCGTGGCGAGGTTAAACGTGTTTTAACAGTTTTTGTCAATTTCGATCCACCAGAAAATGGCCATTTTTCAAACAGTCTCATAATTTGATGAAATTAGTTTTGTTAGGACCGTATCGTCAATACAAAGCTAGAAATAATTTTTCTGGAACTTTTAGAATCAGTATATGGCCCCGGTAAATTGTAATGCACATTTAAAATTCAATATAATAATTTATATTTTAATTTAAACGAAAACTGATTGAAACGATCGAATTGGCTCACGAAACATATCCCATTATGTTCGGAATGGAGGTAATTAGCTAGGGGCGACAGTTGAAGTGTTCGATTTTGAGTTCGAAATAAAAGTTACTTTAGGGGATTAATTAATTAAATAAATATAAAATAATATACATAATCCCACACTTTATCTTCCTCCCCTTTTCCCCCGTTTACTCAAATCGGCTTCAGAAGAAAAATAAAATAAAATAACCCACGCACGCACCCGTCGCCGCCCCCTCCCCCGTTCACCGCGCCGCCACCGGAGCGGGTGCCACCCCTCACTGCCACCGATGCTTCCACCCGCGACACTTCCCCTTCGACATCAGCCCCTCCTCTAGGCCATAGAACCCCCAAACCCGAAAAACCCTACCCGACTTAGCCCGGATCCATCGCAGTGGGCCCACCGCCGCCTCAGACGAGCTTCCTCTGGCCTCCACTGACATGCGCTGCCTCCTTGGCTCTCCACCGCACCGGACGGCTCCTCCGATTACAGTAAGTTTTTGTAATTTTTATTTATAGAAATTTAGATTTTTATATAAGACATAAAGTATATATTTTTACCTACATAAAGTTTTGATTTTTGTTTATATAATTATAATCTTTATTATATAAGTTGCATTTTAAAAAGTTCGATTTATATTATATGAAAAGTCTATATTTTTATATTCCGAAAAATGTGAGTTTTATAATTATGAAGGTATGATTTTTATTTAAACCATAGCATAATAGAAATTTGATTTTAATATGAAAAGAGAAATAGAAAAATATAATTTTTATCATGGAAGTAGTAGTGTGAAGGTGTGATTTTTGCATATGTAGTAGAGATATAAAAATGTGATTTTTATATAGAGAATGGCGAGAGAAAAATATGATCTTTATTATATGAACAATGGTATAAAAATAGAATTTTTATCTATATAGGAGCAGTATAAAAATGTGATTTATATATATATATATATATATATCAACAATATAAAGATGTGACTTTTATATATGTAGTGGATACAGACAACGAAAGTGACAAAAGGCGAGAATGGCGATGATTTTATACATATGAAGAGTCGCAGCGTTTGATTTAGCTCTTAGTGAGAACTTCTCAATTTAATTCTTGTTTTCTAGTTAAAAATATACTAGGATGCAGATGGTGCTTAGCAACACCCGACACCCGTTATCAACAGACCATGGACGACTTGTTTGATTTTGTTGTGTGGTGAAAATTGATAGTTATGTGGAATGAATGGAAATATATTCATGTGTTGAAATAAATTATTTATCGTAAAAAATATAAATTTAACGTGAATGTGAATAAATAAATATTCATTTACAAATCGAACGATTTGATTATGTACACCCATTTTGCTGATATGGATTGGGACAATAAATTTTACACATCGCACAACTTAACAAATAAAAATCAGTGTTTGTTGACTGAAGCCCCACACGAGTATTGGGATGATATTTGACGTACACTATTCTCGATTGTTTAGTTGTATGTCAATCCGTAGGTTGACAAACAATTGTGTAGTGCACGTTGGATGATGGTTGATTATTTGTCATTGCTATTATATACATGTGTTGTATGGAATCCATATAATTAACATTATATGGTGATTGATTGGGCCTCATTCCAATTTGGAAAATAATGAATATTATAATATAAAGATTCATACGTTGAATAGAATAAATAGTCATGTGTTGACGATACTCATTTGTTGAGAATATTCATGTGTTGAAACTTATCATGTGTTGAACGAAATATTTTAACAATAGAATTCACACCTTTATCATATATAAAATTAGAAACTAACAGGAAACTAGTTAAGATGAGTGGTTTCCTGGGTATTGATCTGATGTTGGTTTCGGCCTTCGGGGTTAATACTTAGGGAATCGTTCTCTTACTAATTTACGATTGGAGTCTGATTAAGATTTAAACAATAGAAATCATAATTTTATAAAATATATTAAATAACATAAATAGTCATGTGTTGACCATACTCATGTGTTGATAATATTCATGCGTTGAAAGAAATATATATTCATGTATTGAAGAAAATATTCATTTGTTGAATAGAATAACGAAGTTATTGAAATATATAAAGCCGTGTTGATTAGCTTTGCGCCATTTTGACACGAGCGATATTTATATCGATTATATTCGTTTTTGTAATGGATATAGAAAAGGAAGTGATTTCAAAATCAAATATAACGTTTTGAAAATATTATCATTTATATATTAATGATATGGAAAATTCAATTTTGATTTAAAATTGAATATGAAGTTGAAATTGTTTTGAAAACGAATTTAAAACGATTTATAAAATACGTTTAGAATTGAAATCGACGAAATATATATATATATATATATATATAATGGCTTGAATAGAATGCGTCTGTAATAACCCGGAAAATCTGGGCCAGTTTAAAATTTTTATTTTGGCAATTTTAGCGAATTTTGATTATTTAAAATGAATTATTTTAAATAATATCAACGAGAAATTTATTTTGAATATAATTCGAACGTATATATTATATACGCCGCCGTTAGAATATAAATATTTATATATAATTATGAATAGAATTGAAAATGACGCGGTAGTTCGATAATTCGATTTCAAACTTCAATTGAATGTACCGGGTGCAAAACAATCCAGATTTTAGTGAAACCAGAAATCATAGGATCTATTTGATAGTATCTTTCCAACGAATCCGAAGGATCGAAATTTGATAGCGGGAATCAAAAGATATGTCCAGTTGAAATTTCTGAATAGTCGCTATGGAATTCAGGCCCTTAAAAATTGGAATTTTGCAAACGACCTCGGATTTCGACGAAACCACTTTTGTTGGGTCCGTGATGTAAAGTTATTACTAGATTCCAAATTTCGTAATTTTTCGAATCAATATGTGAGCGTGGCAAAGGAAAACGCGTTTGACCAGTTTCAGTTGATTTTAATCGACTGGAAAATGGCCATTTTTCCAACGGTCTCAGAATTCGATGAAATTAGTTTTGTTAGGACCGTATCGTCAATACGAATCTAGAAATAATTTTTCTGGAATTTTTAGGGTTAGTATGTGACCCCGGTAAATTGAAATGTACGTTTAAAATTCAAAATAATGATTTAAATGTAAATTTGACGAAAACTGATCGAAACAACCGAATTGGCTTACAATACATGTCCCATTGGGTTCGGAATGCGGGTAATTAGCTAGGGTTGACAGTCGTTGGGTCTTGATTGTGATTCGAATAAAAAGTCAACCTTAGGTGGAATAAATAAAATATATAATATAAATTAAAAAATAAAATCCCTTAACCCCCCCTTTCCCCTATCAGATCTGAAATCGAGTAAGGATATAAAAAAAAAAAACGGAATCGAGGCCGCCGTCGAGGATCGTCCCCCCCCCCCCCTCATCTTCCGCCACCGCGCCGCCACAGGAGGAGCGTCGCCCTCTGTTTGACCACCCCCCCACTCCTTCTCCCCTCCCTTCTGATTTGTCGCGACGTGAAAACCCGTCACCCCCTGGTCCATCGCCACCCCCAGACCGGAGCACCGCACCACCACCGACGTCGTCCCCAGACCCCCCTCTGTGCCCCCCCTCTCTCGCCTCTCGATTTTAACACCCACGAGACCCAAAATCGCCTCTTCCCATCGAAGCAACCTCCGCCTCTCCTCCCCCCCCCCACCCACTTCAGGCGCTGCCGTATTCCTCTCCGACGACCGCTGCAACATCTCCTCCTTCAAAAAAGTGAGCTTTCCCTTTTAGTTTATTTAATTTTCAGTTTTAATTTTGGTTAAAACAAGGAGATTTGGTTTTGTTAAAAAAAAATCCGGTCTTTAGTGTATGTAGTATTACATAAGGGAAATTTGATTTTTATTTTTAACTTTGTTTTAAAAGTTATAGGCTTTATGAAAAGAGAGATTTTTATGTATATGAAGGATAGACAATAAAAATTCGATCTTTATTATGTAGAAGTATTAAAAATATGATTTTTATATTTTTAAAGTATAAAAATATGATTTTTACTTCGGAAAAAAAAATTATAACTTTTATATTTTTAAAGGATTAAAAATATGATTTTTATATTTTTAGAGTATTAAAAATATAATCTTTACTAGATAGAAAGCGTAAAAATAGGATTTTTGTTTATGTAGGGAATTTAAAATATAATTTCTACATGATAGTAATATTAAAAATATCATCTTTGTATATGTAGTAAAATAAAAACCTGATTTTTATTTTATATACGTTGAAATAAAATATGATTTTTATAATGACATATTTGAAAAGGTGAAATCTTTCTTTTTGAAAAGGTGAAATCTTTCTTTTTGAAAAGGTGAAATCTTTCTTTTTGAAAAGGTGAAATCTTTATTTTTTTATAAGGGCGAAATCTTTATGGTTGAAAGGGCGCGATTTTTATATATTGAATAGCGAAATAAAAATTCGATTTTTATATATTGAATAGCGAAGTAAAAATTCAATTTTTATATATTGAATAGCGAAGTAAAAATTCGATTTTTATATATTGAATAGCAGGGTAAAAATGTGATTTTATATAGGTAGAGAATACGGGCAACGAAATAGACGAAAGAAAAGCACGGTGAAGATTTCCTACCCATGAAGAATTGCGTCATTCAGTTTAGCGAAAGGGTGAGAACTCCTCACTCTAAATTTCTTATTCTAGTTATACATATATATGTATATTTATACTAGGATGCAGACGGTGCTTAGTAGCACCCGACACCCGTCATCCACAGACCATGGATGGCTTGTTTGTTGAATTGTTTGGTTGTGTAGTTGGTTAGATTATTTGTTTTGAACTGAATTGTTTGGTGAAATGAAATTGATTTGATTGATGTGTGAATGGCGTGGGCCTTCACTAGACCGGGGATAAGGCTAGGCCTCGTCCCGTTTCTAGTATCGTGCCGTTATGCCGCCGAAATTTTCTAAAATATGTTAGAAAAATAAAAAAAAATATCATTTTTATTGTGTAAATGAAATGAATAGAAATTCATGTGTTAAAATAAAATATATTATCATTAAAAATATAGTTTTAACGTGAAAGTGAATAAATAAATATTTATAAACAAATCGGCCGATTTGTTTATATACACTGATTTGACTGATATTGAATGGGTCGATAAATTTTACACATCGCCCAACTGCACAACTAAAAATCTGTGTTTGATTGTTTGAAACCCCACACGGGTGTTGGGATGAAATTTGAAGTTCACTCATCCTGATTGATTAAATATGTCGATCGATTGATTGACAGGCTGTTATAAGCGTAAGATATCTATATTTGATGCTTATACAGTGTAGTGCACTTTGGTCGATGGTTGATTGTTTATTATTGCTATTATATACATGTGTTGTATGGAATCCATATAATTAACGTTATATGGTGATTGATTGGGCCTCATTCCAATCGGGAAAGTAATGAATATTATAAAAGAAAATTCATGCGTTGAATATAAAAATAGTGATGTGGTGACAGTACTCATGTGTTGAGATTAGTCGTGTGTTGAAATAAATATAGATTCATGTGTTGAATGGGATAAATATTCATTTGTTGGATAGAATAAAGAAGTTTTGAAAATATAAAGCCGTGTTGATTAGATTGACGCCATTTTGACGTAAACGATATTTATATCGATTTTATTCATTTCGAAATGAATTGAATTGAAAACGATTTCGAAATGAATTGAATTGAAAACGATTTCGAAATGAATTGAATTGAAAACGATTTCGAAATGAATTGAATTGAAAACGATTTCGAAATGAATTGAATTGAAAACGATTTCGAAATGAATTGAATTGAAAACGATTTCGAAATGAATTGAATTGAAAGCGAATTCAAATGAATTCAAATTGAATTGAATAGAAATGAATTTTAAAACGAATTTATAAAGAAGAATTCAATTTTGATTTGAATTGAAATGGAAGTTGAAATGGTTTTGAAACGAATGTAGAACTATTTATAAAATTCGCTTTAAAAGGAAATCGACGAAATATATATAATATACATATATTATATATATAATGGCCTGAATAGAACGCGCCGCGCCGCGGCAGTTCGTGAATTTCGACCATTTATTTCAAACGGACATTGCGGGAGATCCGACCGTCGGATTCTCCTAAAACCGGAACCGTTGGGTTCGTATCGAAAAGAGCTTTCCAATGAATATTAGAAATTTGAAATCTAACGGTTGGATTTGGAGTTATGTCCAAATCAAATTCGAAAAAGGTCGCTGTAAGTGTAGTTCGATGGCCGTTGTTGGAAATCGACTGTACGGGCCTTGGTAAAATTATTAAAAATATCTATAATTTGTGTAAAATCATAATATATGGATTGGAAAGAGTTGAGCTGGAAAATTCCACATTTGAAAAGATAAAAATAGATTTTTATCAAAATAAACTAGTTTTGAACTAGAATTAAAATCAATTTATTTTTGAAATAAATAAGTTGAATTTGAAAGTGATTTTAAAAATAATCAATACTCCCAATACGTGGATTGGACTGGAGTTGAATCGAAATTATCTTCGGGATATTTCGATGTTGGATTTCGTGACTATACAAATATTGTTATGGGGATTTGAAAGATATATTTTATAACGTTATTTCCAATACGATATATGTTGGTTTCTGAATTTGATATTGAATGTAAGCCGATATATTTTCTATTCAGAGCCTTGTATTTAATATCAAATGTGATTTGGGTTTATCGTGAATCGTGTTTTAGAAGACATTGGTTCTTTAACCCAGTCAAAGGCAAGATATCGATTTTTGAGAAGATTAAAACTAAGTGGAGTTTTAATGAATCTTTAATTAGATTGAAAAATGAATTGATTATTTAAATTATCAAATCTGAAAGGTGATCGAGAATGGAGTACCACCAGTTTTGCTCCAAAGCGATAGTTAAATCTTTAATTAGATTTGAACGTGAAATGGTAATAAATTTTACCGATAACACAGTGGTGTTAGATGTGGAGTATTACCAGTTTTCTCCATGGGATATATAGGTTGGGATTGGGAAATAAAATAATAATTACTTCGGTGTGGTTCGCTAATCCCGACCAGTTTGGAAAACCATAATATGGTTTGAAATGATATACAAAGGAAGATTAAAGAATAAATTTAGAAGAATTTATCTTGGATAAAATTAATGGGAACTTTTCCCTAAAAATGTGATTTTGTGAATAAAAGAATATTCTGAATTGGAATGAGGCGTTTGATGTGTTTGTGTAACATTTGTTTATCATATACGTGGGTTATTCAGAAAGGCCGGGTTTATACCCATTCTGAATAACCGATTCGGCGAGATGTCGAAGATGAAGACGGTGGTTGAAGACCGGAAGTCTTCACATCGTTTGGATAATTACTGACGATCCTGATTGGGCTGTACACCCAAGAGGATGGAAATAGTTGGCGGTCGTCCAGACGTACTTGGAGATGGATGGATATGCGAGGAAAGTGCCTCCGGTTTCATTCAGACCTAGAACGGACTTGTAAATGGATGGTGTGTCTGACATTGTATTCCTTTATATTGTATTTGTTGATCTCTGCTAAATATATATCTGTTTGGCGGCGGAGAATTTATTCTCTTGCTTAACGCCCTTCTCTGAGACATATGAGCTCAGAGGTTATATATTGGCAGAAATCAGTGGTACGATATGGATTGATAGTGTGGCATGCTGAGATGCAGTGATCCAGACTTTTGTTGAAAAGCAAAGTTTGGTAGTTGATAATCAAAGCGCAACTGATATAGCATGGCTTTGTGTATAGCGTTGATCCGCGAGCCTCACACCCCGGTATGGTGGCAAACTGATGGTTTGATCAGTATGCTTTTTCGTGGATGGGCACCTTAGTGGTGTCGTGGATTCGGTCGACCGAGATGAGCCTAGTGCTCATGGATATATAGATTAAGCGGTGTTTTCTCTCGCTGGGACGTAAGCCGCGGTGGTACTCTGGTCCCAAATGTGCGGATGCAGACGGTGTTTTCTCTTGTGGGGACGTAAGCCGTGGTGAATTGCATTCCGCGATCGATCTTTCGAATCAGGAGCCACCATGATGGAAATCCAATTTCCAATACGTGTATTTCGGCTTTATTTGTAGAGCCTAGTATGGCGACATAGTGGGATGGGGCACTCATGCCGTCTATGATTTATATTTATGATTGAAATTGTTTTTGACACTATACACTTATTATAGTATCAAATGATTTGTTTTAAACGTATCAAGCATGTTTGGCTGTTATAAGGTAAAACCCTATCCTCCGGCTTGCGTTGCATTGTGTGATGGGACCTGGGTCTTATAATAGCTTCATTTTTCGAAAAAGCATTGCGCTGTTTATTCTATGCACTAGTATTCTTGGGAGGAAACCCGTTCCGTGTTATACGGCGTGGTCCCTTGAATTACTCTCTTTTAAAGTAAAGTTTTAAATAACTGTTTTAGTTCTCACACCAGTCACATGACTGACCTGGAGTTTATTGTTTTAACCTAAACTCTGGGTGCCCTTATTTTCGACACGGGCAGCTAGTAGTTTTGGTTTTGCAGATTTATATTCACAGGATCCTGGTTTACAGCTGGAATGATATCCGGAAAGCTTTGTATCCGTATATCTGTTCTAGTTGTGTATTGTATTATTTTCCGCTGCTAGGTATATAAATGTAATTTAAACCTCTGATATTTCTGTGTAATATTCATTTATACTCTGTATATTCTTGTAATCTGATGCATTGTTGTAATAACAGTGAAATGTTCTTCTGTTTGTGTTCTGATTTGTCTTGTCCTCACAGTAATTCGTTCTTTCTCATCTCTTCGAAGACCGGGGAAGTTTCGGGTCGCTTCATTTGGTATCAGAGCTTTGGTTTACAAAGCTCAGAGAACAAGGCACCTTAGAACCAAACGAAAGAATTCATCAGAGATTGGATTAGTAATATCCAATAAGAATGACTCGTTAGAGATGGGATCAGTAGTATCCTAGAACGAGTCAAAAGAGTGTTATTTTTTTAAAAAAAATAAACATTTAAACAAACTTTGTTTTGAAAGTTTAAACCATTTTATACGTATTTGAATATTTGTTTTATATTGAATTTGGACAATCCAATATATAAAGACTTTGCATATATGCCTTGCAAACGTGTATTCGAAGTTTTAATATATTGAATAGATATAGAATCACACTCTAGTCGCCCGGAGATGATACTGATGATTGAGATCTCATCATCAGTGTTTATGTTCGAGTTTCGAAAGTGAGATATTTATATATTTCCAATCAACTGGTGTGAGAACCAAACTAGATAGATTTATTGTTGTGATTTGGCATCAAAAACATGATTTTTAGTATATATATAAAAAAAATTATATACCTTTGAAAGTTAACCAACACATTGATTGCTGGCTGTGATGATTATTAATTCGACTAATAGAAATATTGGAAAGATATAAAGCACTAATCAAGATATTTGTTAATGAAAAGTAATGCAAACTCTCTTGATAAAATCCTCAAATATAATGTAGGAGATGGTTCTCTATGGCTTATCTAATGCTGACTTCAGTATGACTCCGAAACAAACAAGGAGGGCCCAACAGAAAGCAGAAAAAGAAAGGGAGTTGAACTTAGGAACATACGTGGGTGTTTATTGTCGTATATGCAGAGAAGAAGGGCATTATGCGGTTCGGTGCCCTGAGAGAAAGAAAATCAAGGAGAAAGAGATAAGAATGGACATAGTTTGTTTTAAGTGCAAAGAAACGGGACATTTTGTGGATAAGTGTCCAAACATTAAGAAAAAATCCAGAAAATTAGGAAAAGAAAAGAAGTGCTTCCGATGCAAAGATATAGGGCATCTAGCCCGAAATTGCCCGTTAAAGAAGGGTGATAAGAAATCCAAAGGAAAGGAGATATCTACTTTGGAAATTATGCAGGGAGGAGGCACGACTTCCTAAAAAGTTGGGTTTTAATGTAATGAACTAGCATTTTGGATATATGTATGGATGTGTATGATACTTGTATGGACTTAAATATGCTTTTATTTTAAAATTATATCGATATTGTATAATATAGCTAGTGTAAGAGGAATGATTGAACTAAGGTGAATTTAGCACCGCATATTAGAATGTTTTGGAATTTGATTGAAATTGCATGCATATACTTGTACTTACATTGAACAGGTCATAGCAAGGAGGCTAGAGCAGAGAATAAAATTTGTTTGCCCGACAAATAGGTACATGTTTACTACATAATTTACTGTTTTGTTTGGGTGATGATGATTTTATGAGCCTATTGGCTAGCCGCTTGGCTTTTTCTTTTTCTTTTTGAGATCTGAAGGACCGGGGAAGCTAGTTGAAATTCCCCGATGCTCCTATTGCAGGGGAGGTTATGGCGAAATTTTTCGAAAATTTAGGGTGTTAGCCAAATTTTTGAAATTTTGAAAATTCTCAGAAACTGAAAAGTTGGAGAACGGAAGCCTGACCGATCGTAGAGTTGATTAATCAAACCACTTTCGACTTTGTTCCTTTTCGGGGACGAAAAGTTTTAAGTGGGGGAGATTGTAATAACCCGGAAAATCTGGGCCAGTTTAAAAATTTTATTTTGGCAATTTTAGCGAATTTTGATTATTTAAAATGAATTATTTTAAATAATATCGACGAGAAATTTATTTTGAATATAATTCGAATGTATATATTATATACGCCGTCGTTAGAATATAAATATTTATATATAATTATGAATAGAATTGAAAATGACGCGGTAGTTCGATAATTCGATTTCAAACTTCAATTGAATGTACCGGGTGCAAAACAATCCGGATTTTAGTGAAACCAGAAATCATAGGATCTATTTGATAGTATCTTTCCAACGAATCCGAAGGACCGAAATTTGATAGCGGGATTCAAAAGATATGTCCAGTTGAAATTTCTGAATAGTCGCTATGGAATTCAGGCCCTTAAAAATTGGAATTTTGCAAACGACCTCGGATTTCGACGAAACCTCTTTTGTTGGGTCCATGATGTAAAGTTATTACTAGATTCCAAATTTCGTAATTTTTCGAATCAATATGTGAGCGTGGCAAAGGAAAACGCGTTTGACCAGTTTCAGTTGATTTTAATCGACTGGAAAATGGCCATTTTTCCAACGGTCTCAGAATTCGATGAAATTAGTTTTGTTAGGACCGTATCGTCAATACGAATATAGAAATAATTTTTCTGGAATTTTTAGGGTTAGTATGTGACCCCGGTAAATTGAAATGTACGTTTAAAATTCAAAATAATGATTTAAATGTAAATTTGACGAAAACTGATCGAAACAACCGAATTTGCTTACAATACATGTCCCATTGGGTTCGGAATGCGGGTAATTAGCTAGGGTTGACAGTCGTTGGGTCTTGATTGTGATTCGAATAAAAAGTCAACCTTAGGTGGAATAAATAAAATATATAATATAAATTAAAATATAAAATCCCTTAACCCCCCCTTTCCCCTATCAGATCTGAAATCGAGTAAGGATATATAGAAAAAAAAAACTAAATCGAGGCCGCCGTCGAGGATCGTCCCCCCCTCATCTTCCGCCACCGCGCCGCCATAGGAGGAGCGTCGCCCTCTGATTGACCACCCTCCCACTCCTTCTCCCCTCCCTTCTGATTTGTCGCGACGTGAAAAACCCGTCACCCCCTGGTCCATCGCCACCCCCAGACCGGAGCACCGCACCACCACCGACGTCGTCCCCAGACCCCCCTCTATGCCCCCCTCTCTCGCCTCTCGATTTTAACATCCACGAGACCCAAAATCGCCTCTTCCCATCGAAGCAACCTCCGCCGCTCCCCCGCCCCCACTTCAGGCGCTGCCATATTCCCCTCCGACGACCGCTGCAACATCTCCTCCTTCGAAAAAGTGAGCTTTCCCTTTTAGTTTATTTAATTTTCAGTTTTAATTTTGGTTAAAACAAGGAGATTTGGTTTTGTTAAAAAAAATCCGGTCTTTAGTGTATGTAGTATTACATAAGGGAAATTTGATTTTTACTTTTAACTTTGTTTTAAAAGTTATAGGCTTTATGAAAAGAGAGATTTTTTTTGTATATGAAGGATAGACAATAAAAATTCGATCTTTATTATGTAGAAGTATTAAAAATATGATTTTTATATTTTTAAAGTATAAAAATATGATTTTTACTTCGGAAAAAAAAATTATAACTTTTATATTTTTAAAGGATTAAAAATATGATTTTTATATTTTTAGAGTATTAAAAATATAATCTTTACTAGATAGAAAGCGTAAAAATAGGATTTTTGTTTATGTAGGGAATTTAAAATATAATTTCTACATGATAGTAATATTAAAAATATCATCTTTGTATATGTAGTAAAATAAAAACCTGATTTTTATTTTATATACGTTGAAATAAAATATGATTTTTATAATGACATATTTGAAAAGGTGAAATCTTTCTTTTTGAAAAGGTGAAATCTTTCTTTTTGAAAAGGTGAAATCTTTCATTTTGAAAAGGTGAAATCTTTATTTTTTTATAAGGGCGAAATCTTTATGGTTGAAAGGGCGCGATTTTTATATATTGAATAGCGAAATAAAAATTCGATTTTTATATATTGAATAGCGAAGTAAAAATTCAATTTTTATATATTGAATAGCGAAGTAAAAATTCGATTTTTATATATTGAATAGCAGGGTAAAAATGTGATTTTTATATAGGTAGAGAATACGGGCAACGAAATAGACGAAAGAAAAGCACGGTGAAGATTTCCTACCCATGAAGAATTGCGTCATTCAGTTTAGCGAAAGGGTGAGAACTCCTCACTCTAAATTTCTTATTCTAGTTATACATATATATGTATATTTATACTAGGATGCAGACGGTGCTTAGTAGCACCCGACACCCGTCATCCACAGACCATGGATGGCTTGTTTGTTGAATTGTTTGGTTGTGTAGTTGGTTAGATTATTTGTTTTGAACTGAATTGTTTGGTGAAATGAAATTGATTTGATTGATGTGTGAATGGCGTGGGCCTTCACTAGACCGGGGATAAGGCTAGGCCTCGTCCCGTTTCTAGTATCGTGCCGTTATGCCGCCGAAATTTTCTAAAATATGTTAGAAAAATAAAAAAAAATCATTTTTATTGTGTAAATGAAATGAATAGAAATTCATGTGTTAAAATAAAATATATTATCATTAAAAATATAGTTTTAACGTGAAAGTGAATAAATAAATATTTATAAACAAATCGGCCGATTTGTTTATATACACTGATTTGACTGATATTGAATGGGTCGATAAATTTTACACATCGCCCAACTGCACAACTAAAAATCTGTGTTTGATTGTTTGAAACCCCACACGGCTGTTGGGATGAAATTTGAAGTTCACTCATCCTGATTGATTAAATATGTCGATCGATTGATTGACCGGCTGTTATAAGCGTAAGATATCTATATTTGATGCTTATACAGTGTAGTGCACTTTGGTCGATGGTTGATTGTTTATTATTGCTATTATATACATGTGTTGTATGGAATCCATATAATTAACGTTATATGGTGATTGATTGGGCCTCATTCCAATCGGGAAAGTAATGAATATTATAAAAGAAAATTCATGTGTTGAATATAAAAATAGTGATGTGGTGACAGTACTCATGTGTTGAGATTAGTCGTGTGTTGAAATAAATATAGATTCATGTGTTGAATGGGATAAATATTCATTTGTTGGATAGAATAAAGAAGTTTTGAAAATATAAAGCCGTGTTGATTAGATTGACGCCATTTTGACGTAAACGATATTTATACCGATTTTATTCATTTCGAAATGAATTGAATTGAAAACGATTTCGAAATGAATTGAATTGAAAACGGTTTCGAAATGAATTGAATTGAAAACGATTTCGAAATGAATTGAATTGAAAACGATTTCGAAATGAATTGAATTGAAAACGATTTAGAAATGAATTGAATTGAAAACGATTTCGAAATGAATTGAATTGAAAGCGAATTCAAATGAATTCAAATTGAATTGAATAGAAATGAATTTTAAAACGAATTTATAAACAAGAATTCAATTTTGATTTGAATTGAAATGGAAGTTGAAATGGTTTTGAAACGAATGTAGAACTATTTATAAAATTCGCTTTAAAAGGAAATCGACGAAATATATATAATATATATATTATATACATAATGGCCTGAATAGAACGCGCCGCGCCGCGGCAGTTCGTGAATTTCGACCATTTATTTCAAACGGACATTGCGGGAGATCCGACCGTCGGATTCTCCTAAAACCGGAACCGTTGGGTTCGTATCGAAAAGGGCTTTCCAATGAATATTAGAAATTTGAAATCTAACGGTTGGATTTGGAGTTATGTCCAAATCAAATTCGAAAAAGATCGCTGTAAGTGCAGTTCGATGGCCGTTGTTGGAAATCGACTGTACGGGCCTTGGTAAAATTATTAAAAATATCTATAATTTGTGTAAAATCATAATATATGGATTGGAAAGAGTTGAGCAGGAAAATTCCACATTTGAAAAGATAAAAATAGATTTTTATCGAAATAAACTAGTTTTGAACTAGAATTAAAATCAATTTATTTTTGAAATAAATAAGTTGAATTTGAAAGTGATTTTAAAAATAATCAATACTACCAATACGTGGATTGGACTGGAGTTGAATCGAAAATATCTTCGGGATATTTCGATGTTGGATTTCGTGACTATACAAATATTGTTATGGGGATTTGAAAGATATATTTTATATCGTTATTTCCAATACGATATATGTTGGTTTCTGAATTTGATATTGAATGTAAGCCGATATATTTTCTATTCAGAGCCTTGTATTTAATATCAAATGTGATTTGGGTTTATCGTGAATCGTGTTTTAGAAGACATTGGTTCTTTAACCCAGTTAAAGGCAAGATATCGATTTTTGAGAAGATTAAAACTAAGTGGAGTTTTAATGAATCTTTAATTAGATTGAAAAATGAATTGATTATTTAAATTATCAAATCTGAAAGGTGATCGAGAATGGAGTACCACCAGTTTTGCTCCAAAGCGATAGTTAAATCTTTAATTAGATTTGAACGTGAAATGGTAATAAATTTTACCGATAACACAGTGGTGTTAGATGTGGAGTATTACCAGTTTTCTCCATGGGATATATAGGTTGGGATTGGGAAATAAAGTAATAATTACTTCGGTGTGGTTCGCTAATCCCGACTAGTTTGGAAAACCATAATATGGTTTGAAATGATATCCAAAGGAAGATTAAAGAATAAATTTAGAAGAATTTATCTTGGATAAAATTAATGGGAACTTTTCCCTAAAAATGTGATTTTGTGAATAAAAGAATATTCTGAATTGGAATGAGGCGTTTGATGTGTTTGTGTAACATTTGTTTATCATATACGTGGGTTATTCAGAAAGGCCGGGTTTATACCCATTCTGAATAACCGATTCGACGAGATGTCGAAGATGAAGACGGTGGTTGAAGACCAGAAGTCTTCACATCGTTTGGATAATTACTGACGATCCTGATTGGGCTGTACACCCAAGAGGATGGAAATAGTTGGCGGTCGTCCAGACGTACTTGGAGATGGATGGATATGCGAGGAAAGTGCCTCCGGTTTCGTTCAGACCTAGAACAGACTTGTAAATGGATGGTGTGTCTGACATTGTATTCCTTTATATTGTATTTGTTGATCTCTGCTAAATATATATCTGTTTGGCGGCGGAGAATTTATTCTCTTGCTTAACGCCCTTCTCTGAGACATATGAGCTCAGAGGTTATATATTGGCAGAAATTAGTGGTACGATATGGATTGATAGTGTGGCATGCTGAGATGCAGTGATCCAGACTTTTGTTGAAAAGCAAAGTTTGGTAGTTGATGATCAAAGCGCAGCTGATATAGCATGGCTTTGTGTATAGCGTTGATCCGCGAGCCTCACACCCCGGTATGGTGGCAAACTGATGGTTTGATCAGTATGCTTTTTCGTGGATGGGCACCTTAGTGGTGTCGTGGATTCGGTCGACCGAGATGAGCCTAGTGCTCAGGGATATATAGAGTGAGCGGTGTTTTCTCTCGCTGGGACGTAAGCCGCGGTGGTACTCTGGTCCCAAATGTGCGGATGCAGACGGTGTTTTCTCTTGTGGGGATGTAAGCCGTGGTGAATTGCATTCCGCGATCGATCTTTCGAATCAGGAGCCACCATGATGGAAATCCAATTTCCAATACGTGTATTTCGGCTTTATTTGTAGAGCCTAGTATGGCGACATAGTGGGATGGGGCACTCATGCCGTCTATGATTTATATTTATGATTGAAATTGTTTTTGACACTATACACTTATTATAGTATCAAATGATTTGTTTTAAACGTATCAAGCATGTTTGGCTGTTATAAGGTAAAACCCTATCCTCCGGCTTGCGTTGCATTGTGTGATGGGACCTGGGTCTTATAATAGCTTCATTTTTCGAAAAAGCATTGCGCTGTTTATTCTATGCACTAGTATTCTTGGGAGGAAACCCGTTCCGTGTTATACGGCGTGGTCCCTTGAATTACTCTCTTTTAAAGTAAAGTTTTAAATAACTGTTTTAGTTCTCACACCAGTCACATGACTGACCTGGAGTTTATTGTTTTAACCTAAACTCTGGGTGCCCTTATTTTCGACACGGGCAGCTAGTAGTTTTGGTTTTGCAGATTTATATTCACAGGATCCTGGTTTACAGATGGAATGATATCCGGAAAGCTTTGTATCCGTATATCTGTTCTAGTTGTGTATTGTATTATTTTCCGCTGCTAGGTATATAAATGTAATTTAAACCTCTGATATTTCTGTGTAATATTCATTTATACTCTGTATATTCTTGTAATCTGATGCATTGTTGTAATAACAGTGAAATGTTCTTCTGTTTGTGTTCTGATTTGTCTTGTCCTCACAGTAATTCGTTCTTTCTCATCTCTTCGGAGACCGGGGAAGTTTCGGGTCGCTTCAGCGTCGCGCCGCGGCAGTTCGCGAATTTCGACCATTGACGTTATAGGAGATCCGACCGTCGGATTCTCCTGAAACCAAAACCGTTGGGTTCGTATCGAAAAGAGCTTTCCAAAGAATATCAAAAATTTGAAATCTAATGGTTGGACTTGGAATTATGTCCAAATCAAATTTGGAAAAGGTCTTTGTGTAAAGACCCGCAACCTCCCCGTAAAGGAAAGCGTCGGATAGTTCGAGAACAAACCACAGCAGAACGCATATAAAAGAACGTTTCACTATATATAACAACAGTGCATCAGATTACAGGAATATACAGAGTATAAAGGAATATTACACAGAAATATCAGAGATTTAAATTACATTTAAATACATAGCAGCGGAAAATAATACAAAGCACAACTAGAAGAGATATACGGATACAAAGCTTTCCGGATATCGTTCCAGCTGTAAACCAGGATCCTGTGAATATAAATCTGCAAAACCAAAACTACTAGCTGCCCGTGTCAAAATAAGGGCACCCAGAGTTTAGGTTAAAACAATAAACTCCAGGTCAGTCATGTGACTGGTGTGAGAACTAAAACAGTTATTAATCTTTATTTTCAAAGGTAAATCAAGGGACCACGCCGTATAACACGGAACGGGTTTCCTCCCAAGAATACCAGTGCATAAAACAAACAGCGCAATGCTAAATAAAGAAAGATGAAGCTGTTATAAGACCCAGGTCCTATCACACAATGCAACGCAAGCCGGGGGATAGGGTTTTCCCTTATAACAGCCAAAGAATGCTTGATACGTTTAAAACAAATCATTTGATACTATAATAAGTGCATAGTGTATAAAACAACTTCAAATCATAAGTATCAATCATAGGCGGCATGGGTACCATATATCATGTCGCCATATATAGGTTTACAAATAAAACCGCAAATGTCACGTATTTGGAAATTGGATTTCCATCTATGAACCGAGGCAAAAGATAGTCCTCAACCGATTCGAGACGCTCTAGTCCGTGTCTCAGGATCAGAGCTCGAGTGACCCTTGGAGCGACAGGGCCGGTCCACCGATGTGGATTAAAATGCCTGAACACTGCGTTTCCCCACCCTTTGGGGTGTCAATGAGCCAACAAATGACTCCATCGGTTCGAGAACGACCGATCAATCCGAGGCGCCTCGCAACAGCAACAACCACATAAGTCAAACTCGTCAGGGCGTGTAAAACCACTGACGCCACTTCTAACTAGAAAGAAACGCATGCCCTCCCTGAGGTCCGTCTCCCGTTTTTGATTCATACCGGGTGTGATACTCGCGAATCAACGTTACACAAAGCTACGCCACGAAGGCCGTGCTTCGATCATCAACCACAAGACTTTGCTTTTCAACAGAAGCCTTGATCATTTGCATCTTAGCATGCCACACAGGCAAACCATCCTATGCAACCGATATCAATCACACAGAATGAAATCCAATGTCAGACACACAGTCCATTTACAAGTCCGTTCTGGGTCTGAACGAAACCGGAGGCACCTAGTACCCCGCATATCCATCGATCTCCAAGTACGTCTGGACGATCACTAACTGTTTCCATCTTCTTGGGTGTACAGCCCAATCAAGATCATCAGTTATCACCCAAACGACGTGAAGACCTCCGGTCTTCGACCATCGTCTTCATCTTCGACTTATCGTCGTATCAGTTATTCAGAATGGGATGAACCCGGTCTTTCCGAATAACTCGCGTATATTTTAAATAAGTGTTACACAAACACAACATACGCCTCATTCCAATTCATTAGTCACTAACCGTAAATTAATCAAGAGAATAATTCCCCAAATATTAACCCCGAAGGCCGAAACCAACATCAGATCAATATCCAGAAAACCCTTCTGCTTGGCTAACCGACAGTTAGTTTCTAAATTTCACGTTCAAATCTAATTAAAGATTTAACTATCGCCTGGAGCAAAACTGGTGATACTCCATTCTCGATCTTTTCAATCTAATTAAAGATTCATTAAAACTCCACTTAGTTTTAATCATTATCTGGGTTAAAGAATCAGTGTCATTTAAAACACGATTCACGATAAACCCAAAATCACTTTCCATTAATTATCGGGTTAAAGAACAAGTGTTATTTAAAACACTGTTCACGATAAACCCAAAAATCAATACCAATTCAATTCCAATTAAATATTATTTAATTGGTGCACTTCATTAAATCTAAATCAAAAGATTTAATCTTTTCTCAACTGGGTTCAAGAACAGTGTTAGTGAAGACACCATTCACGACAAACCCAAATCACATTCATTAATTATCGGGTTAAAGAACAAGTGTTATTTAAAACACTGTTCACGATAAACCCAAAAATCAATATCAATTCAATTCCAATTAAATATTATTTAATTGGTACACTTCATTAAATCTAAATAAAAAGATTTAATCTTTTCTCAACTGGGTTCAAGAACAGTGTTAGTGAAGACACCATTCACGACAAACCCAAATCACATTCGATATTCAATACAAGGCTCTGAATAGAAAATATATCGGCTTATATTCAATATCGAATTCTACGACTAACAAATGTCGTATTGGAAATAACGATATAAATATATATCTTTCAAATTTCCATAACAACACCTGTATAATCACGAATTCCAACATCGAAATATTCCGAAGACAATTTCGATTCAAATCCACTCCAATGCAATCATTGGAAATTTTGGTTATTTTCAAAACCATTTCAAATTCAATTTATTTATTTAAAAATAAATAGAATTATAATTCTAGTTCAAAACTAGTTCATTTCGATAAAAATCTATTTTTATCTTTTCAAATATGGAGTTTTTCATCCCAAACTTTCACAAATCATTTCTTATGATTTTACACAAATTATTACTATTTTTAATAATTTTATCAAGGCCCGTACAGTCGATTTCCAACAATGGCCATCGAACTGCACTTACAGCGACCTTTTTCGAATTTGATTTGGACGTATCTCCAAATCCAACCGTTAGATTTCAAATTTCTAATATTCGTTAGAAAGCTCTTTTCGATACGAACCCAACGGTTCCGGTTTTAGGAGAATCCGACGGTCGGATCTCCCGTAATGTCCGTTTGAAATAAATGGTCGAAATTCGCGAACTGCCGCGGCGCGGCGCGTTCTATTCAGGCCATTATATTATATATATAATATATATAATATATATTTCGTCGATTTCTATTTAAAACGAATTATATAAATAGTTTTGAATTCGTTTCAAAAACATTTTTCAACTTCCATTTCAATTCAAATCAAAATTGAATTCTTCTTTATAAATTCGTTTCAAAATTCATTTCTATTCAATTCAAATTTCAATTCAATTTGAATTCATTTCAATTCGTTTTCAATTCAATTTGAATTCGTTTTCAATTCATTTCGAAATCGTTTTCAATTCAATTCATTTCGAAATCGTTTTCAATTCATTTCGAAATCGTTTTCAATTCATTTCGAAATCGTTTTCAATTCAATTCATTTCGAAATCGTTTTCAATTCAATTCATTTCGAAATCGTTTTCAATTCAATTCATTTCGAAATCGTTTTCAATTCAATTCATTTCGAAATCGTTTTCAATTCAATTCATTTCGAAATCGTTTTCAATTCAATTCATTTCGAAATCGTTTTCAATTCAATTCAAAATATTCGATTTCGAAATCACTTTTCAATATTCATTTTTAAGATGAATAAAATCGATATAAATATCGTTCACGTCAAAATGGCGTCAATCTAATCAACACGGCTTCATAAATTTCTATTTTCAAATATTCTATTTCAAATATTTCTTTTTCAAAATAGTTGTTATTATCAAAATATTTCGTTCAACACATGACCAATCTCAATGAATGAGTACTGTCAACACATGAACTTTTATTTTATAATATTCTTTATTTTTCAAATTGGAATGAGGCCCAATCAATTACCATATAAAATTAATTATATGGATTTTCATACAACACATGTATATAATAACATTGAAAATAATCAACCATCAACCAAAGTGCACTACACTGTAAAAGCATCAAATATAGATATTCAACGCTTATAACAGCCTGTCAATCAATCGATCGACATATTCAATCAATCAGGATGAGTGAACTTCAAATTTCATCCCAACACCCGTGTGGGGTTTCAAACAATCGAACACATATTTTATTTGTGCAGTTAGGCGATGTGTAAAATTTATCGACCCAATCAACGTCATTCAAATAGGTGTACATAAACAAACCGTCTGGTTTGTAAATGAATATTCTATTTTATTCACTTCACGTTAAAAATTATATTTTTAACGATAAAACATTTTATTTCAACTTATGAATTTCTATTCAATTCATTTATTCAATAAAATGATATTTTTATTTTTCTAACATATTTTAGAAAATTTCGGCGGCATAACGGCACGATACTAAAAACGGGATAAGGCCTAGCCTTGTCCCCGGTCTAGTGAAGGCCCACGCCATTCACTCATCAATCAAATCAATTTCATTTTGCAAACCACAAAATTTGGAGTAAGAGTCTAACCTAGTCTTACTCCTTCGCCTTATAACGGCGCACGTCTAATCCTAACCAATTTATCGATTCGATTTTTCACACCACAAACCACATTCAAACCAATATCTCAATCAATCACCAAACAATCCAAACAAACAAGTCCATGGTATGTGGACGGGTGTCGGGTGCTTCTAATAAGCACCGTCTGCATCCTAGTATATATATATATAACTAGAAAAATAAATTGAAAGGTGAGAAGTTCTCACATATAGCTATCCTAGCTCCACGGCTCTTCCTTTGCAGAAGGCTTCGCCTTTTGTCGCTTTCGCCCGCTTTCACTACATATGTAAAAATCGAATTTTTACTTCGCTATTCAATATATAAAAATCGAATTTTTACTTCGCTATTCAATATATAAAAATCGAATTTTTACTATCGAAGTTCTATATATAAAAATCCTATTTTTCTATCTTTAAGTTCAAACCATTTTCTTTTTAAAGTTCAAACCTTTTTCTTTTTAAAGTTCAAACCATTTTCTTTTTAAAGTTCAAACCTTTTTCTTTTTAAAGTTAAAACCTTTTTCAATTTAAAGTTAAAACCTTTTTCAATTTAAAGTTAAAACCTTTTTCAATTTAAAGTTAAAACCTTTTTCAATTTAAAGTTAAAACCTTTTTCAATTTAAAGTTAAAACCTTTTTCAATTTAAAGTTAAAACCTTTAGAAATCAGTTTTAAAAACTTAACTAAAAATCAGTTTTAAGAACTTAAATAAAAATCAGTTTTATTTTCCTTTTTAAAACAAAAATCAGTTTTAACTCCTAAAACCAAAATCAGTTTTATTTTTTTTCTTTTACTTTCTCTGAAAATCAGTTTTTACATGTTTTTTATTTTTTTTAAAAAATCAGGTTTTTTAAACAAAATAAAATTCAGAAATATAAATAAAATAACATTCACTTACAGTTCGACGACTTGGGGGGGGGGGGCGGTTTCTCTGTCGCCAATCAGCAGCAGGGGGGGGCGGGGGTTCTTCGTCGCCAATCAGCAGCAGGGGGGGGGCGGGGGTTCTTCGTCGCCAATCAGCAGCAGGGGGGGCGGGGGTTCTTCGTCGCCAATCAGCAGCAGGGGGGGGCGGTTCGAACTCGCGGGCGAAGGGAGGGGGGGGGGAAGGAGGAAGAGAAGGCGGCTTCTGTATCGCGAACGGAGGGCTTCGGTGATGGCTGCGGCGCTTCAGGGGGGGGGCTGTCGATCGATACCTAGGGTTTTTTTTTTTTTTTTTTTTTCCTTTTTCTCGTTTGAAAGTAAAACGAACGGGGGGGGGCCAGAAATATAAAGTAGGAAGAGATATATTTTTTTTTATTATTATTTAATTATTAAATTTTTGCAAAAGGGTTGACTTTTTCCATACGACCTCTAGACGAGGTCCACCGCCTGTCGTCCATAGCGTTTTACCCCCATTCTGAACACAATGGGATATGTATCGCAAGCTGATTCGATAGTTACAATCAGTTTCTGTTGAATTTACCTTTAAATCTCTATATTGAATTTTAAATGTACATTTCAAATTACCGGGGCCACATACGAATTCTAAAAATTGCAGAAAAATATTTTCTAGCTTCGTGTTGACGTTACGGTCCTAACAAAACTAGTTTCGTCGAATTCTGAGACCGTTTGAAAAATGGCCAATTTCCAGTCGATTAAAATCAACTGAAACTGGTCAAACGCGTTTTCCTTTGCCACGCTCACATATTGATTCGAAAAATTATGAAATTTGGAATCTAGCAATAACTTAACATCACGGACCCAACAAAACTGGTTTCGTCGAATTCCGAGGTCGTTTGCAAAACGGCTATTTTTAAGGGCTATATATTATATAAAATATATATATAAATTCCATAGCGACTATTCTGAATTTTCAACTGGACGTATCTTATCATTTCTAAGATGAAATCTCAGTTTGCTAACTTCGTTACAAAGATATAGTTATACAGATTCAAATATTTCTTGTTTCGTTCAATTCTGACTTATATTGAATTCTGTATATTCATTTGAAATTAGAAATCGAATTTTCGAACTACCGCGCCATTTTCAATTCTATTTATAATTATATATAAATATTTATATTCTAACGACGACGTATATAAATATATACGTCGAATTCTATTCAAAATAAATTTCACGTCGATATTATTTAAAATAATTCATTTTAAATAATCAAAATTCGCTAAAATTGCCAAAATAAAAATTTTAAACTGGCCCAGATTTTCCGGGTTGTTACAATCTCCCCCACTTAAAACTTTTCGTCCCCGAAAAGGAACAAAGTCGAAAGTGGTTTGATTAATCAACTCTACGCTCGATCTGGCTTGCATTCTCTAACTTTTCAGTTTCTGAGAATTTTCAAAATCTCAAAAATTTGGCTAACACCCTAAATTTTTGAAAAATTTCGCCATAACCTCCCCTGCACCGGGAGCATCGGGGAATTTCAAATAGCTTCCCCGGTCCTTCAGATCTCAAAAAGAAAAAGAAAAAGCCAAGCGGCTAGCCAATAGGCTCACAAAATCATCATCACCCAAACAAAACAGGAAATTATGTAGTAAACATGTACCTATTTGTCGGGCAAACAAATTTTATTCTCTGGCTCTAGCCTCCTTGCTATGACCTGTTCAAAGATATATATGTATATGCAAGCAAATGCAACCAATTTTCAATACAAGTCAATATTTGATACTATTAGGCTAAATGGCTAAAAATTAGCAAACAAATAAACAAACAACACTAACATCAATCAATTAGTGGATTAGAGTTTTCAAATTGATAACTTTGATACATATACAAAATCATGTTTTTGATGCCAAATCACAACAATAGGCCCTATCTAATTTTTGGTTCTCACACCAGTCAATAGGAAATATATAGAAATCTCACTTTCGTCGCTCGAAAATAAATACTGGCGACAGTGCCCCATCACCAGAATTATTCCCGGACACTAGAGGGATTCTATATCTACCCAATATATTAAAACTTCGAATACACGTTTGCAAGACATATATGCAAAATCTTTATATATCGGATTATCCTAATCAATATAAAATAAATAATCAAATACGAATAATTGATTTAAATTTTCAAAACAAAATTTGTTTTCATTTGAAAAATATACTCTTCACACTCGTTCTAGGATACTACTGATCCTATCTCTAACGAGTCATTCCCATTGGATATTACTAACCCAATATCTGATGAATTCTTTCGTATGTTTCTAATGTGTCTTGTTCTCTGCTTTGTAAACCAAAGCTCTGATACCACGTGTAAAGACCCGCAACCTCCCCGTAAAGGAAAGCGTCGGATAGTTCGAGAACAAACCACAGCAGAACGCATATAAAAGAACGTTTCACTATATATAACAACAGTGCATCAGATTACAGGAATATACAGAGTATAAAGGAATATTACACAGAAATATCAGAGATTTAAATTACATTTAAATACATAGCAGCGGAAAATAATACAAAGCACAACTAGAAGAGATATACGGATACAAAGCTTTCCGGATATCGTTCCAGCTGTAAACCAGGATCCTGTGAATATAAATCTGCAAAACCAAAACTACTAGCTGCCCGTGTCAAAATAAGGGCACCCAGAGTTTAGGTTAAAACAATAAACTCCAGGTCAGTCATGTGACTGGTGTGAGAACTAAAACAGTTATTAATCTTTATTTTCAAAGGTAAATCAAGGGACCACGCCGTATAACACGGAACGGGTTTCCTCCCAAGAATACCAGTGCATAAAACAAACAGCGCAATGCTAAATAAAGAAAGATGAAGCTGTTATAAGACCCAGGTCCTATCACACAATGCAACGCAAGCCGGGGGATAGGGTTTTCCCTTATAACAGCCAAAGAATGCTTGATACGTTTAAAACAAATCATTTGATACTATAATAAGTGCATAGTGTATAAAACAACTTCAAATCATAAGTATCAATCATAGGCGGCATGGGTACCATATATCATGTCGCCATATATAGGTTTACAAATAAAACCGCAAATGTCACGTATTTGGAAATTGGATTTCCATCTATGAACCGAGGCAAAAGATAGTCCTCAACCGATTCGAGACGCTCTAGTCCGTGTCTCAGGATCAGAGCTCGAGTGACCCTTGGAGCGACAGGGCCGGTCCACCGATGTGGATTAAAATGCCTGAACACTGCGTTTCCCCACCCTTTGGGGTGTCAATGAGCCAACAAATGACTCCATCGGTTCGAGAACGACCGATCAATCCGAGGCGCCTCGCAACAGCAACAACCACATAAGTCAAACTCGTCAGGGCGTGTAAAACCACTGACGCCACTTCTAACTAGAAAGAAACGCATGCCCTCCCTGAGGTCCGTCTCCCGTTTTTGATTCATACCGGGTGTGATACTCGCGAATCAACGTTACACAAAGCTACGCCACGAAGGCCGTGCTTCGATCATCAACCACAAGACTTTGCTTTTCAACAGAAGCCTTGATCATTTGCATCTTAGCATGCCACACAGGCAAACCATCCTATGCAACCGATATCAATCACACAGAATGAAATCCAATGTCAGACACACAGTCCATTTACAAGTCCGTTCTGGGTCTGAACGAAACCGGAGGCACCTAGTACCCCGCATATCCATCGATCTCCAAGTACGTCTGGACGATCACTAACTGTTTCCATCTTCTTGGGTGTACAGCCCAATCAAGATCATCAGTTATCACCCAAACGACGTGAAGACCTCCGGTCTTCGACCATCGTCTTCATCTTCGACTTATCGTCGTATCAGTTATTCAGAATGGGATGAACCCGGTCTTTCCGAATAACTCGCGTATATTTTAAATAAGTGTTACACAAACACAACATACGCCTCATTCCAATTCATTAGTCACTAACCGTAAATTAATCAAGAGAATAATTCCCCAAATATTAACCCCGAAGGCCGAAACCAACATCAGATCAATATCCAGAAAACCCTTCTGCTTGGCTAACCGACAGTTAGTTTCTAAATTTCACGTTCAAATCTAATTAAAGATTTAACTATCGCCTGGAGCAAAACTGGTGATACTCCATTCTCGATCTTTTCAATCTAATTAAAGATTCATTAAAACTCCACTTAGTTTTAATCATTATCTGGGTTAAAGAATCAGTGTCATTTAAAACACGATTCACGATAAACCCAAAATCACTTTCCATTAATTATCGGGTTAAAGAACAAGTGTTATTTAAAACACTGTTCACGATAAACCCAAAAATCAATACCAATTCAATTCCAATTAAATATTATTTAATTGGTGCACTTCATTAAATCTAAATCAAAAGATTTAATCTTTTCTCAACTGGGTTCAAGAACAGTGTTAGTGAAGACACCATTCACGACAAACCCAAATCACATTCATTAATTATCGGGTTAAAGAACAAGTGTTATTTAAAACACTGTTCACGATAAACCCAAAAATCAATATCAATTCAATTCCAATTAAATATTATTTAATTGGTACACTTCATTAAATCTAAATAAAAAGATTTAATCTTTTCTCAACTGGGTTCAAGAACAGTGTTAGTGAAGACACCATTCACGACAAACCCAAATCACATTCGATATTCAATACAAGGCTCTGAATAGAAAATATATCGGCTTATATTCAATATCGAATTCTACGACTAACAAATGTCGTATTGGAAATAACGATATAAATATATATCTTTCAAATTTCCATAACAACACCTGTATAATCACGAATTCCAACATCGAAATATTCCGAAGACAATTTCGATTCAAATCCACTCCAATGCAATCATTGGAAATTTTGGTTATTTTCAAAACCATTTCAAATTCAATTTATTTATTTAAAAATAAATAGAATTATAATTCTAGTTCAAAACTAGTTCATTTCGATAAAAATCTATTTTTATCTTTTCAAATATGGAGTTTTTCATCCCAAACTTTCACAAATCATTTCTTATGATTTTACACAAATTATTACTATTTTTAATAATTTTATCAAGGCCCGTACAGTCGATTTCCAACAATGGCCATCGAACTGCACTTACAGCGACCTTTTTCGAATTTGATTTGGACGTATCTCCAAATCCAACCGTTAGATTTCAAATTTCTAATATTCGTTAGAAAGCTCTTTTCGATACGAACCCAACGGTTCCGGTTTTAGGAGAATCCGACGGTCGGATCTCCCGTAATGTCCGTTTGAAATAAATGGTCGAAATTCGCGAACTGCCGCGGCGCGGCGCGTTCTATTCAGGCCATTATATTATATATATAATATATATAATATATATTTCGTCGATTTCTATTTAAAACGAATTATATAAATAGTTTTGAATTCGTTTCAAAAACATTTTTCAACTTCCATTTCAATTCAAATCAAAATTGAATTCTTCTTTATAAATTCGTTTCAAAATTCATTTCTATTCAATTCAAATTTCAATTCAATTTGAATTCATTTCAATTCGTTTTCAATTCAATTTGAATTCGTTTTCAATTCATTTCGAAATCGTTTTCAATTCAATTCATTTCGAAATCGTTTTCAATTCATTTCGAAATCGTTTTCAATTCATTTCGAAATCGTTTTCAATTCAATTCATTTCGAAATCGTTTTCAATTCAATTCATTTCGAAATCGTTTTCAATTCAATTCATTTCGAAATCGTTTTCAATTCAATTCATTTCGAAATCGTTTTCAATTCAATTCATTTCGAAATCGTTTTCAATTCAATTCATTTCGAAATCGTTTTCAATTCAATTCAAAATATTCGATTTCGAAATCACTTTTCAATATTCATTTTTAAGATGAATAAAATCGATATAAATATCGTTCACGTCAAAATGGCGTCAATCTAATCAACACGGCTTCATAAATTTCTATTTTCAAATATTCTATTTCAAATATTTCTTTTTCAAAATAGTTGTTATTATCAAAATATTTCGTTCAACACATGACCAATCTCAATGAATGAGTACTGTCAACACATGAACTTTTATTTTATAATATTCTTTATTTTTCAAATTGGAATGAGGCCCAATCAATTACCATATAAAATTAATTATATGGATTTTCATACAACACATGTATATAATAACATTGAAAATAATCAACCATCAACCAAAGTGCACTACACTGTAAAAGCATCAAATATAGATATTCAACGCTTATAACAGCCTGTCAATCAATCGATCGACATATTCAATCAATCAGGATGAGTGAACTTCAAATTTCATCCCAACACCCGTGTGGGGTTTCAAACAATCGAACACATATTTTATTTGTGCAGTTAGGCGATGTGTAAAATTTATCGACCCAATCAACGTCATTCAAATAGGTGTACATAAACAAACCGTCTGGTTTGTAAATGAATATTCTATTTTATTCACTTCACGTTAAAAATTATATTTTTAACGATAAAACATTTTATTTCAACTTATGAATTTCTATTCAATTCATTTATTCAATAAAATGATATTTTTATTTTTCTAACATATTTTAGAAAATTTCGGCGGCATAACGGCACGATACTAAAAACGGGATAAGGCCTAGCCTTGTCCCCGGTCTAGTGAAGGCCCACGCCATTCACTCATCAATCAAATCAATTTCATTTTGCAAACCACAAAATTTGGAGTAAGAGTCTAACCTAGTCTTACTCCTTCGCCTTATAACGGCGCACGTCTAATCCTAACCAATTTATCGATTCGATTTTTCACACCACAAACCACATTCAAACCAATATCTCAATCAATCACCAAACAATCCAAACAAACAAGTCCATGGTATGTGGACGGGTGTCGGGTGCTTCTAATAAGCACCGTCTGCATCCTAGTATATATATATATAACTAGAAAAATAAATTGAAAGGTGAGAAGTTCTCACATATAGCTATCCTAGCTCCACGGCTCTTCCTTTGCAGAAGGCTTCGCCTTTTGTCGCTTTCGCCCGCTTTCACTACATATGTAAAAATCGAATTTTTACTTCGCTATTCAATATATAAAAATCGAATTTTTACTTCGCTATTCAATATATAAAAATCGAATTTTTACTATCGAAGTTCTATATATAAAAATCCTATTTTTCTATCTTTAAGTTCAAACCATTTTCTTTTTAAAGTTCAAACCTTTTTCTTTTTAAAGTTCAAACCATTTTCTTTTTAAAGTTCAAACCTTTTTCTTTTTAAAGTTAAAACCTTTTTCAATTTAAAGTTAAAACCTTTTTCAATTTAAAGTTAAAACCTTTTTCAATTTAAAGTTAAAACCTTTTTCAATTTAAAGTTAAAACCTTTTTCAATTTAAAGTTAAAACCTTTTTCAATTTAAAGTTAAAACCTTTAGAAATCAGTTTTAAAAACTTAACTAAAAATCAGTTTTAAGAACTTAAATAAAAATCAGTTTTATTTTCCTTTTTAAAACAAAAATCAGTTTTAACTCCTAAAACCAAAATCAGTTTTATTTTTTTTCTTTTACTTTCTCTGAAAATCAGTTTTTACATGTTTTTTATTTTTTTTAAAAAATCAGGTTTTTTAAACAAAATAAAATTCAGAAATATAAATAAAATAACATTCACTTACAGTTCGACGACTTGGGGGGGGGGGGGCGGTTTCTCTGTCGCCAATCAGCAGCAGGGGGGGGCGGGGGTTCTTCGTCGCCAATCAGCAGCAGGGGGGGGCGGGGGTTCTTCGTCGCCAATCAGCAGCAGGGGGGGCGGGGGTTCTTCGTCGCCAATCAGCAGCAGGGGGGGCGGTTCGAACTCGCGGGCGAAGGGAGGGGGGGGGGAAGGAGGAAGAGAAGGCGGCTTCTGTATCGCGAACGGAGGGCTTCGGTGATGGCTGCGGCGCTTCAGGGGGGGGGGCTGTCGATCGATACCTAGGGTTTTTTTTTTTTTTTTTTTTTTCCTTTTTCTCGTTTGAAAGTAAAACGAACGGGGGGGGGCCAGAAATATAAAGTAGGAAGAGATATATTTTTTTTTATTATTATTTAATTATTAAATTTTTGCAAAAGGGTTGACTTTTTCCATACGACCTCTAGACGAGGTCCACCGCCTGTCGTCCATAGCGTTTTACCCCCATTCCGAACACAATGGGATATGTATCGCAAGCTGATTCGATAGTTACAATCAGTTTCTGTTGAATTTACCTTTAAATCTCTATATTGAATTTTAAATGTACATTTCAAATTACCGGGGCCACATACGAATTCTAAAAATTGCAGAAAAATATTTTCTAGCTTCGTGTTGACGTTACGGTCCTAACAAAACTAGTTTCGTCGAATTCTGAGACCGTTTGAAAAATGGCCAATTTCCAGTCGATTAAAATCAACTGAAACTGGTCAAACGCGTTTTCCTTTGCCACGCTCACATATTGATTCGAAAAATTATGAAATTTGGAATCTAGCAATAACTTAACATCACGGACCCAACAAAACTGGTTTCGTCGAATTCCGAGGTCGTTTGCAAAACGGCTATTTTTAAGGGCTATATATTATATAAAATATATATATAAATTCCATAGCGACTATTCTGAATTTTCAACTGGACGTATCTTATCATTTCTAAGATGAAATCTCAGTTTGCTAACTTCGTTACAAAGATATAGTTATACAGATTCAAATATTTCTTGTTTCGTTCAATTCTGACTTATATTGAATTCTGTATATTCATTTGAAATTAGAAATCGAATTTTCGAACTACCGCGCCATTTTCAATTCTATTTATAATTATATATAAATATTTATATTCTAACGACGACGTATATAAATATATACGTCGAATTCTATTCAAAATAAATTTCACGTCGATATTATTTAAAATAATTCATTTTAAATAATCAAAATTCGCTAAAATTGCCAAAATAAAAATTTTAAACTGGCCCAGATTTTCCGGGTTGTTACACTTTGTAAGTGCAGTTCGACGACCATTATTGGAAATCGACTGTACGGGCCTTAATAAAATTATTAAAAATATCAATAACTAGTCTAAAATCATAATAAATGATTTAGAAAGAATTGGGGTGAAAATTTCCATATTTAAAAAGGGATAAAAATTTTTTTTTATCGAAATGAACTAGTTATGAGCTAGAATTATAATCCAATGTTTTTGAATAAATAAATTGGATTTGAAGTGGTTTTAAAATAATCAGAATTCCCAATATGCGAATTGGAATGGATTTAATCGAACTTATCTTCGGAATATTTCGATGTTGGATTTTGTGATTACACAGATATGGTTGTGGAAATTTGAAAGATATATTTATAACGTTATTTCCAATACGATATTTGTTGGTTTCAGAATTTGATATTGAATATAAGTCGATATATTTTCTATTCAGAGCCTTGTATTTAATATCAAATGGGATTGTGGGTTCGTTGTGAATAGTGTCTTAAACAACACTGTTGTTGAACCCAGTTTAGAAAAGAATAAATCTTTTAATTTAGATTTAGTGAAATTGTCCAGTTAATTGGTATTTAATTGGAATAAAATTTAAATTGGTTTTTGGGGTTTATCGTGAGCGGTGTTTTGAATAACACCTGTTCTTTAACCCGATTAACAATGGAATGTGATTTTGGGTTTATCGTGAACCGTGTTTTAGATGACATTGGTTTTTTAACCCAGTTAAAGACAGGATATTGATTTTTGGGAAGATTAAAACTAAGTGGAGTTTTAATGAATCTTTAATTAGATTGAAATGATCGAGAATGGAGTATCACCAGTTTTGCTCCAAGCGATAGTTAAATCTTTAGTTAGATTTGAACGTGAAATGGTAATTAATATTTACCGATAACACCGTGGTGTTAGATATGGAGTATCACCAATTTTGCTCCATGGGATGAATAGGACGGGATTGGGAAACAAAATAAATAATTACTTTGGTGTGGTTCGCTAATCCCGACTAGTTTGGAAAACCTTAACATGGTTTGAAATGATATCCAAAGGGAGATTAAAGAATAAATTTAAAAGAATTTATCTTTGATAAAATTAATGGGAACCTTTCCCTAAGAATGTGAATATTTGAATAAAAGAATACTCTGAATTGGAACGAGGCGTATGTTGTGTTTGTGTAACAATTGTTTATTATATACGCGGGTTATTCGGAAAGGCCGGGTTTATACCCATTCTGAATAACCGATTTGACGATAAGTCGAAGACGAAGACGGCGGTTGAAGACCGAAGGTCTTCACATCATTTGGATGATTATTAATGATCTTGATTAGGATGTACCCCAAGAGGAGGGAATCAGTTGGTGATCATCCAGACGTACTTGGAGATCGATGGATATGCGAGGAATAAGGTTCCTCTGGTTTCATTCAGACCTAGAACGAACTTGTAAATGGACAGTGTGTCTGACATTGGATTTTATTCTGTGTGATTGATTTCTATTAAATATATAACTGTTTGGCGGCGGAGAATTTATTCTCTTGCTTAACGCCCTTCTCTGAGACGTATGAGCTTAGAGGTTATATATCGATAGATATCAGTCGCATGGCATGAATTGCGTGTGTGGCATGCCTAAGTGGCAAATGATCAAAGCTTTTGTTGAAAAGCCAAGTCTTGTGGTTGATGATCAAAGCACGGCCTATGTGCTACAGCTTTGTGTATAGTGATAATTCGCGAGCCTCACACCTCGGTATGAGTCAAAAACGGGATAGTGACTGTAGGGAGAGCACAACATTTCTGTCCAGCTATGGGTGATGTCAGTGACCTACCAGCCCTGACATTTATATACTTTTTACCTGTGTGGTTTTTGGATGCGAGGTGCCTCAGATATAGGTCTGATAGGACCGAGAAACATGTGTTCAGAAATACTAATCCTCAAAAGTAAGAGAGGACCGACCCTGAAGATCCAGGATTGCTTTGTGTGGTCCTGAGACATTTGCTAGAGTGTCTCGAACGGAGAGAAGCTTGCCCCCTTGCCTCGACTCATGACGGAAATCCAATTTCCAATACGACCTTTGCGGTTTTAATTGTAAACTAGTATGGTGACATGATATATGGTACCCATGTCGCCTATGTTTGATACATTTATATTTGAAGTTGTTTTCTTCACTTATAGTAATAATAAAAGATGAAATTTAGCGTATCAAGCATTCTTTGGCTATTATAAGGTTAAACCCTATCCTCCGGCTTGTGATGCATTGTGTGATGGGACGTGGGTCTTATAATAGCTTCATCTTTCTTTATTTCGCATTGTGCTGTTTGTTTTATACACTGGTATTCTTGGGAGGAAACCCGTTCCGTGTTATACGGCATGGTCCCTTGATTTACCTAACTTTAAAACTAAATTAATAACTGTTTCAGTTCTCCCACCAGTCACGTGACTGACCTGGAGTTTATTGTTTTAACCTAAACACTGGGTGCCCTTATTTTCCGCACGGGCAGCTAGTGGTTGGGTTTTGTAGATTTATATTCACAGGATCCTGGTTTATAGCTGGAATGATACTCGAAAAGCTCTGTATCCGTGTATTTCTTTCAGTTGTGTGTTGTATTATTTTTCCGCTGCTATTAATTTATTTCTCTGATATTTATCAAAAGTGTAATATTGATTCATACTCCGTGATATTCTTGTATTTTGATGGAATTGTTGTAATAAGCATTGAAATATTCTTCTATTTGTGTTCTGATTCGTCCTGTCCTCAAAGCAATCAGGGGTTTCGAACGGTCTTGGTTGGTTTAGCGATCGATTTAGATCGAGCGAAATTCCCAATTGTTACATTTGGTATCAGAGCTCCGGTTTACAGAGCTCGAGAACAAGACACATTAAAACCAAACGAAAGAATTCATCATAGATTGGATTAGTAATATCCAATGAGAATGACTCGTTAGAGATGGGATCAGTAGTATCCTAGAGCGAGTCGAAAGTGTGTTATTTTTTTTTAAAAAAACAAGTTTTGTTTTGAAAATTTAAACCATTTTGTACGTATTTAAATATTCTATTTGTATTTAATTTGGACAATCGAGTATATAAAGATTTTGCATATATGCATCATGAATGTATATTCGAATTTTAATATATTGGATAGATATAGAGTCATACTCTAGTCGCCCGGAGATGGTACTGATAATTGTCATGACATCATCAATATTTATGTTCGAGTTTCGAAGGTGTGATATCTATATATTTCCAGTTGACTGGTGTGAGAACCAAAACTAGATAGGTTTATTGTTGTGATTTGGCATCAAAAACATGATTTTCTGTATATATATCAAAATTATGAATTTGAATTGTCAATTCACTAATTGATTGATGGTTTCGTTGTATGATTATTATTTTGATTAATTAAAATTTTGTACCATTTGGCCTAATGGAACCAAATTTAGCACTGAATTGAAAATTGATTACAATTGCATGCATATACATGTGTATCTATTGAACCGGTCATAGCAAGGAGGCTAGAGCAAAAGAATAAAATTGTTTGCCCGACAAATAGGTACATGTTTACAAATTTATTGGGTTTGGATGATTTTATGAGCCGATTGGCTGGTTCTTTTTCTTTTTGGATTGGAGAGGCCTATATGGCAATTTCTGGATTTTCTCGGTGCTCCCGGTGCAAGGTAGGTTATGCGATTTTTTTCGAAAATTTAGGGTGTTAGCCAAATTTTTGAAGAATTTGAAAAGTTTTTAGAAACTGAAAAGTTGAAGAACTTAAGCCATAATGAAAATAATGAATGTTGAGTTGGTTTGTAAAACAATTTTCAGCTTCGTTCCTTTTCGGGGACGAAAAGTTTTAAGCGGGGGAGATTGTAAAAACCCGAAAATCTGAGCCAATTTAAAATTTTTATTTTGGCAAATTTAATGGTTTTCGAATATTTAAAATGAATTATTTTGAATAATAATGACGAGAAATTTATTTTGAATAGAATTAGAACATATATATTTATTTGAATCGCTGTTAGAATATAAATATTTTATTTTAAATATAAAAGGAATTGAAAATGGCGCTGTAGTTTGAAAATTCGATTTAAATTTTAAATGAATGTACAGGATTCAAAATAAAACAGATTTAACCAAAATATTAGAATCTATTTGAAAATATCTTTCCAACGAATTCGAAAAATTGAAATTTCATAGCGGGAATAAAAAGTTATGCCCAGTTGAAAATTCTGAATAGTCGTTATGGAATTTAGGCCCTTAAAAATGGAAATTTGGCAAACGACCTCTGTTTTCGACAAAACCACTTTTGTTGGATCCGGGATGTAGAATTATTGCTAGATTCCAAAATTCGTAGTTTTCTGAATCAATATGTGAGCGTGGCAAGGTTAAACGTGTTTTAACAGTTTCAGTCAATTTCGATCGACCAGAAAATGACCATTTTTCAAATGCTCTCAGAATTTGATGAAATTAGTTTTGTTAGGATCGTGTCGTCAATACGAAGCCAGAAATAGTTTTTCTGGAATTTTTAGAATCAGTATGTGAACCCGGTAAATTGAAATGTATGTTTAAAATTCAATATAATGATTTATATTTTAATTTAAACAGAAACTGATCGAAACAATCGAATTGGCTCACGAAACATATCCCATTGTGTTCGTAATAGGGGTAATTAGCTAGAGGCGACAATTGGTGGGTTCGATTTTGTGTTTGAAATAAAAGTTGCTTTAGGAGATTAATTAATTAAATAAATATAAAATAATTTATATAATCCCACCATTTATCTTCCTCCCCTTTTCCCCCATTGACTCAAATTGGCTTCAGAAGAAAAAAAAAAAACCCATGCTTGAACCCGTCGCCCCCCTTTCACCGCGCCGCCACCGGAGCGGGTGCCACCCCTCACCGCTGTGATGACCCCAAACTTCCACGGAATGAAAGTAAGGAATAATCATTTTGGAATACAACATAAATACAACAATACAGATCACAGGTACAACATAGCGTAGGAAAACTATAGAATAACAACATCATAGCAGCGGAAATATGAATGTCATCAACCACAGAATCCCACAGTCACAGGTCCTAAATTATTACATCAAGTTCCAGCAAAAGGAAATAAGTTTCAACTTCAAAATAGAACAACTGGAAATAAAATAAATTTGGATGTCTCAAGGTCTAAAGATAAAATGCAACAAAAGATAAATGATAGATAGTCTTCATAGCTCCAAAATCATCACCTCAACTAAGCAACTCCAAGAAAGCTCCAAAGGCAGCAACTCCAACGAAAGTGAAACCTGCTACTTGGCTGCCCGTGTAGAAAAGAGGGCACCCAAGTTTGCAAAGGTGAAAACAAACTACGAGTCAGTCATGGGACTGGTGTGAGAATTCTTAATTACTCTAACTAACAATAATAAGGCATATCCAAAGACCATGTCGCTAACGCGGAACGGGTTTATTTCAATGGATTGTCATGCATAATTTAAGGTGACATAACAAATAAATAAGTAAATTGTAAACAACACAATGCTTTTGGAAAAATGGAATCACCATAAGACTCAAGTCCCATCACATAATGCAACGCAAACCAGAGGATAGAGTTTTACCTTATGATGATTAAATATGCTAAATACGATAAATATGAATTTACTATTATCCTTAGTGTATATAAACATTTCAAAATAAATGTATCAATCCTAGGAAGCATAGTTACCATATACTATGCCTCAATACTAGTAATACAATCAAGTCCGTAGGGTCGTATTGGGAATTTGGTTTTCCATCATGAGTCAAGGCTAGGGAGGATCTCCTTACCGATTTGAGACACTCTAGCTAATGTCTCAGTATCCCCCGTAGTGAACACTTGGAAAGCTGCAGGGCCGGTCCGCACATACGATTTTGCAGATTGGCAATTCCTGAACACACGTTTCCCAGTCCTATAGGACCTAATATTCGAGGTGCCTCATTCCATCATCCACACAAATAAAATTCCGGGCCGTGTAAAAAACCAAACATCATTTCTAGCTAGAAAGAAACGTGCTGCTCTCCCTGCGTTCCCTTCTCCCGTTTTAGACTCAACCGGGTTGTGAGGTTTGTGAAGCTATGTAATACACAAAGTTATGCCTATTCAAGCTGTGCTTTGATCGTCACCACAAGGTTCTGTTTTTCAACAAGAAACCTTGATCATTGCATCTTGGTATGCCACACCGTCACTCCATATCACACTATCAATCCTTTGCCAAAATATACAAAAGGGTGTTAAGCAAGAGAATGAATTCTCCACCACCAATCATTCATACATTCGGCAGAAAATTAATAAATACAATATAAAGGAGTATAATGTCGGACACACATTCCATTTATATGCCCGTTCTGGGTCTGAACGAAACTGAAGATGCTCTCGTCCCATATGTCCAGTACAGAAAGGAGGTACCCGCATATCTGTGAAATCAACATGTACGTTTGGCCAAAAACCCCAACCCTTGAATTGGGAGCAAGTCAATTCAGGGTCTTGATCGTTGTCCATTAGAGGGAAGATTTACGGTCTTCATTCGCCGTCTTCACACTTCGATCTTTAACGTCATTTGATTATTTGGAACAAGATTAACTCGGACTTTCCAAATAATTCTCTCATATATAATTTGAGGAAACCCATTTCATGTCGTTATATTATTTTATAATGATTAAATCTTACCTTAATTATTTAAAATAATTAAATCCTAAATTAACGACGCTTCAGGTCAAAGGAGCAAACTTGGCGCTGTTTTCAACCAATTTTGATTTACACATTTCTCAAAATCTAATCGTTGGATTTTAATGTAGTTTATATCATTGGAAAGATCATCCCAAAGCGGTCCTAATGGTTTTCGTTTTGGGAAAATCCGACGGTCGGATCTTTTGATATAGTCGTTTAAAGGTACGATTTCAAAACTCGAACTACCGCGCTCGATTAGTTTAAATTTAATTATATATATATATTAATATAAATATAAACCGTTCAACCATAATACGTCGTTCGATTAACTCCGAGCTAAACAACTAACGATCTCCATTCAATTTTAATTCATTTAAAAATGAAGTTGATATTTCAACACTTTAAATACATTCTTTTATTCCTTAATTTACATAAAAAAATGTAAATTATAATTCAAAGTCCAATTTCTCACTTTATTCTTAAATTTTTATATTCACATAGAAATGTAAATTATATTACAATGCCGAATTCATTCTTTTATCACAATGTAAAATCTTCCCTTTAATTACAATGTAAATTGTAATTAACATGATAGTGCAAAATTCCTACCTATTTAACCACAATGTGAAATCTCCTTTTTAACTACATCAAAATGTAATTAACATTCCCTGTTAAATTTCCTATCTTTTAATTTACAATGCAAAATCCTCTTTTAATTACATTTAAAATGTAATTAACATTCTATGTTGGATTTTCTATCTTTTTGTTTACAATGCAAATTCCTCTTTTAATTACATTAAAAATGTAATTGACATTCTATGTTAAATTTTAAATCTTTTTATCTACAAAAAATGTAATTTTATTCCAAAGTCCAATTCTTCTTTTTTAATTACATAAAAAAATGTAATTAACATTACGGTGAAAATTTCTATCTTTTTAATATTGCAACAAAAATGTCATTTACATTACAACATCAAATCCTTCTTTTTAATTACATTAAAATGTAATTAACATTACATGTCTAATCTTACTTTTTTATTTGCAATGTAAATTTTATACTTTAATTTCACATAAAAAAATGTAATTTTATTGACTATGCAAATTCTTATTCTTTCATTACATATAAAAATGTAAATTTTATTTTCAACGCAAATTCTTCTTCTTTAATTACATATAAAAATGTAAATTTTTAATTTACAATGTAAATTCTATTCTTAAGTTACATAATAAAATTGTACCTTTAATTTACAGTGTAAATTCTCCTTTTTAATTACATAAAAAATGTAATCTTTTTACGGTGTAATATCCTATCTTAATTACATTAAAAATAATGTAATTTCTTTTACGATGTAATATCATACTTTAATTACATTAAAAATAATGTAATTTCTTTTACAATGTAATATCATACTTTAATTACATTAAAAATAATGTAATTTCTTTTACGATGTAGTATCATACTTTAATTACATTAAAAATAATGTAATTTCTTGTTACCGTACAAAATAATACCTTTAATTACACTTAAAAATGTAATTTCATTACAACGGTAAAATCTTATCTTTTTCCACGGTCAAGTTTTCTTTTTCAATAAAAAGTTAAAATTTTCCATACCGTTCACTAATCTTTTTATTTTTAAATAAAAAGTTAACTTTTTCCATACCGTTATCAAATCCCAATCCAAACAACAAAAGGGAAGTTTTATCGATCATTGAAACGACCCGCAAATCCGAGCTATCTGAGTTGACTAAATACACCACACGTCCAACCCAAATTGCACAGAAATACGACTCATTATTAGAAAGAAGTTAGAGGATGAGAAATAGAAAGAAAGAAATATTAGAATAGAAGAAAGCAAAGATCACAAACTCACAGCGGAACGAATAAAATATATTATATAGCATAAGCTTCGAAATACAAATCTGTTTTGTACATATATACATATCATCATCAGAGTACACATAACATTTGATCCAGCGGAAGTAACTCTAGATAACTAACGTTGAAGCCTCCAGCTTCAAGCTCCTCCAAGTGTATCTGTAAAAGCCTGAAACACTTGACTGCCCGTACAAATTTGGGCACCCAAGAGTTTAGGGAAAACAAAACAAAATAAACTCTGGGTCAGTCATGGGACTGGTGTGAGTAAACTCCAACCACTTGTTTAGCTTTCCAAAACCCTTTTCCGAAAGAAAAGATAATAGTAAGACCAGCCCACACATAAACATGGACGGTTTTTACCTTACTATAACCCAAAACACTTTGGAACGGAAATCCAGTGATATTATAATAATGTCTACATCAAGTAAATAACCAAATAGCAGTACGCTTGCATCTCACGCTCCACATATATAGTATAAAATCAAAAATCGCATGGCGCTTATTGGAGATTGGATTTCCAACATGACAAGGTATGGAACCACCTTCCGACTGTGTATCTATAGAGAGGAATACACTTGGGTTCAACAAGAACGTCTTGCAACCCGGCCCACACATGACCGACCACTCATTTCGCTTGAGTGTATCGAATGTATATCACCAACGGTTGGACTCAAACCACCGTTTCCCGAATGGGCAGAATCGATAGATTTAGAAACAAAAGGAATTTCTCTAGATAGGTGATTATACACCCTAATGGGTGCGACCCACATAGCCATGCTGCCTGCCCGATTTTTGTCATTCCCCGATTGTTGAGGCCTGAGGCTACGATTACTTACCATTCCTTGAAAACACAATCACTTTGAATGCCACATCGTCAGATCCGTTAATCACTAGTTGAGTTTGCACAAATATTCTGGATATTATGCTAAGGGATAAATCCGTTGCAACCATATATATTCATACAGACCAACCCATTTGATCATTGGAAATACTTTGTCAGACATTCGTCCATATACGTTCGTTCTGGGATTGAACGAAACCGAAGGCACTGTTTCTATAAATAGAAAAGCCCTTGCACTTTACTCCGTCTTCAATATATTCAGCATACTTGGTTCGCAACGCTTATGCCGATACGGAGTGGTTCTTCGGATAATAATCCAACCGGTCTCTCCATATTGACAATGATGGTCAAAAACTTCGATAGTCTGTGATTTAACTATCGAATAAAAACAAGTGTTCATCCAACATATCAACCAAATCACTGGGCCCTTTAATTAATATTTCATTAATTAAATCTCTTCTATATTCTCTTATCAATATTTGTTAACCAAATATTTCAATAACCATATTGGCCCTTTACGCTATTTTTGATTTCGTTTCCTTGTCGAATTCTACATATATCGATATATAGATTTCTGATTGTCAAATTTCTTAAAAATATTCTAACTCCTTAAATTCCCGGAAAAATTCGCCATAACCTCCCCTGTATCGGGAGCATCGAGAAATTTCAAATATCTTTCCCGGTCCTTCTAATCTGAAAAAGGAAAAGAAGAAGCCAAGCGGCTAGCCGATACGGCGCATAAAACCCATATATGAATTTAAACATGTACCTTTTTGTCGGGCACATAAATAAAAATCTTCATATACTCCATCCCATATCTGTTTAACACCTGTTCACCTGTTTCCAATTCAATTCAACTAAATCCATTCGTTTGAATTCAATTTTGAATCGTTTGAATTCAGTTTCGCTCAATTATTCTTTAATTAGCCTTTTTGCCTATTTCACTTCTTTGTTGAACATAACATGTTCGAACAAAATATTTAACTCGTTCATAACCAAATCTAATTTCGATTTCAATTCTAGTTTCCTTTTCTATTTCGAATATAAATTTTCAAATCGAATTCACTTATTTAAGGCCCAATATCCATTCAAAAGCTCCTTAACTAATTTCTATTTAATTTAGTTAATTCCATTCAATAAATCAAAATCTGGTTTCTGTTTCAAAAATCATATTCATTTACACAACTTGAATTCGCATATATTTTGCAACTCACTCTGAAATTTTCTAAATAGAACTTCGGATTTTATTACCTTAAAATCCTTTTATAATATTAAATAAACCATTATGGTTTTAAAACGATTCTGGCGCTGTTTTTCTGAAATTTTGATTTTGACATAACTCAAAATCTATACGACGAAATTCATATTTTTCTCTTTCATTAGAAAACTATTATCAAACTGGTCCTAATGTTTCTTGTTTCAAAGAATTTCGACTTCAATTGCGTTCTGTATATTCAATTGAAGTTCGAATCGCCAATTTACGAACTGCATCGCTGCGGCGAGTTCGTTTTAATTATATTTATATATATATAAACTTTTAAACTTCGTTTGAATGAAATTCAATTCCATTCTGATTTTAATATATTCAAATCCATAGTTTCAATTCCATTTGAATTCCATATTCAAATCCCATAGTTAATTCTATTTCGAGTTCTATTTGAAATTCTATTTTCAAAGTTTTAATTCAAGTTCTACTTTGAAATTCTACATTTGAATTTCCTTATTCAAATCCCATTTCCAATCTCCATTTAAATTTCTATACTTAAATCTATTTTCATTCTATTAGAATTTCAAATCTCATATTAAACTTCACTTTGAATTCAAATGCCATATTTAAATTTCTCTTGAATTCAAATCCTAGATTTATATCCCTTGGATTCAAATTCTAGATTTATATCTCTTGAATTCCAATTCTGGATTTAAACTCCATTCTCAAATTTTTTTTGAAATTCCTATATTCAAAGTCTATTTGAATGCTCGAATATCCCAACTCCATTTGAAATTCAAATATTCAAACTCCATTTAAATTCTATTTGAAATTCTAAATGTTTCAAATTCCATTTTTCTCTTATTTGAAATTCCCAAAATTTCAAATTACATTCTTCTTTTATTTGAAATTCCATTTTTGAATTTCCTTTATTTCAATCCCATTTGAATTCCTTTGAATTCAAATTCTATTTCAATTTCCTTGAATTCAAATTCTATTTCAAAACTATTTGGATTTCCTATTTTGAAATCCTATTTCAATCCTACTTTGAAATCCTACTTTCAAAGTTTATTTCAAATTCTATTTTTGAAATTCCATATTCAAACTTCTGCTTGAATTCCTATATTCAATTTCATGTTCAAATTCAATACTTGAATTTTTATTTCAAATCTCTATTCAAATTTCATATTTCAAATCTCTATTCAAATTTCATATTTCAAATCTCTATTCAAATTTCATATTTCAATTCTTCTTTGAAATACTATATTTCAAATTCTATTCAATTCTTCTTTGAAATTTTATATTTCAAATTCTATTTTGAAATTCTACATTCAAATCTCTATTTGAATTTCTTTATTCGAATTCCTTTGAATTCAAATTTTATTTTTAATTCCTTGAATTCAAATTCTATTTTTCATTCTAATTTCTTCTATTCAAATTCTATTTGAACTTCTATTTGAATTTCTAATATTCAATCTCCTCTTAAAATTCAAATATTTAAACTCCTTTTAAAATTCAAATGTTATACTCAAATTTCATTTGAGTTATATATTTAAAAATTTCCTTTCATGTCCTATTTTGAAATTTCATTTCAAATTCCAATTCCACGCTTGTACTTCTATTTCTGAATTATCAAATGATAATTCTTTTCACTTCATTTATAACTTCGTTATAAAGAACTATTTATAAACTTCGTTTATAAATAACTACTTGTTTTATTTTCAAAACAAGTTTATATTTTATTTCCATTTAAAATTCAAATTCTATTTAAAAATAAATTTTTTTCCTTTTTAAATCTCAAATATCCTTCCACGATATTTTTATAAATCAATATTCAAGCCCAGTGATATTTAAACACACAAAGCAACGAATTATTTATTTTTCTAACACATCATATATAACAATATATATGCAAACAAATAAACAAACAGATAATATATTTTTGAGGAATCCAGTTGGATTCCTCCAACCTGTTTTCCTGCATCCACAGATGTTAGCACATAAATAATACCCATTCTGCTTCGTGGCAGAATATCGCGGTATAGAAGGTCATCCACTAATCATAGCGTGGGGCGTATAGGGTAATCATCCGCTATGAAACTGCGGGCATCCGCTAATGAGACTGCGGGAATCCAACCAATACATATATGAAGATTTAAATTTATGTGCTCGACAAAAAGGTACATGTTTAATTCATATATGGATTTTATGCGCCGTATCAACAAGCCGCTTGGCTTTTCCTTTTTCTTTTTGATTGAGGAAGATACCGGGAAGCTATTTGAAATTTCCCAATGCTTCCGATACAGGGGAGGTTATGGCGAAATTTTCCGGAAATTTAAGGAGTTAGAATATTTTTAAGATATTTTGATAATTAGATATCATTATATCGACGTATTGAATTCGATAGCAAAGTGAATATAAAAATCGAATGTTGTAAACAAAAAGGGATAGAGATAAGTGATTGGAATTGTTAAACGACCCGCAAATCCGTGCTATCTGAGTTGACTAAATACAACACACGTCCAACCCAAATAACACAGAAATACGACTCATTATTAGAAAGAAGTTAGAAGATGAGAAATAGAAAGAAAGAAATATTAGAATAGAAGAAAAACAAAGATCACAAACTCATAGCGGAACGGATAAAATATATTATATAACATAAGCTTCGAAATACAAATCTGTTTTGTACATATATACATACCATCATCAGAGTACACATAACATTTGATCCAGCAGAAGTAACTCTAAATAACTAACGTTGAAGCCTCCTGCTTCCAGCTCCTCCAAGTGTATCTGTAAAAGCCTGAAACACTTGACTGCCTGTACAAATTTGGGCACCCAAGAGTTTAAGGAAAACAAAACAAAATAAACTCTGGGTCAGTCATGGGACTGGTGTGAGTAAACTCCAACCACTTGTTTAACTTTCAAAATCCTTTTCAAAAGAAAAGATAATAGTAAGACCAGCCCACACATAAACACGGACGGTTTTTACCTTACTATAACCCAAAACACTTTGATATCAAATCCAGTGATATTATAATAATGTCTACATCAAGTAAATAACCAAATAGCAGAACGCTTGCATCTCACGCTCCACATATATTATAAAATCAAAACCCGCATGGCGCTTATTGGAGATTGGATTTCCAACTATGACAAGGTATGGGACCACCTTCCGATGATGTATCTCTAGAGGCGAATACACCTGGGTTCAACAAGAACGTCTTGCAACCCGGCCCACACATGACCAACCACTCATTTCGCTTGAGTGTATCGAATGTATATCACCAACGGTTGGACTCAAACCACCGTTTCCCGAATGGGCAGAATCGATAGATTTAGAAACAAAAGGAATTTCTCTAGATAGGTGATTATACACCCTAATGGGTGCGACCCACATAGCCATGCTGCCTGCCCGATTTTTGTCCTTTCCTGGTTGTTGAGGCCTGAGGCTACGCATACTTACCATTCATTGATAACACAATCACTTTGAATGCCACATCGTCAGATCCGTTAATCACTAGTTGAGTTTGCACAAATATTCTGGATATTATGCTAAGGGATAAATCCGTTGCAACCATATATATTCATACAGACCAACCCATTTGATCATTGGAAATACTCTGTCAGACATTCGTCCATTTACGTTCGTTCTGGGATTGAACGAAACCGAAGGCACTATTTCTATAAATAGAAAAGCCCTTGCACTTTACTCCGTCTTCCATATATTCAGCATACTTGGTTCGCAACGCTTATGCCGATACGGAGTGGTTCTTCGGATAATAATCCAACTGGTCTCTCCATATTGACAACGATGGTCAAAAACTTCGATAGTCTGTGATTTAACTACCGAATAAAAACAAGTGTTCAATCAACATATCAAACAAATCACTGGGCTCTTTAATTAATATTTATTAATTAAATCACTTTTCCATTTTTTCTATCAATATTTGTTAACCAAATATTTCAATAATCATCTTGGCCTCTTATGCCATTTGGAAAACGTTTCCAAATATTAATTTCTTTTATTTTCTGTATATTAGAAAATATCTCTATTTGCAATTGGAAATAATTCCAATCACTTATCTCTATCCCTTTTTGTTTACAACATTCAATTTTTATATTCACTTACCTATCGAATTCAATACGTCGATACAATGATTTTTAATTATCAAAATATCTTAAAAATATTCTAACTCCTTAAATTTCCGGAAAATTTCGCCATAACCTCCCCTGTATCGGGAGCATCGGGAAATTTCAAATAGCTTTCCCGGTCCTTCTAATCTCAAAAAGAAAAAGAAGAAGCCAAGCGGCTAGCCGATACGGCGCATAAAACCTCATATATGAATTAAACATGTACCTTTTTGTCGGGCACATAAATAAAAATCTTCATATACTCCATCCCATATCTGTTTAACACCTGTTCACCTGTTTTCAATTCAATTCAACTCAATCCATTCGTTTTAATTAAATTTTGAATCGTTTGAATTCAGTTTCGCTCAATTATTCTTTAATTAGCCTTTTTGCCTATTTCACTTCGTTGTTGAACATAACATGTTCAAATAAAATATTTAACTTGTTCACAACCAAATTGAATTTCAATTTCAATTCCAGTTCTCTTTTCTATTTCGAATATAAATTTTCAAATCGAATTTACTTATTTAAACCCCAATATCCATTCGAAATCTCTTTAACTAATTTCCATTCAATTTAGTTAATTCTATTCAATAAATCAAAAATCTGATTTCTGTTTCAAAAATCATATTCATTTACACAACTTGAATTCGCATATATTTTACAACTCAACTCTGAAATTTTCTAAATAGGAATTCGGATTTTATTTGCTTAAAATCCTTTTATAACCTGAATAAACCGTTATGGTTTTCAAATAGTTCTGGCGCTGTTTTTCTGAAAGTTTGATTTTGACATAACTCAAAATCTATACGACGAAATCCAGATTTTTCTCCTTCATTAGAAAACTATTATCAAATCGGTCCTGACGTTTCTTGTTTCAAAGAATTTCGACTTCAATTGAGTTCTGTGTATTCGATTGAAGTTCGAATCGCCAATTTCCGAACTGCAGCGCTACGGCGAGTTCGTTTTAATTATATTTATATATATAAGCCTTTAAACTTCTTAAAATGAATTCAATTTCATTTAACTCTATTTGAATTCCTTGATTTAATTTCCAATCTCACTTTTATTTGAATTCTATATTCAAATTCCAATTCCCTTCCTATTTGACATTCAAATTCAAATACTTGAATTTCTATATTGAACTCCCTATATTCAAATTCTATGTTCGAATTCATTTGAATTCTTTTATTCAAACTCTATATTTAAATTCCATTTGAACTTCTATATTCTCATTTCTATATTTGAATTCTATTGAAGTTCAAATATTCAAACTCCCTTTTTAAATTCTATATTCAAAATTCCATAGTTTAAAACTCATTTGAATTTCATATTCAAATCCCATAGATTAAATCCTATTTGGATTCAATTTGAATCTCTTATATCCAAATTTCATTTCCCATTTCCATTTGAATTCTAATATTCAAATTCATTTCCAACCCCATTTGAATTCTAATATTCAAATTCATTTCCAACATCATTTGAATTTCTTCACTCAAATTCATTTGAATTCCCTTGAATCCAAATTCCATTTCAAAACCATTTGGATTTCCTATTTTGAAATCCTATTTGAAATTCTATTTCCAATTCTACTTTGAAAATCCTATTTCAAAGTTTATTTCAAATTCTATTTTGAAATCTCATATTCAAATTTCTACTTGAATTTCTGTATTCAATTCCATGTTCAAATTCAATACTTGAATTTCTATTTCAAATCTCTATTCAAATTTCATATTTAAATTCCATTCAAATCTCTATTCAAATTTCACATTTGAATTCTTCTTTGAAATATTATATTTCAAATTCTATTCAATTCTTCTTTGAAATTCTATATTTCGAATTCTATTCAATTCTTCTTTGAAATTCTATATTTCAATTGGAAATACTCAAATTTTAGTTTGAACGGAATAACCATACTAAATTGATATAATCCAATTTGAACAGCATCCTGATAATAAATGATTTTTATTATCGTTTATATTCAAATGAAATTTATATATATCTATAGAATTGTTTTTGATTTAATTATAACTGCGAATTCAGTTATTATCGTTTCGTATTATAATAATTCAATATTTTCGATGTTATCTTGATAATTTCATATTAAAAATCCATTTACATTTATAATCCAACATTCAGAATAATTTAAATATTCAATATAAAACTGATTAAAAATCCGGGACGTTACATTCCTTCCCCCTTAAAAGAATTTCGTCCCCGAAATTACTAAGGCAGAATAAATGCTACAGATCCATTAATTTTTCAAAAGGCCACTTTGTTATAACTCAATATTTCATATTATATGCATTCGACTTTGTTCAAATTGATTCAAATCAATTTATTTACTTCGATTCATTTAACTGGCTTCCATTATTCCGATTTATTTAACTTGCTTAAGTTAAATTTAGATTTCAGAATTCAAATTCCAAGGTTTTCATTTCAAATCCTTTGAAATACATAAATATATACTTATATTTATTTTCATCTCAATTCAAAACATTTGAATTTTCAAACCAATTTGTTTTCTTTCAAAACAAATTCCCATCAAAACTTTTCTATGGTAGCAATTCATCACCTAGAACTCGAAAATGAACACTGATGATGTTGCAATCATCATCAGAATTATTTCCCAGCCACTGAAGTGAGTTCAGTGCTTTATTATTCCAAAATCCATCTAAAATGATTTTCTTTCAAATCCTTTTAAAACAAACCTATATTCAATATACTTTGAAAAAAATATTTTTCAACTTCCCAGGACTTTGAATTCTTAATTCTGGGTTGAATTTAATTCTAATTTATCTCATTTGTATATTTAATTTCTATACAAATTCTATTTTTGTTATAAATAAGCATTCCAATTTTATAATCTCGTTTGATTATAATCCTAACAATCAACACATCCATATATTATAATAATTTCAGAAAATTATTCTTTCTATATCAAAATAGAAATTTTGGGTAAAATTATTTCATTTACCTTCTTTAAAACAATATTGTGTCAAATTTTTCTGTTCAAGTGTTTAGAAATTCCTATCGACTTTGTGGCGTCCCACTATTCGACCAGAATTCATAAACCACTCAACAGACTAGCCAACACAATATAAAACAACTTTTTATATCAAATAACAAATACGCTCTCTCGTATCTATACACTCAACTCATTCTAGGGTATTACTGACCCTATCTCTAATGAGCACATGCCACACAAGCCTAGGTATTCGCTCAACCTAAGCTCTGATACCAACTGAAACGACCCGCAAATCCGAGCTATCTGAGTTGACTAAATACACCACACGTCCAACCCAAATTGCACAGAAATACGACTCATTATTAGAAAGAAGTTAGAGGATGAGAAATAGAAAGAAAGAAATATTAGAATAGAAGAAAGCAAAGATCACAAACTCACAGCGGAACGAATAAAATATATTATATAGCATAAGCTTTGAAATACAAATCTGTTTTGTACATATATACATACCATCATCAGAGTACACATAACATTTGATCCAGCGGAAGTAACTCTAGATAACTAACGTTGAAGCCTCCAGCTTCAAGCTCCTCCAAGTGTATCTGTAAAAGCCTGAAACACTTGACTGCCCGTACAAATTTGGGCACCCAAGAGTTTAGGGAAAACAAAACAAAATAAACTCTGGGTCAGTCATGGGACTGGTGTGAGTAAACTCCAACCACTTGTTTAGCTTTCCAAAACCCTTTTCCGAAAGAAAAGATAATAGTAAGACCAGCCCACACATAAACATGGACGGTTTTTACCTTACTATAACCCAAAACACTTTGGTACGGAAATCCAGTGATATTATAATAATGTCTACATCAAGTAAATAACCAAATAGCAGAACGCTTGCATCTCACGCTCCACATATATAGTATAAAATCAAAAATCGCATGGCGCTTATTGGAGATTGGATTTCCAACATGACAAGGTATGGAACCACCTTCCGACTGTGTATCTCTAGAGAGGAATACACTTGGGTTCAACAAGAATGTCTTGCAACCCGGCCCACACATGACCGACCACTCATTTCGCTTGAGTGTATCGAATGTATACCACCAACGGTTGGACTCAAACCACCGTTTCCCGAATGGGCAGAATCGATAGATTTAGAAACAAAAGGAATTTCTCTAGATAGGTGATTATACACCCTAATGGGTGCGACCCACATAGCCATGCTGCCTGCCCGATTTTTGTCATTCCCCGGTTGTTGAGGCCTGAGGCTACGATTACTTACCATTCCTTGATAACACAATCACTTTGAATGCCACATCGTCAGATCCGTTAATCACTAGTTGAGTTTGCACAAATATTCTGGATATTATGCTAAGGGATAAATCCGTTGCAACCATATATATTCATACAGACCAACCCATTTGATCATTGGAAATACTTTGTCAGACATTCGTCCATATACGTTCGTTCTGGGATTGAACGAAACCGAAGGCACTGTTTCTATAAATAGAAAAGCCCTTGCACTTTACTCCGTCTTCAATATATTCAGCATACTTGGTTCGCAACGCTTATGCCGATACGGAGTGGTTCTTCGGATAATAATCCAACCGGTCTCTCCATATTGACAACGATGGTCAAAAACTTCGATAGTCTGTGATTTAACTATCGAATAAAAACAAGTGTTCATCCAACATATCAACCAAATCACTGGGCCCTTTAATTAATATTTCATTAATTAAATCTCTTCTATATTCTCTTATCAATATTTGTTAACCAAATATTTCAATAACCATATTGGCCCTTTACGCTATTTTTGATTTCGTTTCCTTGTCGAATTCTACATATATCAATATATAGATTTCTGATTGTCAAATTTCTTAAAAATATTCTAACTCCTTAAATTCCCGGAAAAATTCGCCATAACCTCCCCTGTATCGGGAGCATCGGGAAATTTCAAATAGCTTTCCCGGTCCTTCTAATCTGAAAAAGGAAAAGAAGAAGCCAAGCGGCTAGCCGATACGGTGCATAAAACCCATATATGAATTTAAACATGTACCTTTTTGTCGGGCACATAAATAAAAATCTTCATATACTCCATCCCATATCTGTTTAACACCTGTTCACCTGTTTCCAATTCAATTCAACTAAATCCATTCGTTTGAATTCAATTTTGAATCGTTTGAATTCAGTTTCGCTCAATTATTCTTTAATTAGCCTTTTTGCCTATTTCACTTCTTTGTTGAACATAACATGTTCGAACAAAATATTTAACTCGTTCATAACCAAATCGAATTTCGATTTCAATTCTAGTTTCCTTTTCTATTTCGAATATAAATTTTCAAATCGAATTCACTTATTTAAGGCCCAATATCCATTCAAAAGCTCCTTAACTAATTTCTATTTAATTTAGTTAATTCCATTCAATAAATCAAAATCTGGTTTCTGTTTCAAAAATCATATTCATTTACACAACTTGAATTCGCATATATTTTGCAACTCACTCTGAAATTTTCTAAATAGAACTTCGGATTTTATTTGCTTAAAATCCTTTTATAATATTAAATAAACCATTATGGTTTTAAAACGATTCTGGCGCTGTTTTTCTGAAAATTTGATTTTGACATAACTCAAAATCTATACGACGAAATTCATATTTTTCTCTTTCATTAGAAAACTATTATCAAACTGGTCCTGACGTTTCTTGTTTCAAAGAATTTCGACTTCAATTGCGTTCTGTATATTCAATTGAAGTTTGAATCGCCAATTTACGAACTGCATCGCTGCGGCGAGTTCGTTTTAATTATATTTATATATATAAACTTTTAAACTTCGTTTGAATGAAATTCAATTCCATTCTGATTTTAATATATTCAAATCCATAGTTTCAATTCCATTTGAATTCCATATTCAAATCCCATAGTTAATTCTATTTCGAGTTCTATTTGAAATTCTATTTTCAAAGTTTTAATTCAAGTTCTACTTTGAAATTCTACATTTGAATTTCCTTATTCAAATCCCATTTCCAATTTCCATTTAAATTTCTATACTTAAATCTATTTTCATTCTATTAGAATTTCAAATCTCATATTAAACTTCACTTTGAATTCAAATGCCATATTTAAATTTCTCTTGAATTCAAATCCTAGATTTATATCCCTTGGATTCAAATTCTAGATTTATATCTCTTGAATTCCAATTCTGGATTTAAACTCCATTCTCAAATTTTGTTTGAAATTCCTATATTCAAAGTCTATTTGAATGCTCGAATATCCCAACTCCATTTGAAATTCAAATATTCAAACTCCATTTAAATTCTATTTGAAATTCTAAATGTTTCAAATTCCATTTTTCTCTTATTTGAAATTCCCAAAATTTCAAATTACATTCTTCTTTTATTTGAAATTCCATTTTTGAATTTCCTTTATTTCAATCCCATTTGAATTCCTTTGAATTCAAATTCTATTTCAATTCCCTTGAATTCAAATTCTATTTCAAAACTATTTGGATTTCCTATTTTGAAATCCTATTTCAATCCTACTTTGAAATCCTACTTTCAAAGTTTATTTCAAATTCTATTTTTGAAATTCCATATTCAAACTTCTGCTTGAATTCCTATATTCAATTTCATGTTCAAATTCAATACTTGAATTTTTATTTCAAATCTCTATTCAAATTTCATATTTCAAATCTCTATTCAAATTTCATATTTCAAATCTCTATTCAAATTTCATATTTCAATTCTTCTTTGAAATACTATATTTCAAATTCTATTCAATTCTTCTTTGAAATTTTATATTTCAAATTCTATTTTGAAATTCTACATTCAAATCTCTATTTGAATTTCTTTATTCGAATTCCTTTGAATTCAAATTTTATTTTTAATTCCTTGAATTCAAATTCTATTTTTCATTCTAATTTCTTCTATTCAAATTCTATTTGAACTTCTATTTGAATTTCTAATATTCAATCTCCTCTTAAAATTCAAATATTTAAACTCCTTTTAAAATTCAAATGTTATACTCAAATTTCATTTGAGTTATATATTTAAAAATTTCCTTTCACGTCCTATTTTGAAATTTCATTTCAAATTCCAATTCCACGCTTGTACTTCTATTTCTGAATTATCAAATGATAATTCTTTTCACTTCATTTATAACTTCGTTATAAAGAACTATTTATAAACTTCGTTTATAAATAACTACTTGTTTTATTTTCAAAACAAGTTTATATTTTATTTCCATTTAAAATTCAAATTCTATTTAAAAATAAATTTTTTTCCTTTTTAAATCTCAAATATCCTTCCACGATATTTTTATAAATCAATATTCAAGCCCAGTGATATTTAAACACACAAAGCAACGAATTATTTTTTTTCTAACACATCATATATAACAATATATATGCAAACAAATAAACAAACAGATAATATATTTTTGAGGAATCCAGTTGGATTCCTCCAACCTGTTTTCCTGCATCCACAGATGTTAGCACATAAATAATACCCATTCTGCTTCGTGGCAGAATATCGCGGTATAGAAGGTCATCCACTAATCATAGCGTGGGGCGTATAGGGTAATCATCCGCTATGAAACTGCGGGCATCCGCTAATGAGACTGCGGGAATCCAACCAATCAATCAACCCAATATATATATATATATATATAGCCTAAATAACTAATATATATAAAACAACCAGAAATCATTCAACAAGCAACAGACAATTATTTTTAATGAAATAAAAATAATTCTAAAGGTGAGTGAGATTTACTCACCAGATTTTCGTTTGCCGAATATCCAGCTAATTTCCCATTTTTGCATCTATGAATCTACTTGAAATGTTTCAATCCAACCTATCTCGCACCTACGGTTATTCGATTTCATTTATCGATTAACATTTATTCTTTTTAAATTTACCTAACAAATGAAAATTAAATTATTCAATGAAACATATACCTTATTTCGATAGCAACCTACTCGACCCATCCGCGAACCAATTCAACAATCGATGATCAACGTGTACCAAAACAGCTCCAAAAAACTGCCCTGATCCACATTGGCATTTCATCGAGCAACTAGCAGTCGATCTCCATTTCATTCACAACCATTGCCTGCTGCCTTATCCTTCCCTTTCAAACTCGTCGACCCACTTCCACTTACACAGATGAATTCCAAGCCACCCAACTAACATCACTATTGACTGTTGTGAACCCAGTCCATATGTCCAGACCAATTTCATCCTTTAACAGTCATTCATGTTTTCATCATCAAACAAAAAAAGAAAAACCGAACTCAACATCTCAACAGACACTCGCGGCCCCCTCCAGTATACGTCGAACAGCTTACTAACATCCCTCTCTTCACGTGAGTTTCACACGGGATAGCACCTCACTTCTTGACCTTAACCTGGACGCCATCTAATTTTTCATTAAAACCAGAACCAAAAATCAACGTCGACTGCTTCCTAATCAGCTCAATCATCAGAACATCGAACTACCCATTCACACTTATACCAGCGTCGCCTTCCATAGAACGACCTTCCCCTAAATCGATGTCCACCCACAACCCTAGGTTGCACCCGAACTACCCAACTCGCATCGCACGCGGCCACTCTCGCTCCAAATCGAAGAACTCGACCTCGCGATCCAAGCTTTGGATTTGATTTGTTGTGATTTATCTAAAAATGAAAAGGGCGGATTTTAGGAAACGTTAGAAGAAATGAACGAGAGAGGAATGGGATTAGAGGTTATTAAGGGGTATCGTTGTATATTTATAGTTGAGGGAAGGAGACAGAGGTACATATGCCATTTAATTGGTGTTTTACTTTGTATAGAAGCTGGGAAGCAGAAGTTGGTGCTCGAGAACTTAGGTCGGCGTAGGTGGAAGAAAACATGTCGGCTGATGTTTATACTGAAAGGATTTTGATTAGATTTATTTTTAATAAAATAACATAAATGTCTCGTGTCCCTTAACCTGTAAATCTCGAACCCTTATTTAGTTATAACGACCCACGCCTCGATGTTATACCGTTGTTTTGAACTCAACAAATTTGATTTTGAAATTTTAGTTTGAACGGAATAACCATACTAAATTGATATAATCCAATTTGAACAGCATCCTGATAATAAATTATTTTTATTATCGTTTATATTCAAATGAAATTTATATATATCTATAGAATTGTTTTTGATTTAATTATAACTGCGAATTCAGTTATTATCGTTTCGTATTATGATAATTCAATATTTTCGATGTTATCTTGATAATTTCATATTAAAAATCCATTTACATTTATAATCCAACATTCAGAATAATTTAAATATTCAATATAAAACTGATTAAAAATCCGGGATGTTACAATCATCCTCAAAGTAATAGATATATATTGGATTGAAAATGATAATTCAATTTAATAACGTAAACTTTACTGAGTATATTCATGATTCACAAGAAAATCAATTAACATGATTCCATGGGGTATTAAACAAAATAATTGGTCCTAATTCACCATCATATACAGATCTATAAATTTAACTAGCAGATCTAGAATTTACATCACACATAAACAGGTCAACCATTCAGAATTTCATCACATTGTCGATCTAATATATTAACAATTCAACTTTTAAGTAACAAGAAAAATTGAAATTTATTTAATTATTTAAATCAGAATCTCACCTTGATTTGAGCAGAATTAAAAATCCAAATAAATTCAGAAATGGTCGCAATCAATTTCAGCAAACTCTATATGTCTTCACGGTTCCGTCGGATCTGAAATTACCAGATTCGGAGTTCGTATCAATTAATTATGAATTTTTAATTATTAAATTTCAATTTGCAACGCTTATAAGTGCTGGAACCTCAAGAAATGATACCTCAAGCACAAACCATTTATTTCAGAAATTGGTTTAGAACTTTGAATCAAAATAACTCGAGATTGGATCAATGGTTAGAGGGGCAGTTTGTTGGAGATTGGAGAGGGGGAAGGGGCGCCTGAATGACGGCAGGAGTTGGGGCGTGCGATCGCACCTGGCAGCGGTGGGAGGGGTTCGAAGTCGGCGTGTTCGGGCTCAGGATTCGAGAGCTACAGGGCACTATGGACTTTGATCTTGGTATCAAAAGAAAGAGTAGGAGATTATCTTCAAAAAGTTTAACTGCGGTGTAGTCTAATTCTCCATGGATTATGAGAAAAGGAGGAGAGAAGGTAAGAAGGGGGGCGGCTTCGAATTCTGAGACGATCAGGATGATGTACAGTAAATCAGGATTATTTATAATATTAAATATTAGGGTTAACTAATTATTAATAAATTATTAATTACCCATTTAAGGCCCGTTTAGTGATTTTATCCGATTTCAGCCCAGCGACAGACGAACAATATGTTTTGATGCCTTCTGAACGCAATGGCGCTATTGTCGAAATACAATTCTGAAGTTTACAACATGTTTCTTTTTTTTTAAAATAAATCTTTAATATTAAATACGAACGTACTCTTTAATTTTACCCGGGCCACATACGAACTCAGAAAAATCCAGAAAAATTATCTTTGGCTTTGTTTTGACGATACGATCTTAACAAAATTAATTTCGTCGAATTCTGAGACTGTTTGAAAAATGGCCTTTTTCAAGTCGATTAAAATCGACCGAAATTGACCAAACTGAAATCTTTTGCCACGATCACAAATTAATTCTAAAAATTATGAAAAATTAAACTTAGCAGTAATTTGACATTCCGAATCCAACAAAAGTGCTTTCATCGAAAACCGAGATCGTTTGCAAAATGGCTATTTTTAATATTAAAAATGTATAGAAATTCTACAATGACTCTTCTAAAATTTCAACTGGCCATAACCTTTGATTCCCGCTATGAAATTTCGATTTTTCAGATTCGTTGGAAAGATATTTTTATAAAGATTCTAATATTTTTGGTTTCACCAAGATCTGATTTATTCTGCATCATGTACAGTCAGTCAAAGTTCAGATTTGACTTTTCAAACTACCGTGCTATTTCTAATTCCTTTCATAATTAAATTGAATATATTCGAATTAACTTTGATTAAAGTAAACTTTTAGTCGTTATTATTTAAAATAATTTATTTCAAATATTTAAATTCCCTTAAAATCTCTAAAATAAAAATTTTAAATTGGCCCCAAATTTCGGGCTGTTACAATCTCCCCCGCTTAAGAACTTTTCGTCCTCGAAAATGAAAAAGGAAAATAGAAGAGTAGGAACCAATACAGAGATTGTAAAATATTTTAAGCGTACCTCAAAACAAGATCTAGACGGAGATATCCACCCTGCAATTGGGATAAGCTTGTTTGATACTCTCCTTAGTTTCCCAAGTGCAGTCTCTAGGATCGCTGTCCCATTGCACTTTGACTAGGTTGATTCTTTTATTTCTCAACTCTCTAGTCTCTTTGCCAATAATTTTCAGTGGCTCCCTTCTCACTGCAAGGCTTGGGGTAATCTCCAAATCTTGCTGTGCAACTTCTTCCACAACCAGATCTGGATCTTGAATATGCCTCCGAAGTTGAGAAACATGGAATACGTCGTGCACCCCAGGCAACCAGTCGGGCATTTGTATTCTGTAAGCTAGGGTACCAATCTTTTCAAGAATAGGAAATGGGCCGATGAATTTAGGTGCTAATTTTCCAATCTTTCCAAAATGGATTACACCCCACATTGGAGCAACTTTCAGATAGACATAATCACCCACTTCAAAAGCCAACTCTCTTCTTCTTATATCTACATAGCTCTTTTGTCTACTTTGGGCGGCCAATAATCGCTTCTTAATATAGTCAACTTTGTCTGAAGCTTCTCGAACCATGTCTGGACCCAATACTAGACGATTCCCTTTTTTAACCCAGCATGCTGGCGATCTACATGGCCTACCATACAAGGCTTCAAATGGAGACATTTTCAAACTTGCTTGGTAGCTATTGTTATATGAGAATTCAGCTAAATGCAAGTGATCCTCCCAAGAACCTCCAAAGTCGAGTATGCAAGCTCGCAATAAATCCTCAAGGATGCGATTCACCCTCTCAGTTTGGCCATCTGTCTGAGGATGATATGCGGTACTAAGGTTTAACTTCATTCCCAACTCATTTTGGAACGCTTCCCAAAATTTGCTAGCGAAAATAGGATCACGGTTGTTAACAATGTTGTTAGGAACTCTGTTTAAAACAAAAGATTATTCTTTTATTATTATTTAGAAAATAAAAATTTTCATTCAGATAGTGATGAAAAGGAAACATTAAATTTTATTACCCATGTAGCCTGACTATTTCTTTGCAATAAATTTGCGCTAGACTTTGAGCAGTTCTAGTGGACTTAACAGGTATGAAATGAGCGGTCTTAGTGAAGCGATCCACGATCACCTATATGCTGTCATTTCCTTTCCTAGTACGGGGAAATCCATCTATAAAATCCATGGAGATTTGGTCCCCACTTCCAATTTGGAACCTCCAATGGTTGCAATAATCCTGCCAGCTTTTCTTGATCGCTCTTTACTTGTTGGCATGTAGGACATCTACTTACATAAATGGATATATCTCTCTTCATAGATCTCCACCAAAACGTGCGCTTTAGATCCTGATACATCTTGCTCACGCCAGGATAGATGCCAAGCTTTGATTTGTGACTTTCATCCAAAATTTCCCTTATGAGCTCTGGTATATTTTGAACACAAATCCGCCCTTGCAGTCTAAGGACTCCCTTGCCATCTATTTGGAAGCTCATGTTTTCACCTTCTAGAATATTCTTAATAATTCTTTGAATAAACTCATCCTCTTTTTGGAGAGCAGCAATTTTATCAATCAAAGAAGGGGTAATGATGAGGCTTGCGACAATGGCATTCTTTCTACTAAGTGCGTCCGCCACAACATTGGCTTTCCCCGGCATATATAAGATGTCAAGATCGTAGGCCGCAAAAAATTCTAGCCATCGTTGCTGCCTTAAATTCAAATCCTTTTGATCAAAGAGATATTTCAAAGATTGATGGTCTGTGAATAATTCAAACTTTTCTCCCAAAAGATGATGTCTCCAAAATTTTAAAGCAAAGACTACTGCCAACAACTCTAAGTCATGGACACGATAATTTTTCTCATGCGGCTTTAATTGACGACTTGCAAAAGCAAAAATTTGCCTCTTTGCATCAATACCGCGCCAAGACCACCACTTTGAGAAGCATTAGTGTAGACGGCTAAATCTTGATTGCCATCGATGATGGTAAGTACGGGAGCAGTGGTCAGACTCACCTTTAGCTTTTGGAAGGCCTCCTCACACTCCATTGTCCAGATGAACTTGGTGTGTTTCTTGGTGAGTTTTGTTAATGGGACAGACTGTTTGGAGAAGTCTTTGACGAATTTCCTATAATATCCAGCCAATCCTAGGAAGCTTCTTACTTCAGTGGTTGTACTGGGTTGTTTCCAATCTCGAATGGCGGCAATTTTACTTGGGTCAACAGCAATTCCTTCTTTCGACACAACATGGCCCAAGAATTTTACCTCCTCTTGCCAAAATGTGCATTTAGAAAATTTTGCTTTTAGAAAATTTCTTCGTAAAATCTCCAATACTTCCTTTAAATGCCCTTCATGTTCCTCCTTGGATTTAGAATAGATTAAGATATCATCAATGAAGACTAGGACGAATTTGTTTAAAACATCTCAGAAGACTCTATTCATCAAGTCAACAAAGTAGGTTGGAGCATTGCATAGGCCGAATGACATTACCAGCCATTCATAGAATATATCAGGACCTCTGAAGACTGTCAAAGGTTTGCATTATTCGGCTATGCGAAGTTGATGGAAACCTATGGCTCGGTCCATCTTAGAAAACACCTTGGCATCATTTAATTGGTCCATTAAATCACCTATGCGAGGCAAGGGGTATTTGTTCTTTAATGTTTGCTTATTAAGGTCGCGGTAATCCACACAAAGCCTTCGAGTACCGTCAGACTTGGGGACAAACACCACAGCTGCACCCCAATTGGAAAAACTAGGCCGAATGAGTCCCTTCCATAAGAGCTGTTTAGTTTGGGTTTTCAACTCTTCTTTTTCTTTAGGGGTCATCCTTCGGATAGCATGGACTACAGGCCTTGCATTTGGAATAAGATCAATCCTGAAATCAATTTCTCTTCGCGGTGGTAAATTGTCTACTTCTTCAAATACGTCCACGTAATTTTTGACTACAGGAATATTTTCTAAAGAAATGGGAGTGATCTTCGGAGAAGACCAAAATGCCTTTTTATCACATTTCGAACCATGGCAAGGTATAGCAATAGTATTTCCGAATCCTGTTTTCTCCTTCACTACTCTTTCTGAGCATAGCACTTCCGTAACACCCCACGTCCATTAATGTCACTCACAAAGGGAATGCATTAACTTCCATGGAGGTTATAAGTGAATATAGAACAGAAAAATTACAACAAGACAGATAATAAAAAGTACTTGGAAATCTAAAACTTTATTTTATTGCAGCGGAAATTAAACATGTTTGTTACATCATAAAACCATAGATCATAACCAAGTACAATATCCATCTTCATAAAACAAAATACATAATCCCATTACATAAATAGCCATTGAAAAGATAACAAGCTGGACTTTACTTCAACGGTCCAAGCTTTCCAAAGAGAGAAGAAGCAATTCAATCAAACTCCACTAGAGCTGGGCCCAACCTGAGGACCTGGAGGGGGAAAAAGATAGAAATAGATGGGGTCAGACATAAAGTATGGCGAGTATGATAATTCTAACAATACTATTATCAAAATAACTAGACTAAGGCATAAGCTGGAAGACAAGTAAATGTCTATGAACTCTTAGGAAGATAAAGGTAGCGTTTAAGATAACGGTAAAGGCACACCTAATTACTAACGAATGATTACTACACTGCACCGCACATTACTACACTGCACCACACCGGTCACCCTATTGTTTGATCCCACTTGCTTCACACAGAAACTTTATAAATAGCCTTACGTACCCCTAGCTGACTACATAGGTGCCATCTGCCCCTATCTCCACTTGGTGTACCCCACTACCCACTTTCGATCGGCTCCCTACTCGTAGATACCCGTGCTGGCCCCACAGTGGGGTGTATCACTCCCCTAAAGTGGCAACCCGATACAACTTGAGAATGCACGGCTTATACCTACACGATGCAACAACGTCTTACCTACCAGCCCGAGCCCAAACACGCATACGAAACCCGTTGACTTGCGTTGCCACCGCTCCCTATTTTGGCCTCTTACAGTCGAACCCAGCATGCGTGTCCCGTCCTCGACTTGGGTCGAGCCCACAAAGATGCGTTTGGGATACTGGTCGAAATGGGCCCCCACAAGCTACCCACCTAAGCTTGTCACTAGTATATCCCACTTAACCCTCTTAGTCATGTTCATTTACATGTGTGTTTGGTTAAGTCTTACTAATCGTATTTCACATGCCACTAAGGGCACCCCCTAGATTCCTCATGCCACCCAAGGAACCTACTTAACCCCCATGTCCCACCTTACATGTTTATCTGGTTAAGTATTTCTTAATTCATTCAGGCCATAACCTCGTAAAGACCTCTCACATTAGACTGGCATTTATGGCAGCTGGATTTGCCGGGCGAGTACGGACAGTCTTACACCATAAAAGAGTCTTACCTCGTGTCTTTACAACCGTTATGCTTTAGTTTAGGCCTAGGACCTCTCACAGTGGGCTGACATTTGTGACCACTGGATTTGCCGGGCGGGTCCGGGCAGGTTTACGTCACAAACGAGTCCAACCTCGTGTCCTAAGCATTGATTAACACTTAAAATCTTTTGCCCCAGTTTTAATAATTCCCTATTCAAATTATTAATTAAGTCGACTTTTAATGATGTCCATAATTGACTCAATTATGGCCATCCACTTATGGCATGCAAAATCATTTCAATTGCACCCCAACTTTTTAATATTAAATCCTTAATATTACCCCTACCCCACGTTTATACGTTCGCTTATTCAACGCATAATATAGGCTAGACTTGTATAGTCTAACACCTAGCACAAAGTTAACTTATCACAACATATAGACAATTAAAATAAATCTAATCATAATAGGGGTGAAACTTGCATAAACTACACATGTTAAGGATCAAAAGGTGTCAACTTGTTAAATGTCTCAATTTACATGATATGATCATAGCCCAAATCTATACATAAATTTGCATATGGGGTTTTTAGGCAACAAAATGATGGTTTGAACTTGCATAGGATATCACTTATGTCATAGCATAATTCTAGATGTCATAATAGATGTCTTGGCATATGTTCATAACTTTTCTTATCAATCTAACTTGCATATGTGACTTGTCATATAGATCAACATAACCCAAACATGATGATTTAATTAATATGAACTAACTAGCATAGATGGTAACATCATGGCCTTTTTAACATGTATGATTCATCACAACTTAGCATAGAAACTTTCAACATACATAACATCATCATAGCATGATTCACAACATATAAGATATCATCATCACATAACATTGGATTCATGATAGCAAAAGGGGTTTACAACAACATATATGATAATTCACATCATCTACTCATAATCCATTCATAACTCAACCTAATTAAAATGATAATAATCTTGTTAAGATCATCATACTCACAATTTAGAGAAGAAAAGAGAGAGTTTTGCTTTGCTTTAGGGTTGAGAGAATTAGAATTGAATTTGCTTTTCTTCTTTCTTAGTTGGCGGCGGCTCCATTGATTTCCATGGCGACGGTATGACGGTAACTATTCTATTTTAATTAGGTTTAGGGTTAGCATTAGGATGGTGTAGGAAGTTATTTAGGACCATCAGATTAACCCTGAACCATGAGAACCAATCAAATGCAAAATCTGCATTTGAGCGAATCGGCCCATGGGTTGACAGCCAAACACCCTGGATAAACCCAGGGTCGACCCAGCGTGGCTCGGGTCGACCTCAAAAATGGGCCGGTTCGGTTATTTCCCCTCCCAATTCGCTGTTTTGAACTTTTTCGCATATTTATTTATTTAATTTATATATATATATATATATCAATATATATATTTCTCTGCGCAACCCATTTCACTTAATTCTTTTCTAAAAATTAAGTATACTTTAATTTGTGAATTTTAATGTTATAAAATTACGGGGTGTTACATTCTCCCCTCCTTAAAGGATTTCGTTCCCTAAATCTCCAAGTCAAGAAGAATGTATATCCTACCATCTAATCATCCATCTACTCAACCATCAAACACCAGCAACCATTGTCCTTAAAAAACTTCTAATGCTTTAATGTTTATATGCACAGTGTGTGTATATGTCCATATCTAATGCAAAATTAGGCGGTCTACTGATTCAGTCGACCTCCTAAGTGCAATTCATGATAGTGCCATGCGTCCGATATGTATGCAAAAGATTCCTAATGATACATATTAATTCTATATGTGTGCACAACCATCCACCCGAATGCAGCAACTATATGATAATACAACCATTATACATCCATTTTACTAAATACATCCATATATATGCAATATGCAATATGAAGTGACTGAGCCGATCTGGTGCCTAATAGTGTGTGTATATGCATCCACGAGCAACCACTAGCAAACACTTGCATCCACCATACATAACATGTCTCAAACACATGTCTCAACCATAGGATTATCCTAACTAAAGGTCAAAGATACTAGCAAGAGGATATACTAAAGATAAGATAAGTACAAGCTAAGCAATAAAGGAGAAATTAAAGGACATACCCTCAAAAAGAAAAGGGTATCATGAACGCATCTTCTCTTCCGTCTCCCAAGTAGCGTTGCTCTCATCATCTCACCATTGCACTTTGACTAGTCTGACCTCTCGATTCCTCATCCTCTTGATCTCCGACCCAAGAATGCGCGTAAGAGCTCATCGAATTGTCGCATCATGCTCTATCTCCACCTCTCTAAGAAAGCTCGGCTCTACCACTTCCATGGTCTCGTGCAAGAACTTCCTCAAATGTGACATATGGAATACGTCATGTACACCACTAAGTCTCTTGGGCAACTCCACTCTATACGCCATCCGTCCAATCCTCTCCTTAATAGGAAACGGCCCTACAAACCTTGGTGCTAATTTCCCAATGGACCCAAAGCAAACAACGTTCCGTAATGGAGACACTTTGACAAAGACCATGTCCCCAACTTCAAACTCGAGATCTGTCCTCCTCTTATCCGCATAATATTTCTGCCTATCTTGCGCTGCTTTCATCCTCCTTCGAATCAAGTCGATCTTCTCCGAAGTCTCCCTAATCATATCGGGCCCAAGTAAGATCTTATCCGTAGATTCCCACCAACATGTAGGTGAACGACAAGGTCGTCCATATAGAGCTTCGAATGGTGCCATACCAATGCTGGACTGAAAGCTGTTATTATATGCGAACTCCACCAATGGAAGATGCTCTTCCCACGTACCCCCAAAGTCTAGGATACATAGCCTCAACAGATCCTCTAGAATGCGATTCACCTTCTCGGTCTGGCAGTCCGTCTGAGGATGATATGCGGTGCCCAAACATAACTGAGTCCCTACCGCCTCTTTTAAGCTTCTCCAAAATTCGCTAGTGAAAATAGGATCGCGGTCGCTCACTATGCTAGAAGGAACACCGTGAAAACGAACTATTTCTCGAACGTATACGGAGGCTAACCATGGAGCAGTCCTCTTACTCTTTACGGGAATGAAATGGGCGCTTTTAGTAAGTCTATCTACTATAACCCAAATTCCCGTATTACCCTTCCTTGATCGCGGTAACCCATCCACAAAATCCATCGAGACACTTTCCCACTTCCATAGTGGAACCTCCAATGGGTGAAGCAACCCACCGGGTTTCTTTTGCTCCGCTTTTACTTGTTGGCACACCAAGCATCTAGCGACATACTCGGCCACATCTTTCTTCATGCCGGCCCAAAAGTAAACTCTCTTCATGTCTTTGTACATCTTGTCCCCGCCGGGATGAATGGTCATCTTCGAATGATGTGCTTCGTCAAGAATAGTCTTCCTTAGGTCATCGTCTTTTTGTACACAAAGTCTACCGTCCCTACGTAACCAACCCTTATCGTCTAGGGTATACCTACGGAGATGGCTTGATGACTCCCCTCCTTTGAGTATTTCTACTAACTCAACCAACTGCGGGTCGTCTCGCTGTGCCTCGCCAATCCATCCCAAAAGCGTAGGTCTGACCTCCAAGGATGCTAGCAAACCGGGTACGAAGTCAACGGAAGGTCTAAAGTCAAACATCGAAATGAATTCTAAACTTCGCCGCTCAACAAACAAAGGACTTAAGGATAATCTTTTTCTACTTAAGGCGTCTACACCACGTTACCCTTGCCAGGGGTGTAGGATATTTCGAAGTCGTAGGACGCTAAGAACTCCATCCACCTTTGCTGCCTTAAGTTCAAGTCCTTTTGAGAGAATAGGTATTTTAATGACTTGTGGTCAGTGAATAGTTCAAATTTCTCGCCAAGAAGATAATGACGCCAAGACTTAAGCGCGAAAACAATAGCGGCCAACTCTAGGTCATGTGTGGGGTGATTCTTCTCATGCGCTCTCAACTGCCTTCCACCATAGGCTATTACCCTGCCCTCTTGCATTAAGACTGCGCCTAGTCCTGTCCCACAAGCGTCAGTATAAACGGTAAACGGCTTACTCCGGTCTGGCAATACTAAGACTGGGGCTGAAGTCAAAGCTCTCTTCAAACGTTGGAACGCATCATCACAATCTACGTCCCATGTGAAAACTAGGTTCTTCTATGTCAAGCGTGTCAATGGAGCTGATATCTTTGTGAAGTCTTTGATAAACTTCCTATAGTAGCCAGCCAACCCTAAGAAACTTCTCACTTCGGTAGCATTTTTAGGAACCTTCCAATCTTGGATGGCCACCACCTTCGCGGGATCTACAGCTATCCCTTCTTTGGAAACCACGTGTCCTAAGAACCGTACTTCCTTCCTCCAAAAGTGACACTTAGAAAATTTAGCTTTAAGCTTATGTGCTCGAAGAGTCTCCAACACTTCCCTAAGATGTAGGGCATGCTCTTCTTCATCCTTAGAAAAGGTCAAGATGTCATCTACAAAGACTACCACGAATTTGTTAAGGTACTCCCTAAACACCCTACTCATCAAATCAACAAAATATGTTAGGGCGTTCGTCAAACCGAAGGGCATCACTAGCCATTCATAGAAACCGTCCGGAGTCCTAAAGGCAGTCTTGTCAATGCTATCCTCAGCCACTCTCAACTGATGGAAACCAGTGGCTAAGTCCAACTGCGAAAACACTGAGGCGCCAACTAACTGATCGAAGAGATCGTCAATCCTCGGCAGTGGGTGTCTGTTCTTCTTAGTAAGTTTATTAAGTTCTCTATAGTCCACACACAGTCTAAGGGACCCATCCGCCTTCGTGGCAAATACTACTGGAGCACCCCACTCCGATATACTTCGTCTTATGAACCCCTTCTCAAGCAACTCCTTCACTTTCTTATCGAGTTCCCTCCTTTCACGTGGAGCCATGTGGCGTACTGGCAAAGATACTGGTTTCGCATTATCCACAAGATATATTCGAAAATCTATCTCCCGCTTCGGAGGCAAGCCCTTCACCTCCTCAAACACATCTGAATATTCTCGGACCACTCTAACAGATCATAGATTTTCCTCAGACGCGTCAAGCGATTCTAGATAACTTAGCATAACCAAATTTAAGGGATTACAAAATATTTCGAGAGTGTTGCCAAGGCGAGTCACGAGCCTAACTACTCTCCTTTCACAATCAAGAACAGCCCCATTTCTGGATTACCAATCCATTCCTAAAATTAGCCCATAGCCCGTGAAGCCCAACACATAAGCATCACATCTAAATTCAACGCTAAGTATGGAAATTTTCAAATCCAAACACATCATAGACAAATAAGCTGAGCCCCCAATTGGATTCGAAACAACTAAGGGATCCTCTACTAAACTGGTGTTTAAGTGCAGTGATTCAACTAATGATGTAGAGATAAACGAATGTGATGCGCCCGAATCGAATAAGGTACGGACAGGATGATCAAACAGAAAAACTAAGCTTTCAACAAAAATGGTTCTACCTCGTTCTTGCAGTGGTGGGACCGCGAGAGCCTAAACTTGTCCACTTGCCTGCCCTGGTGCCATAAGAGCCTGCACCTGTCCTCCCGAGGTAGCTCCTGCCCTCTGCCCCTTCTTTGGGCAGTCCTTCACTAAATGTCCCGCATCGCCACAATGAAAACAACCTGTCTTCGTTTTCTTTCGGCAATCCTTGCTGAGATGGCATGGGGTTCCACAGTTAAAACATTTCTTCTTTCCCTTGCCGTTATTGTCTTTACCACCCTTCTTGTTTTGCTGTTGTGGTTTCTTCTGATCCCCCTTCTTCTCGGGTGCCTTATCAGCTTTAGCGCTTTTCTCCTCATACATGAGCGCCATTTCTACTAACTTCTCAAAGGTGGCCCCCATCGGGATGTGGGTCATAGCCAACCCTTGCAATGGTTCATTCAAGCCATTCACGAACCTTAGAGCCTTCTTCTCCGGCGTGTTTACTAAGTCCAAGCCAAACCTTGCTAACTGATTAAATTTATTAACATATTCTTTCAATGATGAGCTTCCTTGCTTCAATGTCAAGAACCTTTCCATATATAGATTTTCTTCCGCCCTTGAGAGAAACTTCGCCTCGAACCTACGTCTGAAATCCGCCTAACAGTCAACAGGACGCTCCCCATTAGTGACCTCCGACCAAAACGAGGCCTCTCCCTTCATCAACCAAGCTGCTAAATGAACTCACCTCCCTTCTTCTACTTCAAAGATTTCTAGCAATTCTTCCACCTCCTTAAGCCAATCTCTAGCTTCCACAAACGTTTCTGACCCTTGAAATGGTTTTCCACCCATAGCCTTGAATTCCTTGCACGTCTTTGCAAAAGTATCTACGCGAGAAGGAGGAGGAGGAACGGGTAGAACTGGTGGTGGAGGAACATTGGCTGGACCTGCAGCGGCCCTAGCCTCCAATAGCCTCCTATATCATCCTGGTATCGTTACACCATCGGGTAGATTAAGATCTTCAGCCATGCTGAAACGAAAAAGGAAAGATTCAAAATGGAGAATTCGAAAGATAATGATATGTGGCTATTGGGGATTATGTTTTTCTTAAAAACTTTTCTCTTTAAATTTCTCATTAAAACATGTTTTTGAAAACACATCTTCCAAAAATAACTATTTTCCTAAAGTATTTTTATCTGTTCTGGTAACCTTAAGCTCAGATACCACGTATAATACCCCACGTCCATTAATGTCACTCACAAAGGGAATGCATTAACTTCCATGGAGGTTATAAGTGAATATAGAACAGAAAAATTACAACAAGACAGATAATAAATAGTACTTGGAAATCTAAAACTTCATTTTATTGCAGCGGAAATTAAACATGTTTGTTACATCATAAAACCATAGATAATAACCAAGTACAATATCCATCTTCATAAAACAAAATACATAATCCCATTACATAAATAGCCATTAAAAAGATAACAAGCTGGACTTTACTTCAACGGTCCAAGCTTTCCAAAGAGAGATGAAGCAATTCAATCAAACTCCACTAGAGCTGGGCCCAACCTGAGGACCTGGAGGGGGAAAAAGGATAGAAATAGAGGGGGTCAGACATAAAGTCTGGCGAGTATGATAATTCTAACAATACTATTTTCTAAATAACTAGACTAAGGCATAAGCTGGAAGACAAGTAAATGTCTATGAACTCTTAGGAAGATAAAGATAGCGTTTAAGATAACGTTAAAGATAATGGTAAAGGCACACCTAATTACTAACGGATGATTACTACACTGCACCGCACATTACTACACTGCACCACACCAGTCACCCTATTGTTTGATCCCACTTGCTTCACACAGAAACTTTATAATTAGCCTTACGTACCCCTAGTTGACTACATAGGTGCCGTCTGCCCCTATCTCCACTAGGTGTACCCCACTACCCACTTTCGATTGGCTCCCTACTCGTAGATACCCGTGCTGGCCCCACAGTGGGGTGTATCACTCCCCTAAAGTGGCAACCCGATACAACTTGAGAATGCTCGGCTTATACCTACACGATGCAACAACGTCTTACCTACCAGCCCGGGTCCATACACGCATACGAAACCCGTTGGACTTGCGTTGCCACCGCTCCCCATTTTGGCCTCTTACAATCGAACCCAGCATGCGTGTCCCGTCCTCGACTTGGGTTGAGCCCACAAAGATACGTTTGGGATACTGGTCAAAATGGGCCCCTACAAGCTACCCACCTAAGCTTGTCACTAGTATATCCCACTTAACCAGCTTAGTCATGTTCATTTACATGTGTGTTTGGTTACGTCTTACTAATCGTATTTCACATGCCACTAAGGGCACCCCCTAGATTCCTCATGCCACCCAAGGCACCTACTTAACCCCCATGTCCTACCTCACATGTTTATCTGGTTAAGTATTTCTTAATTCATTCAGGCCATAACCCCATAAAGACCTCTCACATTAGACTGGCATTTATGGTAGCTGGATTTGCCGGGCGGGTCTGGGTAGTCTTACACCATAAAAGAGTCTAACCTCGTGTCTTTACAACCGTTATGCTTTAGTTTAGGCCTAGGACCTCTCACATTGGGCTGACATTTGTGACCACTGGATTTGCCGGGCGGGTCCGGGCGGGTTTACGTCACAAACGAGTCTAACCTCGTGTCCTAAGCATTGATTAACACTTAAAATCTTTTACCCCAGTTTTAATAATTCCCTATTCAAATTATTAATTAAGTCAACTTTTAATGATGTCCATAATTGACTCAATTATGGCCATCCACTTATGGCATGCAAAATCATTTCAATTGCACCCCAACTTTTTAATATTAAATCCTTAATATTACCCCTACCCCACGTTTATACGTTCGCTTATTCAACGCATAATATAGGCTAGACTTGTATAATCTAACACCTAGCACAAAGATAAATTATCACAACATATAGACAATTAAAATAGTTCTAATCATAATAGGGGTGAAACTTGCATAAACTACACATGTTAAGGATCAAAAGGTGTCAACTTGTTAAATGTCTCAATTTACATGATATGATCATAGCCCAAATCTATAAATAAACTTGCATATGGGGTTTTTAGGCAACATAATGATGGTGTGAACTAGCATAGGATATCACATATGTCATAGCATAATTCTAGATGTCATAACAGATGTCTTGGTATATGTTCATAACTTTTCTAATCAATCTAACTTGCTTATGTGACTTGTCATATAGATCAACATAACCCAAACATGATGATTTAATTAATATGAACTAACTAGCATAGATGGTAACATCATGGCCTTTTTAACATGTATGATTCATCACAACTTAGCACAGAAATTTTCAACATACATAACATCATCATAGCATGATTTACAACATATAAGATATCATCATCACATAACATTGGATTCATGATAGCAAAAGGGGTTTACAACAACATATATGATAATTCACATCATCTACTCATAATCCATTCATAACTCAACCTAATTAAAATGATAATAATCTTGTTAAGATCATCATACTCACAATTTAGAGAAGAAAAGAGAGAGTTTTGCTTTGCTTTAGGGTTGAGAGAATTAGAATTGAATTTGCTTTTCTTCTTTCTTAGTTGGCAGCGGCTCCATTGATTTCCATGGCGACGGTATGACGGTGACTATTCTATTTTAATTAGGTTTAGGGTTAGCATTAGGATGTACTTATAGGTCTAGGAAGTTATTTAGGACCATTAGATTAACCCTGAACCATGAGAACCAATCAAATGCAAAATATGCATTTGAGCGAATCGGCCCATGGCTTGACAGCCAAACACCCTGGATTAACCCCTAGTCGACCAGCGGGGCTTTGGTCGACCTCAAAAATGGGTCGGTTCGGTTATTTCCCCTCCCAATCCGCTGTTTTGAACTTTTTCGCATATTTATTTATTTAATTTTTAATTTATGTATATATTTCTCTGCGCAACCCATTTCACTTAATTCTTTTCTAAAAATTAAGTATACTTTTATTTGTGAATTTTAATGTTATAAAATTACAGGGTGTTATAACTTCAGCATCATATTTTGTTAGCCAATCAAGACCAAGGATGATGTCAAACTTGGAAAAATTCATAATAGTCAAGTCAAAAGGAAACTGAAAGTAAGAGTAGGAAATAGGCTACCTACAGTATAAATCAAGGACGATAGAACCTCCTACAGGAGTAAGAACATTAATTGGCTCTTTAAGGCTTCTCTGTTTTAATTTCAATTTCTTGACCGTGTTGATAGAAATAAAGCTCCTTGAGGCACCCGTATCAAACAAAGCAGTAACAAGAATGTTTTTAACAGAAATAGTACCACCTAAAACATCTGGCTTACCTGCTCCTTCAGAAGAAGTAGTTGCGGAAGAAGATGGTGCACTTGCCCCCTCGTACACATGTGCAATCTGAGCTCCTCTCAACAGTGGACAATTAGGCCTGATATGACCCTTTTTATGGCAGTTATAGCATTCTTTAGTGTCATCACTTCTGGCCTTCTTTGAATTTCTGTAGTCCTTGCTGTAGTGTCCAAACTTCTGGTAGTTGTAGCATTGAACCTTTGTCTTATCATGGGTTTTAGCAGCTCCAGAACCGCTTCCTTCATTCTTCTTTTGGCTTGCTTCCTCTTATTATTATTGTTGGCAAAGCTCCTTTCTCTATCTTGTTGGTAAAACCTTTTGTCGTTTTCCTCGCAGCGACAAACAAACTCAATCAGCTTATTGAAAGAAAGGTCAATGTGAGCAGTAACCCTGTTAGTGTACTTCCTAGCAAGTCCATTAATAAATCTCTTCTTCTTTTGAAAATCATCCTGAATCAATTCTGGGGCATAACGAGAGAGGTCTTCAAATCTTCTTACATACTCGGAGATAGTTTTGTCGCCTTGTTTCGAATTGGCGAACTCGTCATGCAGCCTTTCCACTTGTTGCCTTGGAACGTACTTTTCATTGAATAGCTCTTTAAACCTGGTCCAAGTCACATTTTCTTCATCACCTCCTATATTGACCAATTCCCACCCATTCTGTGCTTCACCTTGGAGTAGCCATGAAGCCGTAAATCTCTTTCTTTGATCTTCTAGCCCTATCCCTCCAAATATCTTCTCACAATTCTTGAGCCATGCCTGAGCCTGTGTCAAACTCTACCTAAGTTCTTGAACTTCTTCGCTACCTTATCCAAGTCAAAGGGTTGCGATGGTGGTGATGGTGGATGTTGAACTATGGCCTCCTCAGTTTCAGCAACATTTTGCCTCCTTGCTCTAGCTCTAGCGGCTCTAGCGGTACTCATTTTTAGTTAGTTCTGTACAATCTAGGAAAAAGTCAGAACAACTGTAATGGTGATTTTAAGAAATGATAAAGATAAAAGGATGGCTATAAAATGACTGACTATTATGTATTCTCATGAAATTTTTGCCATATAATATTGCGATTCTATGTAAATGAATTATTATAAATATGTTATATTCCAAAGCTATGTTTAACCAAAGCTCTGATACCAACTGTGATGACCCCAAACATCCACGGAATGAAAGTAAGGAATAATCATTTTGAAATACAACACAAATACAACAATACAGATCACAGGTACAACATAGCATAGGAAAACTATAGAATAACAACATCAGAGCAGCGGAAATATGAATGTCATCAACCACAAAATCCCACAGTCATAATGTCCTAAGTTATTACATCAAGTTTCAGCAAAAGGAAATAAGTTTTAACTTCAAAATAGAACAACTAGAAATAAAATAAGTTTGGATGTCTCAAAGTCTAAAGTTAAAATGCAACAAAAGATAAATGATAGATAGTCTTCATAGCTCCAAAATCATCGACTCAACTAAGCAACTCCAAGAAAGCTCCAAAGACAGGAACTCCAAAGAAAGTGAAACCTGCTACTTGGATGCCCGTGTAGAAAAGAGGGCACCCGAGTTTGCAAAGGTGAAAACCAATTACGAGTCAGTCATGGGACTGTTGTGAGAATTCTTAACTACTCTAACTAACAGTAATAAGGCAAATCCAAAGACCATGCCGCTAACGCGGAACGAATTTATTTCAATGGATTGTCGTGCATAATTTAAGGTGACATAACAAATAAATAAGTAAATTGTAAACAACGCAATGCTTTTAGAAAAATGGAATCACCATAAGACTCAAGTCTCATCACACAATGCAATGTGAACCAGAGGATAGAGTTTTACCTTATGATGATTAAATATTGTAAATACGATAAATACGAATCTACTATTATCATTAGTGTATATAAAAACATTTCAAAATAAATGTATCAATCCTAGGAAGCATAGCTACCATATACTATGCCTCCATACTAGTAATACAATCAAGTCCGTAGGGTCGTATTGTGAATTTGGTTTTCCATCATGAGTCAAGGCTAGGGAGGAGCTCCTTACCGATTTGAGACACTCTAGCTAATGTCTCAGTATCCCCCGTAGTGAACACTTGGAAAGCTGCAGGGCCGGTCCGCACATACGATTTTGCTGATTGGCAATTCCTGAACACACGTTTCCCAGTCCTATAGGACCTAATATCCGAGGCGCCTCGTTCCATCATCCACATAAATAAAATGCCGGGCCATGTAAAAACCTAAACATCATTTCTAGCTAGAAAGAAACATGCTGCTCTCCCTGTGTTCCCTTCTCCTGTTTTAGACTCAACCGTTTATGAGGTTCATGAAGCTACGTAATACACAAAGCTGTGCCTGTTCAAGCTGTGCTTTGATCGTCACCACAAGGTTCTGTTTTTCAACAAGAAACCTTGATCATTGCATCTTGGTATGCCACACCGTCACTCCATATCACACTATCAATCCTTTGCCAAAATATACAAAAGGGTGTTACGCAAGAGAATGAATTCTCCACCACCAATCATTCATACATTCGGCTGAAAATTAATAAATACAATATAAAGGAGTGCAATGTTGGACACACATTCCATTTATAAGCCCGTTCTGGGTCTGAACGAAACTGGAGATACTCTCGTCCCGTATGTCCAGTACAGATAGGAGGTACCCACAAATTCGTGAAATCAACATGTACGTTTGGCCAATTATCCCGACCCTTGAATTGGGAGCAAGTCAATTTAGGGTCTTGATCGTTGTCCATTCGAGGGAAGATTTACGGTCTTCATTCGCCGTCTTTACACTTCGATCTTTAATGTCGTTTGATTATTTGAAACGAGATTAACTCGGGCTTTCCAAATAATTCTCGCATATATAATTTGAGGAAACCCATTTCATGTCGTTGTATTATTTTATAACGATTAATTCTTACCTTAATTATTTAAAATAATTAAATCCTTAATTAATGACGCTTCGGGTCAAAGGAGCGACCGTGGCGCTGTTTTCAACCAATTTTGATTTACACATTTCTCAAAATCTAACCGTTGGATTTTAAAGTAGTTTATATCGTTGGAAAGATCTTCCCAAAGCGGTCCCAACAGTTTTCATTTTGGGAAAATCCGACGGTTGGATCTTTTGATATAGTCGTTTAAAGGTACGATTTCAAAACGCGAACTACCTCGCTCGATTCGTTTAAATTTAATTATAATTATATTTATCAATATAAATATAAACCATTCAACCATAATACATCATTCAATTAACTCCGAGCTAAACAACTAACGATCTCAATTCAATTTTAATTCATTTAAAAATGAAGTTGATATTTCAACACTTTAAATACATTCTTTTATTCCTTAATTTACATAAAAAAAATGTAAATTATAGTTCAAAGTCCAATTTCTCCCTTTATTCTTAAATTCTTATATTCACATAGAAATGTAAATTATATTACAATGCTGAATTCATTCTTTTATCGCAATGTAAAATCTTCCCTTAAATTACAATGTAAATTGTAATTAACATGATAGTGCAAAATTCCTACCTATTTAACCACAATGTGAAATCTCCTTTTTAACTACATCAAAATGTAATTAACATTCCCTGTAAAATTTTCTATCTTTTAATTTACAATGCAAAATCCTCTTTTAATTACATTAAAAATGTAATTAACATTCTATGTTAGATTTTTTATCTTTTTATTCACAATGCAAAATCCTCTTTTAATTACATTAAAAATGTAATTGACATTCTATGTTAAATTTTCTATCTTTTTATTTACAAAAGGATGTAATTTTATTCCAAAGTCTAATTTTTCTTTTTCAATTACATAAAAAATGTAATTAACATTACGGTGAAAATTTCTATCTTTTTAATATTACAAAAAAATGTAATTTACATTACAACATCAAATCCTTCTTTTTAATTATAATAAAAATGTAATTAACATTACAGGTCTAATCTTACTTTTTAATTTGCAATGTAAATTTTATAATTTAATTACACATAAAAAAATGTAATTTTATTGACTATGCAAATTCTTATTCTTTCATTACATATAAAAAAATGATATTTTTATCTCTGTCTTCTATTTCAACACTTCACTATTTTTAACAATTCATTTATATAATAAAAATGTGATTTTCATTGTAAAACAATTCATTTCAAAACACTAGTATTCCGTATAGTTAATATAGGTGATAAAAATAGGATTTTTATTGTAAAACAATTTATTTCAAAACTCTATTATTTTATATAGTTCATATAGGTAATAAAAATATGATTTTTATTATAAAACAATTTATTTCAAAACAGGATTATTTTATACATTTCATATAGATGATAAAAATGTGATTTTTATTATAAAACAATTTATTTCAAAATATGAATACCATTCAACACATGAATTTCAATTCAACGAATGAATATCGATTCAACACATGAAGGTTTTCTATAGTTTATATAAACAAATAAAAAGGTGATTTTTATATTTAAAACACGAATACCATTCAACACATGAATTTCAATTCAACGAATGAATATCGATTCAACACATGAATGTTTTCTATAGTTTATATAAATAGATAAAAATGTGATTTTTATATTTAAAAACACGAACACCATTCAACACATGAATTTCTATCCAACGAATGAATATCGACTCAACACATGAAGGTTTTCTATTCAACGAATAAATATAGTTTCAACAAATGGAAATAATTCAAACACATGAATATTATTCAAAATTTCGGCAGCATAACAGCAGGGTAGTTAAAACCGGGACCGTCCCTAGTACGGCTCCTCGCTCTACCTTAAAACCTCGCGGTTTTTGACAATGGGGATCATGCATCTAGTTCGCACGCAGGCGGCATGTATATATTTATTTCATTTCCACAAACTAATCCTACGTGGTTTCAACCAAATATTTATCAACCACAAACGGGTATTTTTCAACCACAATCAATCAATATCAACCACAAACTATCCCAAACAACCATTCGCTATCAATCAATTTTCACACCAATCACAACCAATAAATATCGTCCATGGTTTGTGGACGAGGGGCGTATATATATATATATATATATATATAGCAATTCACTTCTATTTCAATACATATATAATTTTTACAATGCATATATAACTTATACATCGAACGTACAACTTATACAACGCTTATACATGAGGTGTACAATGCTTATATAACCCGTACATCGACCATATAATTTATACATCATCGTTTTCCATATCGTTTATAAATTAGAAATCTCACATTGGGTTCCACTCCACCAAAAATAGCAGAAGGCTCAGAAAAATTTGCGGTCTCTTCTAGAATGTAGAAGACGTCCACACGAGTCCACTGTCTCTTGTTTCACTGAATTTCGTCAACACACGAAAAAGATATGATTTTTCAAATTTTGCAATGGTTTAAAGGTGTTAAAACAGTTGAAAATAAAACAAGCCGTACCTCAGCTGAAAGGTTCAAAACTAGGTTTGGATTTATCTCGAAATCCGCGTAGCTATTCGTCGATCGGCCTTCGCAGCGTCGAAGGGGGAGGAGGGGCGCACGTGCGCAGGGGGTGCGGCGGCGTCCGATGCATTGTACCGGCGGCGGTGGGGCTTCGAACGACGAAACTTCCCGAGCCCGATTCTCCCACAATACTCCACGAAAAAATCGAAACCAGTAATGGATTTGAAGCTTTTCTCGAGCTCTTCAAATTCTTTAACTGGAGCTCTTGATATTAGTGAGTAGATTGATCAGAAAATGGACGGGAAGGTTATGAGCGGTTTCCGTCGTTCGTCGGGGAGAGAGAAAAGGAAATTTTCTTTTTTTTTATTTTAAAAAATTATGATTGGTCGGGGGAGTTTTAAAGGGGTTTTCTGACACGACCACCAATCTAAACCCAACGACTATCGTCCCGAGCGTTTTACCCCCATTCCGAACACAATGGGATATGTTTTGTAGGGCCATTTGACTGTTTCAGTCAGTTTTCCTTCAAATTAAAATATATAACATTTAATATTCAATTTGAACGTACATTTCAATTTGCCAGGGCCACAAACAGATTCGAAAAATTCCAGAAAAATAAATCTAGCTATGTTTTGACGATACGGTCCCAACAAAATTAGTTTCGTCGAATTCTGAGACCGTTTGCAAAAAGGCCCATTTCTGGTCGATCAAATTTAACTATAATTGACCAAAACACGTTTTCCTATGCCGCGCTCACATATTAGCTTCAAAAATTATGAAATTTGAAACCTAGCAATAACTTCACATCCCGGATCCAACAAAAGTGGTTTCGTCGAATTTCGAAGTCGTATGCAAAATGGCCAATTTTACGAGCTATATAAATTCCATAGCGACCTTTCTGAAAATTCATTTGGCCATAACTTTTGCTTTCCGCAATGAAAATTCGATTTTTTAGATTCGTTAGAAAGGTATTCACTAACAGATTTAAATATTTTTGGTTTCGCTCAAATCCATTTTGTTTTGCACCCGGTACAGTCCGACAAAGTTTGAATTCAAATTTTGAAACTACCGCGCCATTTCAAGCCTTGTTTATAATTAGAATTAATTATATTCGTTTTCAAACGTCGATTCAACTCATTTTTCATTGCTATTATTTAAAATATTTATTTTAAATATTTAAAATCCATTATTTTAGCCAATTTAAATTTATTTAAATTGGTTCAGATTTTCTGGGTCGTTACAATTCATGTGTTGAAGAAAATATTCATTTGTTGAATAGAATAACGAAGTTATTGAAATATATAAAGCCGTGTTGATTAGCTTTGTGCCATTTGGACGCGAACGAAATTTATATCGATTATATTCGTTTTTGTAATGAGTATAGAAAAGGAAGTGATTTCAGAATCAAATATAACATTTTGAAAATATTATCATTTATATATTAATGATATGGAATATTCAATTTTGATTTAAAATTGAATATGAAGTTGAAATTGTTTTAAAAACGAATTTAAAACGATTTATAAAATATGTTTAGAATTGAAATCGATGAAATATATATAATATTATATATATATATATATATATATATATATATATATATATATATAATGGCCTGAATAGAACGCGTCGCGCCGCGGCAGTTCACGAATTTCGACCGTCGACATTGAATTGACGTTACGGGAGTTTCGACCATCGGATTCTCGTGAAACCGGAACCTTGGGTTTGTATCGAAAAGGGCTTTCCAATGAATTTTAGAAATTTGAAATCTAATGGTTGGATTTGGAATTATGTCCAAATCAAATATGGAAAAGGTCGCTGTAAGTGCAGTTTGAGGACCGTTATTGGAAATCAACTGTACGAGTCTTGATAAAATTACTAAAAATATCAATAATTTGTGTAAAATCATTATAAATGATTTAGAAAGAATTGAGGTGAAAAATCCCATATTTAAAAAGGGATAAAAATATATTTTTATCGAAATGAACTAGTTATGAACTAGAATTATAATCCAATGTTTTTGAATAAATAAATTGGATTTGAAGTGGTTTTAAAATAATTAGAATTCCCAATATACGAGTTGGAATGGATTTGAATCGAAATTATCTTCGGGATATTTCGATGTTGGATTTCATGATTATACAGATATGGTTGTGGAAATTTGAAAGTTATATTTATATCGTTATTTCCAATACGTTATTTGTTGGTTTCAGAATTTCATATTGAATATAAGCCGTTATAATTTCTATTCAGAGCATTGTTTAATATCAAATGAGATTGTGGGTTCGTCATGAATAGTGTCTTAAACAACACTGTTCTTGAACCCAGTTTAGAAAAGAATAAATCTTTTAATTATGATTTAGTGAAATTGTCCAGTTAATTGGTATTTAATTGGAATTGAATTTAAATTGGTTTTTGGGGTTTATCGTGAATGGTGTTTTGAATAACACTTGGTCTTTAACCCGATTAACAATGGAATGTGATTTTGGGTTTATCGTGAACCGTGTTTTAGATGACATTGGTTCTTTAACCCAGTTAAAGACTGGATATTGATTTTTGGGAAGATTAAAACTAAGTGGAGTTTTAATGAATCTTTAATTAGATTGAAATGATCGAGAATGGAGTATCACCAGTTTTGCTCCAAGCGATTGTTAAATCTTTAATTAGATTTGAACGTGAAATGGTAACTAATATTTACCGATAACACCGCGGTGTTAGATATGGAGTATCACAAGTTTTGCTCCATGGGATGAATAGGTTGGGATTGGGAAACAAAATAAATAACTACTTTGGTGTGGTTCGCTAATCCCGACTAGTTTGGAAAACCTTAACATGGTTTGAAATGATATCCAAAGGGAGATTAAAGAATAAATTTAAAAGAATTTATCTTTGATACAATTAATGGGAACCTTTCCCTAAGAATGTGAATATTTGAATAAAAGAATACTCTGAATTGGAATGAGGCATATGTTGTGTTTGTGTAACACTTGTTTATTATATACGCGGGTTATTCGGAAGGGCCGGGTTTATACCCATTCTGAATAACCGATTCGACGATATGTCCAAGATGAAGACGGTGGTTGAAGACCAGAGATCTTCACGTCGTTTGGGTTATTACTGATGATCTTGATTGGGATGTACACCCAAGAGGGGGGGGGGGAATTAGTTGGTGATCGTCCAGACCTACTTGGAGATCGATGGATATGCGAGGAATAAGGTTACTCCGGTTTCGTTCAGACCAAGAACGAACTTGTAAATGGACTGTGTGTCTTACATTGGATTTTATTCTGTGTGATTGATTTCTATTAAATATATATCTGTTTGGCGGTGGAGAATTTATTCTCTTGCTTAACGCCCTTCTTTGAGACGTACGAGCTTAGAGGTTATATATCGATAGATATCAGTCGCATGGCATGAATTGCCTGTGTGGCATGCCTAAGTGGCAAATGATCAAGGCTTTTGTTGAAAAGCAAAGTCTTGTGGTTGATGATCAAAGCACGGCCTATGTGGCACAGCTTTGTGTATAGCGTTAATTCGCGAGCCTCACACCTCGGTATGGGTCAAAAACGGGATAGTGACTGCAGGGAGAGCACAACATTTCTTTCTAGCTATCGGTGATGTCAGTGACCTACCAACCCTGACATTTATATACTTTTTACCTATGTGGTTGTTGGATGCGAGGCGCCTCGGATATAGGTCTGAAAGGACCGGGAAACGTGTGTTCAGGAATACTAATCCCCAAAAGTAAGAGAGGACCGGCCCTGAAGATCCAGGATCGCTGTGTGTGGTCCTGAGACATTTGCTAGATTGTCTCGAACGGAGAGGAGCTTTCCCCTTGCCTCGACTCATGACGGAAATCCACTTTCCAATACGACCTTTGCGGTTTTAATTGTAGAACTAGTATGGCGACATGATATATGGTACCCATGCCGCCTATGATTGATACATTTAAATTTGAAGTTGTTTTCTTTACTTATAGTAATAATAAAAGATGAAATTTAGCGTATAAAGCAGTCTTTGGCTATTATCAGGTAAAACCCTATCCTCCGGCTTGTGTTGCATTGTATGATGGGACCTGGGTCTTATAATAGCTTCATTTTCCTTTATTTAGCATTGCGTTGTTTGTTTTATGCACTGGTATTCTTGGGAGGAAACCCGTTCCATGTTATACGGCGTGGTTCCTTAATTTACCTAACTTTAAAACCAAATTAATAACTGCTTCAGTTCTCACACCAGTCACATGACTGACCTGGAGTTTATTGTTTTAACCTATACTCTGGGTGCCCTTATTTTCCATACGGGTAGCTAGTGGTTGAATTTTGCAGATTTATATTCACAGGATCCTGGTTTACAGCTGGAATGATACTCGGAAAGCTCAGTATCCGTGTATTTCTTTCAGTTGTGTGTTGTATTATTTTTCCGCTGCTATGTAATTTAAATCTATGATATTTATCAAATGTGTAATATTGATTCATACTCTGCGATATTCTTTTATTCTAATGGAATTGTTGTAATAAGCAATGAAATGTTCTTCTTTTTGTGTTCTGATTCGTCTTGTCCTCAAAGCAATCAGGGGTTTCGAACGGTCTTGGTCGGTTAAGCGATCGATTCGGATCGAGCGAAATTCCCAATTGTTACAAGTATTTCCATAGTTAACTATTGATATTTAATATTATATACCATCAACTCTAAACCGTTCATAGGATGAATACGACACGGATGCTACAAAAGATGATACAAACATACATCAGTGTAGAATTCAAGTAAACATATATCAAACTCGAAAAGCAAAGGAAGTAGAATTCAAGTTACCATCATCATCCATCATAAGTTCTGACAGGAATCGCCAATGTATGGAAATTAAAAAGCCACACCTGACTAAATACTCAGAATACAAACAACCAAGTCTAAGTGCATAAACATCAACTTTATCCATAGTCGGTCTAAATCGACAGGGCAAGGAGTGGTTTTGGTTTTCCTGAAGAGATCATCCAAAGTGAGAATTGGTAGCTCTGGATCCTTGAGAAAAGGCGGAGGTGGCAGAAGCATTTCTTTTAAAGTTGCTTGTGGCGGTCCAGGTGGTGGTGGTGGTGGGAGCTTGGGACCCAAGATTGTGGTGGTGTCATTTCCCTATTTTTCCTGATTCATAGCCTTTCTTATATTATATAAATACCGTATTTATCATGTTTTCTAGCAGGTATTATGTAAATATTAGAGACCTATAGAAAAAGTACCCATATAGACTACTCTCAGGCACACAGGAATTATCACCTAACAACGACACATGCCTCATATTCTATAAATATTCACACACCCAGCACACATTCACAATGATATTTGCATGAATTTTACATTTTTTTAAAATTATTTTTGCTGCTGCTATTAACAGACAACGACATCCTAATGAGTTTGAGATAACATAATATAGTGTTCATTTGAGATAACATAATATAGTGATGAGAAAGATAATGAACCAACTAAAAGAATGTTGAAAATAATTCAGTGTTCATTTGAGATAACATAAGAATGAAAGAACCTTTGCATAATCTCAAACACTGAAGTATTAAGACTATCTGATATGGTGATTATTTGAGGTGACTGTTTAAGGATTATAAATGTTAATCAATCTTCAAATACTCAACTGAAATGAATGTTCGTTGAGGATTATAATGAATGCAGGGTTTCTGTAACAACCCACGTCCACTACTGTCACTCACAAAAGGAATGCATTAACTTCCATGCAGCATTTTAAGTAAATATAGAACAGAAAATCACAACAAGACAGATATAAAGTAGTATTTGAAAATTTAAAACTTTACTTATTGCAGCAAAAGGTAAATATGTTTGGTTACATCATCAAAACCATAAACCAAAGTCAAGTATATCATATCCATCTTAATAAAACAAAGTACATAAACTGAAAGACATAATCCCCAACATCAAAATAGCCATAAATAAAGAGAAGCTGAACTTTACTTCAGCGATCCAAGCAATCTTCTAAAAGCAGTCCAAAATCAAGCTCCAATGGTGCTATTTCCAACCTGAGCACCTTTGGGGGGGGGGGGGGAAGGAAAGAGATGGAAAATGGGGGTCAGACATAAAGTCTGGCGAGTGCGATAATTATAACAATATAATTAACAAAGTAACTAGGCTAAGTCATAAGTTGGAAAATAAGGAAATGACCATGAACCATTGAGTATGGCAGAGTAAACAAGGAAACAAGATGAACAACGATATCGTTAAAGCGCACCTAACCCACTAAGATAATTACTAAACTACACCAACACTGAGATAATTGCTATACTACACCGCCACTAGTATACTGCACCACCACTAGTCACCCTAAGGTTGATCCCGCCTACAGATTTAATAATGATATTGGTAGTTTCATGCACCCCTAGCTGCCTTCATAGGTGTTGTTTGCCCCTATCTCCACTAGGTGTACCCACTACCCCCAAGCGATCGGCTCCCTAACTCGTAGATACCCGTGCTGGCCCCACAGTGGGGTGTATCACTCCCCAAAGTGGCAACCCGATACCACCAAGCACGCTTGGCTTATACCTACACGATGCAACAACGTCTTACCAACCAGCCCGGGTTAAGTGTTTCTGGTTAAGTGTTTCTTAATTCATTAAGACCATAACCTCATAAAGACCTCTCACATTAGACTGACATTTGTGGCAGCTGGATTTGCCGGGCGGGTCCAGAAAGTCTTACACCATAAAAGAGCCTAACCTTGTGCCTTTACAACTGTTACGTATTTAGTTTGTGCCTAAGACCTCTCACATTAGACTGGCATTTTTGGCAGCTGGATTTGCCGGGCGGGTCCAGGCAGTCTTACACCACAAAAGAGTCTAATCTCATGTCTTAGACGATTAATTACTCCTAATTAATCATTCCCCAATTTGAATTACTTTCCCTATTCAAATTATCAATCAATTTCAAATTTAACGATGTCCATAATTGACTCAATTATGTCAATCCATTTATGGTATGTAAAATCATACCAATTTTCACCACAATTATATTTTATGCCTTTTAAGGCATTTATGCCAATTAAATATTTTTTAATATTATCCCCTTTACCCCACGTAGTACGTTTGTTCGTTTAACGTAAAAATATATGTTGGACTCGAATAGTCTAACTCATGGAATAAAGAGAAAACATCACAATATACACATAATTAAAACATAAATCTAACATAGGGGTAAACTTGCATATGTGAATGATGTTTTACATCTAAAACTTGCATAGGCCAAAACTACAACTTGCATAAACAACATATGTCATGGATCCAATCTAAAGGTATGAACTTGATGAGAAAATGGCCACAAACTTGCATAAATAACATACGTCATAGATCTATATCTAAATCTGTTAATTTGCATAGGCAATACCCCTAAACTTGCATAACATGATTCATGTATTCATACAACTTACATGTGTGATTTATACATCATAACAAGGGTGTAAACTTGCATCTAACATGTAAAGTATCATGTAAAATTTAGCATAAACTCACACATGTCATAGCCTAACTTTCAATTAAATTTTCACATAAACAATGTGTCATAATCATGCAAGTTCACATATAATTCTACCCAACTTGTATATGATTCATGTTTGAATCAAAATCTAAACTTGCATACATATGATTTATCATATGAGTCAATATAATAAACTAGCATAAGAAACATGACGATTCAACTAGACATAAGCCAATCATAGGTTTATAGCATGGTAGCATCATAACTTTGCATCGTAGATGATAGCATCATAACGTAATATCATAGAAATTACAACACAATTCTACAACATAATTACAGCATGCAATCAACAATTCATATCATATCCAAATTAGCCGAATTATAACTCAATCCAATTCATTTATTAATTATTTTGTTAAAACTACCGAACTCACAACTCAAAAGCAGTCTTGAGTTCTGAATTATGATTTCTGGAGTTGAATTAGCGCTCCTTTGAAGAAGATTTGCTGTTAGGGTTGAGTAGTTCTGATTTGGTTGTTGTTCTTCCTCTTTAATTTGGTGGCGGCTGCTCTAGGGTTCAAGACAACAGCATGACGGCCAAAGTTTCAATTTTAATTCTGATTTAGGGTTTGAGTTTATGGGTCTTTTTATAGAGTTTTTAGTTAATTTAAGCCGTCAGATCTTAGGGTTAACCAAAACCATTCGGTCATGATAGGGTGATGAGTCAGCCCTAATGACTCAGCAAGGAGTCAGAAAGGACTCAACAACATGGGTCAGCCTGAACCAGAAAGCTGTGCAGGCTTTTGCCTTGGCCTGGGTGCATTTGGCAGGTGCGCCAGTGTTAATTTGTACTAGCGCACTTCCCAAGTGCGCCAGTGCATTTCTTTTCCTTCTTTTTCCACCAATCTTCGTTCGTCCATAACTCCTTCATCCGGTACCCGTTTCCCGCAAACTCGGACTCTATTTCAACCAGAATTCCGAGACGAACACAATGGCGCAACCCATTCCTTTAATTCTCACGTTTGAGATTAATTATTCTTTATTTTAGTTAATTCGATTATTCAAAAATCCAGGGTGTTACATTCTCCCCTCCTTAAAGGATTTCTCCCCCGAAATCTCCAAGTTAAGGAGAATGCATATCCTACCATCCAAACAACCATCTACTCAACCATCAAACACGAGCATCCATTGTCCTTATGAAATTTCTAATGTTGTATGAACATATGTAAGAAGTATGTGTATATGTTCCTTATCTAATGCAAAATCAGGCGGTCTACTGATTCAGTTGACCTCCTTAATGCAAACCATGATAGTGCCATGCCGTATGTCCATTATGTATGCGAAAGAACCCTATCGATACATATTATTTCTACATGTGTGCACAACCATTCACCAAAATACTACATCCATATGATGGTACAACCATTATACATCCATTACTTAAATATGTACACACATTTATATGCAATATGCAATATGAAGTGGTTGAGTCGATCTAGTGCCTAAAGTATGTGTATATGCATCCACGAGCAACCACTAGCAAACACTTGCATCCACTTGCATCCATCATACATAACATGTCTCAAACACATGTTTCAACCATAGGACTACCCTATCTAAAGGTCAAAGATACTAGCGAGAGGACATACTAAAGATAAGATAAGTATAAGATAAGCGATAAAGGAGAAATTAAAAGACATACCCTCGAAAAGAAAAGGGTATAATGAACGCATCTTCGCCTCCGTATCCCAAGTAGCGTTGCTCTCATCATCTCCCCATTGCACTTTGACTAGTTTGACCTCTCGATTCCTCAACTTCTTAATCTCTGACCCAAGAATGAACGTAGGAGCCCGTCGAATCGTCGCATCACGCTCGATCCCCACCTCTCTAAGCAAGCTCGGCTCTACCACTTTCGCGGTCTCGTGCAAGCACTTCCTCAAATGTGATACATGGAATACGTCGTGTACACCACTAAGTCTCTCGGGCAACTCCACTCTATACGCCATCTGCCCAATCCTTTCCTTAATAGGAAATGGCCCTACGAACCTTGGTGCTAACTTCCTAACGGACCCAAAGCGAACGACGTTCCATAATGGAGACACCTTGACAAAGACCATGTCCCCAACATCAAACTCAAGATCTGACCTCCTCTTATCCGCATAAGATTTCTGTCTATCTTGCGCCATCTTCATCCTCCTTCGAATCAAATCGATCTTTTCCGAAGTCTCTCTAACCATATCGGGTACAAGTAAGATCTTATCTGTAGACTCCCACCAACATGTTGGCGAACGACACAGCCGTCCGTAAAGAGCCTCGAACGGTGCCATGCAAATGCTAGACTAAAAGCTATTATTATATGCGAACTCTACCAATAGAAGATGTTCCTCCCATGTACCTCCGAAATCTAAGACACACAACCTCAATAATTCCTTTAGAATACGATTCACCCTCTCGGTATGGCCGTCCGTCTGAGGATGGTATGCGGTGCTGAAACATAACTGAGTCCCTACCGCCTCTTGCAAGCTTTTCCAAAATTAGCTAGTGAAGATAGGATCGCGGTCGCTCACTATGCTAGAAGGAACACCGTGCAAATGAATTATTTCTCGAATGTATACGGAGGCTAACCATGGAGCAGTCCTCTTACTCTTCACGGGAATGAAATGGGCGCTCTTAGTAAGTCTGTCTACCACGACCCAAATCCCCATATTAACCTTTCTCGATCTTGGTAATCCGTTAATAAAGTCCATCGAGATGCTTTCCCACTTCCATTGTGGGACCTCCAATGGGTGAAGCAATCCACTGGCCTTCTTTTGCTCTGCTTTTACTTGTTGGCACACCAAGCATCTAGCGACATACTCAGCCACATCTTTCTTCATGCCAGCCCAAAAGTAAACTCGTCTCATGTCCATGTACATCTTGTCCCCACCGGGATGAATGGTCATCTTCGAACGATGGGCATCATCAAGAATGGTCTTCCTCATATTCTCGTCCCGTGGTACACAAAGTCTACCGTTCCTACGCAACCAACCCTTATCATCTAGGGTATACCTACGGAGATGGCTCGATGACTCCCCTGCTTTGAGCTTTTCTACTAACTCAACCAACTGTGGGTCGTCTCGCTCTGCCTCACCAATTCGTCCCAAAAGCGTAGGTCTGACCTCTAAGGATGCTAGTAAACCGGGTACAAAGTCAATGGAAGGTGTGAAGTCAAACATAGAGATGAACTCTAAACTTTGCCGCTCAACAAACAAAGGACTCAAGGACAACCTTTTTCTACTTAAGGCATCTGCCACCATGTTACCCTTTCCAGGGGTATATGCTATCTCGAAGTCGTAGGATGCTAAGAACTCCATCCACCTTTGCTGCCTTAAGTTCAAGTCCTTGTGAGAGAATAAGTATTTTAGTGATTTGTGGTTAGTGAACAATTCGAATTTCTCGCCAAGAAGATAATGACGCCAAGACTTAAGCGCGAAGACAATAGCGGCCAACTCTAGGTCATGTGTAGTTTAATTTCTTTCATGCACTCTCAACTGCCTTCCACCATAGGCTATTACCCTTCCCTCTTGCATTAAGACTGCGCCTAGTCCTGTCCCACAAGCGTCGGTATAAACGGTAAATGGCTTACTCCCATCTGGCAACACTAAGACTGGGGCTGTAACGACCCAGGGATTTTCGACTCCGAAAATCAACATCAACCTACCATGTTGACCATTCAGACATCGAACATTCCAGATCATTAATAGAAAGAAGTTAGAGGGTGAGAATAGATAAGATAGAAATATTAGAATAGAAGAAGAAGAAGAAAGCAACACAACACAGAGTCTTACATTGCAGCGGAACAAAATATAATACAGAAATAATCTTTATTGAAAGCTTTACAATACTTACAGTATCAGAGTACATCATACCATGGGACAGTTATAATAGCCTGTTCCCATATACAACACACAGCGGAATAGTAGTAATATCATACGTCTAGACTCTTCCAGCTCGTCTCTTCATAGCAGTCGATAACCTGAACCTGTACAACCCGGCCTAACCCGAGCATTTACAAAACACCGGGTCAGTTTGGTGAACCAGAGTGAGAAAAACTCGTACAGTATTTGGGTGAGCATCCAACTTGATTTTAGAGTTCAAAAACCTTTTCGAAGAAAAGGGTAATCGTAAGACCAAATCCACACATAAACACGGACGGTTTTTACCTTACGATAACCCAAAACAGTTTTGAAATCAATATCTTGTCTGATATTATAATAATGTCTAAATACAAGTAAATAGAATCTAGTAGAACGCTTGCATCTCACGCTCTACATATATAGTATACAATCAAAAACCGCGGGCGCTTATTGGAGATTGGATTCCAACTTGACAAGGTATGGGTCCACCTTCCGATAGTGTATCTCTAGAGACGAATACACTGGGTTCAACAAGAACGTCTTACAACCCGGCCCTCACATGACCGACCACTCATTTCACTTGAGTGTATCGAATGTATATCACCGACGGTTGGGATCAGCAACCGTCTGCCCGAAAAGGGACAGCATCGAAACATAGATTAAAGAAACAAATAGGATTTCCTCTAGATAGGTGATCATACACCCTAATGGGAGCGACCCACATAGCCATGCTGCCTGCCCGATTTTTGTCATTCCCGGTTGATGAGGCTTGAGGCCAGGATTAACTCTTGAACATCTGGTCGTCATTCACTTTGAATGCCACATCGTCAAATCCATCAGATATCACTAATTGATATCCACAAAATTACTCTAGCTGGAAGCTAAGAGAACGGCAACTCCCCGCCAACAACTATCGTACGTTTGAAGAAATCAACGTACGTGATCCTTTGGAAATACTCTGTCAGACATCCGTCCATACAAGTCATCCAGGAACAGGATGAACCGAAGGCACTCTCCTGCCGCATCCATATAGGAATCACCCCATGGATCAGTAGCGAGTAGTCCTTACAACCCGTAGATTCCAACCACGACAGAATCACAACTTATCTCTGCTTGCCAGGCAGAGAATATTAGTGGTTCTTCCGTTAATGAAAATCCACGGTCTTCAATGCTCCATCTCGATCATCTCCTGATATCTTCACGTATTTGTTGGACGGAATGGTTTTCGAATATAATTTTGATCCCGGTCTTTCCATACCAACAATCGTATTAGTCAGATTTGATAGTCGGTGTTTTAAATATCAAAATATACAGTGTTTCAATCATGACACTCCAATGAGTTCATTGGTTCAGTATTCAGCATCACTTGGCCTTTGACAAACTAATTTCCTTTTTGTTAAATTGAAACTTCCAATTCTTTTAATATTCAAAAATACGATATTTGAATAACTCTAATTGATTAATTAACATTCGTCTTAACTCCATTCGCTTGACTCTAGATCACAGCGATCACAATGGTTACGCCTGGTTCCCTCAGGAAACATCCGACCGCCGTAGGCTATCTGCAGCCCTGCGAATTACGCTAGCAGTCGTACGAAATGGCAACTTAGCCAAATAATTATGTTTGGCTAATTCTATCTCGAATAACTATATTCAATTTCCCATTTTGAAATCTCATTTAAAATTCTCCTTTTTACTTGATCTCGTTTTCAAGTAACGTTAAATAAAATTAACGCCTTAACACATTAAACCTCATTCACACGACCCTGGTTTATATAAACCCTTTACCTTAATTCACATAATTAAACAACACTTAAATTTAAGTTATCATCTTCGCTTGAAATCTTCTTTTTAACATCATTATAACCATCTTAGCTTTTAATATAAAACCCGCTCATAGATTCCTTTCACAATCCAATTTGGATTACACTTCTCTTCGATTACTTTTCAAAAGTAGTCTTCTAAATTCTTATTAAAACAATAATTTTCTTTACTCATTAACTACTTCAGTAGTTAATTTCTTTATTTACTAAAATAAATAGAAAATCCTTTTTAAAGATCTTGTTTAAAGTTAAAACAATATTCTTCAACTATTTCATTTCGCAAATTCGAAACAAACTAATTTGATATTCGATTCCAGTTTAAAATGGTCAATTTTGTCAAGTCAAAATTCGATTTATCTCGTAAACTGATTCCAATTAACCTTCACTTTAAATTAATTAAAAATATAATTAATTTAAATTATTTCCATTAATTGTTTTCTTTTCAAAACACTTATCAAAGTTTAACCATTCGATTCATTCTCTATTCTCATTCTTTGTAAATCTGATTAACATCAGAATTTACTTTATAAAATAAATTACTAACAAATCAAATCTTAAATGAATAAAACATTTATTTAATTCTCTTTAATAACTTTTGTTCAAAATAATACATTTTTTCCAAAATCTAACTCTAGTTATAAAGTAAATTTTATAACTTCAACTCTATCGATTCACCTGACGGTGAATCACTGTCTATAACCCGATTGATTTTAAAGGCCATACTCTGCCAAACACTTAACCAATATCACCTATTGGTTCAAACCAAACAGATGTTGAATATTCAATTAATAATCAACCATCAAATCAATCACACAAACAGATCAGTTCATATATGATAATATGAAAATAAATAATACATTTGAGGGATCCGGTTGGGTCCCTCCAACCTGTTCTTCCCTGTATTCAAATGGTTATCTCAAATCAGACCATTCAGTTCTGTTTAACTGATAACACTAAATAGCAACCATTCAACATCAACCACAAGAAATTCAAACAATTCAATCATTTAAACACGTTTATAAATAAACGTGACCAACCAAGGTGAGTTACCTTTATTGGAACCAATCGTTAAAAATAACGATTTGGAATTTCACTGAAATTAAACACAGTTTAATTTCATCAATTAAATCAACAAATAAGCAGATAACTAGCAAAACAGTCAACCATTGGCAAGCAGAGCACACAAAATAAAAATACCCAATTTATATAAAATATAAAAAGGGTAACTGAGTGAGTTTAACTCACTTTGGTTGGTTTCGTTGAACGGTTCGCTTTTCAGTTAAATTCAACAGTCGTTAAATTCAACTGAAAAATCCTGTCGCCTCCATTCCTGTCTAGACTTGTTCAAACTGTCGGGCTTGAAAATACGATCCCATCGGTACATGGTTCGTCGGATTATATTCGGGTGAGCCCAATATCATTCCACCCGCACCCATGTTCAACCTCATCTTCTTCCTTATGTATTTGCTGAAGGAACGGAACTGCCATTCTGCTTTTGACCTCTCGGGACCACTGCTTCATTGTTTCACACGTACACCAACCGCCACATGTCCGTCTTCCTCCCTATCCCTTCCGTATCTTTTCTAGTCCTTCTCTTTTTCTTTGCTTTGTCCACTATCCTTCTCTCGCATGCATCTACAACAGCCTTCCAAATGCGCATAGTAAAACGCGTTACTCATATTTCCTTCCCAAAAACGAAATCTCTTTCCCCACTTCCTGTTACTTCGCAACAACCATTGCATCTTCCCGCTTGCAAACCTTTCCAACGTCAGAAATCTCACCGCCCAGTTCAACTAGCACCGTTGCTCCTCTCTCACCACTTCCAGTCTCCGCTGAACTCACTTCCACAGTGTAACCCAACATGCTTATCACCAAACAGAGAAGGGAAGTTCGGTTGATAATATATATAAGGGAGGTTCGCTGATCTTGTTTCATGAATGGAGTTTGTTTCTATTATTTTGAAGAGGGGTCTTTGTTTTAGTTTCCGAAAGGTAGCTCGCCATTTATTTTCTTAAGTTTACTGTAAAATGTCGAAAGCTTGAAACTAATCTCAGTATTTATAACATCAGACACCTTGGCTCGCACGACATAGAAGATTGGCACCCACGTAATAGCTTGTTGTAGGACTACTGTATCATATAGGGTAGGTTCTGTGTTACTTTGCAATGAAGTATTAGGTAAAGGAGTTGTCTGCAGTGCTATATTTTAGGGTGGCGTTTGTTGGATGGACAGATTTGTACACAGGGTATTTGACAATACATGCACAGAGGCTGTACCATGCAGGGGTGTAGCCATGTTCGACATGAAACTTCATCAGCATTTCCATACAGGATAGCTTGCGTTGTAGTCTATTAATTTATTTGATATGAAGTTTTACAGAGAGAAAAGGATCTATATGAATGTGATGTGTTTTTCAGGTGCCTGATAGATTTGAAAACACACGCAGTTAGGCATGCAGATAGGCATGTGCCTAGTAATATTCATGTGAATTGGTCGGCAATGCTTAGACATGCATGCGTAAATGTACAGGCTGAACGAAAGGAATTGGTTGGGGAAAATATTTCAGGTGTCATGTTAGTTTGAAAAGAATAAGTAAGTATATTTTATTTGTAACGAAACTTCTCCACGAAGTATCACGTAAAACTACTAATAATCGATTCCTGTTTACTGATAAAAAGGCCATTCTTAATGTAAAAAGGTATTCCGGATTCAATAAGACAAGTTTCGTCGAATTCCGATGTCATATGAAAAATTTCCTTTATAAAACCGGAAATGAACACCCGTTTTATTTTTTCTCGGTCACCAGATAAATCAAATCAACTTGAAACTGCGAATATTGATAATAACTTTTCGATACGAATCCAACGGTACTAATTTTGTCGCATTCTGAGACTTTTTGTCCGATAGGCTGTTTTTACCCCGAACCGCAATACCCCTTTTAACACCAAATTTTTCGGTCTCTAAAAATAACAAACTATGTATCTATCCTGACTCTAATCGACGATACGAACTCAACGGAACTGGTTTCGTGGCTTAATTCGATTGTCTGCTCAAGTTATGCCAAATATCCTCTTATTTATTTAAATACGCGTTATATAAAATGAACGGGCGTTTATGGCTACCGTGACCACATACGATATCGGTTTGCCACGCAACTCAACACCGTGCAATAATTTAACGTTACGGTCCCAATGAAATTGGTTTCATCGAAAACAGAGTCCGTTTGCAAAACGGCTAATTTAAAGGCCTATAATTAAATAACGGTTTTCCATAGCGACTATTTCAAAATTTGATTTAGCCATAACTATCAAATTACAACACGAAATTTGGATTTTTCTCTTTCATATGAAAATTATCATCAATATGGTCCCAACGTGTCTTGTTTCACATAAATCCGACTTATATCGAATCCTGTATTCTCAGTTGAAGTTCAAAACTCTATATTGCGAACTGCAGCGCCATTTCAGGCTCGATTTATATTATATATAAATATATAATGTTCAACTTCGTTTTAAATAACGAATTCAATATTAAATTTCATTAATATTCCAATATAATATTTAAAACTAATTTAAATATTCATATTCAAATGGTCGAAAAACACGGGTCGTTACATTCTTCCCCCCTTAAAATAATTTCGTCCTCGAAATTGCTAAGGTAAGAAAGAACGTTATAAACTCATTAATTTCAAATCTAATTTAGTTTCAATCAAAAAAAATCAATTCAATACCATAAATAAATATTTTCAAAATATCGAAAATTTTCTAACACCTTAAATTTCCGAAAAATTTCGCCAGCACCTCCTCTGTACGGCTCAGTCGGTACAACCACAACTCGCCTTTCTAGGCCTTTTCCAATCCAAAAGAAAAGAAAACAGCCAAGCGGTTTGCCAAACAGGCTCATAAATCACCAAACCCATATAAAAAATAAACGTGTACCTTTTCGTCGGGCATATCACTATATCCTTTCCATCTGCTACCATGTCAGCATATATAATTGCATTCCTGAACAAAATTCCAATTTTATCCTCAAAACCAAATCCTTCATGCTTCCAGGCAAATCCCATTCTTACTCAATTTCCATCCATTATCTACCCCAATTCTTAACTTACCAGTCCAACACCATTTCAGATTCATGTCCCCAAATTTCAAAATCTGATTCTACTCGATATATTATATCCCGATTCAATTTCCAGTTAATTGGTTTCAATTCATATTTGTTTTCACAAATTCTATTTAATCTTGTTCTTGTTCAAACACTTTCCCTGGGAGTTTTTAAACAGCTCAACTTTTTCAAAAATCCAACCTTTCTTTACAGAATTCAAAACCACTTATTTTTCTCAAAGCTATTCAAAACAAGATTTCTGGTAGTAATCCGTCACTTACCACTCGAAAATGAACACCGATGATGTCTGGATCATCATCGGAATCTATTTTCCAGCTATCAAAGTGAGTTTAATACTATGTTACTTTCAAAACCAGTTCAAAACACTTTCATTTTGAAATCCACTTCAAAATATCCCTTTCAATTTTTGTAACAAAATTAAAATCTCCCAGGATTTTAAAATTCTCATATATTCAATTCAAGTTCATTTGTAATCATTTATCCCACTTTAAGGAATTTTAATTCCAATACTGATTTAGATTTCAGATTTAATACATCTGATTCCATATTATACGACTTTTAATTGGTTATTTATATAACCATTCCAATTATAATCAACCAACACATCCAATATACTATAATACTTCAAATATATATCATTCTTTTATATTAAAATATAATTTGGGTAAAATTATTTCATTTACCCTCTTTCAAAACATATCGTGACGACCCATTGTATTCGAGTGTTTATAAACCCCTATCGATACGGTGGATCAAACTGATCGATCAGAACTCATAAACAACTCACCCAATAAATCTCCACAATATAAAACAAATTTTATATCAAATCTACAAATACGTTCACTCGTATATATACACTCAACTCAATCTAGGGTATTACTAACCCCATCTCTACTGAGTCATGCCACAGAGCCAAGGAAATCACTTAACCTTAAGCTCTGATACCACTGTAACGACCCAGGGATTTTCGACTCCGAAAATCAACATCAAACTACCATGTTGACCATTCAGACATCGAACATTCCAGACCATTAATAGAAAGAAGTTAGAGGGTGAGAATATATAAGATAGAAATATTAGAATAGAAGAAGAAGAAGAAAGCAACACAACACAGAGTCTTACATTGCAGCGGAACAAAATATAATACAGAAATAATCTTTATTGAAAGCTTTACAATACTTACAGTATCAGAGTACATCATACCATGGGACAGTTATAATAGCCTGTTCCCATATACAACACACAGCGGAATAGTAGTAATATCATACGTCTGGACTCTTCCAGCTCGTCTCTTCATAGCAGTCGATAACCTGAACCTGTACAACCCGGCCTAACCCGAGCATTTACAAAACACCGGGTTAGTCTGGTGAACCAGAGTGAGAAAAACTCGTACAGTATTTGGGTGAGCATCCAACTTGATTTTAGAGTTCAAAAACCTTTTCGAAGAATAGGGTAATCGTAAGACCAAATCCACACATAAACACGGACGGTTTTTACCTTACGATAACCCAAAACAGTTTTGAAATCAATATCTTGTCTGATATTATAATAATGTCTAAATACAAGTAAATAGAATCTAGTAGAACGCTTGCATCTCACGCTCTACATATATAGTATACAATCAAAAACCGCGGGCGCTTATTGGAGATTGGATTCCAACTTGACAAGGTATGGGTCCACCTTCCGATAGTGTATCTCTAGAGACGAATACACTGGGTTCAACAAGAACGTCTTGCAACCCGGCCCTCACATGACCGACCACTCATTTCGCTTGAGTGTATCGAATGTATATCACCGACGGTTGGGATCAGCAACCGTCTGCCCGAAAAGGGACAGCATCGAAACATAGATTAAAGAAACAAATAGGATTTCCTCTAGATAGGTGATCATACACCCTAATGGGAGCGACCCACATAGCCATGCTGCCTGCCCGATTTTTGTCATTCCCGGTTGATGAGGCTTGAGGCCAGGATTAACTCTTGAACATCTGGTCGTCATTCACTTTGAATGCCACATCGTCAAATCCATCAGATATCACTAATTGATATCCACAAAAATACTCTAGCTGGAAGCTAAGAGAACGGCAACTCCCCGCCAACAATTATCGTACGTTTGAAGAAATCAACGTACGTGATCCTTTGGAAATACTCTGTCAGACATCCGTCCATACAAGTCATCCAGGAACAGGATGAACCGAAGGCACTCTCCTGCCGCATCCATATAGGAATCACCCCATGGATCAGTAGCGAGTAGTCCTTGCAACCCGTAGATTCCAACCACGACAGAATCACAACTTATCTCTGCTTGCCAGGCAGAGAATATTAGTGGTTCTTCCGTTTATGAAAATCCACGGTCTTCAATGCTCCATCTCGATCATCTACTGATATCTTCACGTATTTGTTGGACGGAATGGTTTTCGAATATAATTTCGATCCCGGTCTTTCCATACCAACAATCGTATTGGTCAGATTTGATAGTCGGTGTTTTAACTATCAAAATATACAGTGTTTCAATCATGACACTCCAATGAGTTCATTGGTTCAGTATTCAGCATCACTTGGCCTTTGACAAACTAATTTCCTTTTTGTTAAATTGAAACTTCCAATTCTTTTAATATTCAAAAATACGATATTTGAATAACTCTAATTGATTAATTAACATTCGTCTTAACTCCATTCGCTTGACTCTAGATCACAGCGATCACAATGGTTACGCCTGATTCCCTCAGGAAACATCCGACCGCCGTAGGCTATCTGCAGCCCTGCGAATTACGCTAGCAGTCGTACGAAATGGCAACTTAGCCAAATAATTATGTTTGGCTAATTCTATCTCGAATAACTATATTCAATTTCCCATTTTGAAATCTCATTTAAAATTCTCCTTTTTACTTGATCTCGTTTTCAAGTAACGTTAAATAAAATTAACGCCTTAACACATTAAACCTCATTCACACGACCCTGGTTTATATAAACCCTTTACCTTAATTCACATAATTAAACAACACTTAAATTTAAGTTATCATCTTCGCTTGAAATCTTCTTTTTAACATCATTATAACCATCTTAGCTTTTAATATAAAACCCGCTCATAGATTCCTTTCACAATCCAATTTGGATTACACTTCTCTTCGATTACTTTTCAAAAGTAGTCTTCTAAATTCTTATTAAAACAATAATTTTCTTTACTCATTAACTACTTCAGTAGTTAATTTCTTTATTTACTAAAATAAATAGAAAATCCTTTTTAAAGATCTTGTTTAAAGTTAAAACAATATTCTTCAACTATTTCATTTCGCAAATTCGAAACAAACTAATTTGATATTCGATTCCAGTTTAAAATGGTCAATTTTGTCAAGTCAAAATTCGATTTATCTCGTAAACTGATTCCAATTAACCTTCACTTTAAATTAATTAAAAATATAATTAATTTAAATTATTTCCATTAATTGTTTTCTTTTCAAAACACTTATCAAAGTTTAACCATTCGATTCATTCTCTATTCTCATTCTTTGTAAATCTGATTAACATCAGAATTTACTTTATAAAATAAATTACTAACAAATCAAATCTTAAATGAATAAAACATTTATTTAATTCTCTTTATTAACTTTTGTTCAAAATAATACATTTTTTCCAAAATCTAACTATAGTTATAAAGTAAATTTTATAACTTCAACTCTATCGATTCACCTGACGGTGAATCACTGTCTATAACCCGATTGATTTTAAAGGCCATACTCTGCCAAACACTTAACCAATATCACCTATTGGTTCAAACCAAACAGATGTTGAATATTCAATTAATAATCAACCATGAAATCAATCACAAAAACAGATCAGTTCATATATGATAATATGAAAATAAATAATACATTTGAGGGATCCGGTTGGGTCCCTCCAACCTGTTCTTCCCTGTATTCAAATGGTTATCTCAAATCAGACCATTCAGTTCTGTTTAACTGATAACACTAAATAGCAACCATTCAACATCAACCACAAGCAATTCAAACAATTCAATCATTTAAACACGTTTATAAATAAACGTGACCAACCAAGGTGAGTTACCTTTATTGGAACCAATCGTTAAAAATAACGATTTGGAATTACACTGAAATTAAACACAGTTTAATTTCATCAATTAAATCAACAAATAAGCAGATAACTAGCAAAACAGTCAACCATTGGCAAGCAGAGCACACAAAATAAAAATACCCAATTTATATAAAATATAAAAAGGGTAACTGAGTGAGTTTAACTCACTTTGGTTGGTTTCGTTGAACGGTTCGCTTTTCAGTTAAATTCAACAGTCGTTAAATTCAACTGAAAAATCCTGTCGCCTCCATTCCTGTCCAGACTTGTTCAAACTGTCGGGCTTGAAAATACGATCCCATCGGTACATGGTTCGTCGGATTATATTCGGGTGAGCCCAATATCATTCCACCCGCACCCATGTTCAACCTCATCTTCTTCCTTATGTATTTGCTGAAGGAACGGAACTGCCATTCTGCTTTTGACCTCTCGGGACCACTGCTTCATTGTTTCACACGTACACCAACCGCCACATGTCCGTCTTCCTCCCTATCCCTTCCGTATCTTTTCTAGTCCTTCTCTTTTTCTTTGCTTTGTCCACTATCCTTCTCTCGCATGCATCTACAACAGCCTTCCAAATGCGCACAGTAAAACGCGTTACTCATATTTCCTTCCCAAAAACGAAATCTCTTTCCCCACTTCCTGTTACTTCGCAACAACCATTGCATCTTCCCGCTTGCAAACCTTTCCAACGTCAGAAACCTCACCGCCCAGTTCAACTAGCACCGTTGCTCCTCTCTCACCACTTCCAGTCTCCGCTGAACTCACTTCCACAGTGTAACCCAACATGCTTATCACCAAACAGAGAAGGGAAGTTCGGTTGATAATATATATAAGGGAGGTTCGCTGATCTTGTTTCATGAATGGAGTTTGTTTCTATTATTTTGAAGAGGGGTCTTTGTTTTAGTTTCCGAAAGGTAGCTCGCCATTTATTTTCTTAAGTTTACTGTAAAATGTCGAAAGCTTGAAACTAATCTCGGTATTTATAACATCAGACACCTTGGCTCGCACGACATAGAAGATTGGCACCCACGTAATAGCTTGTTGTAGGACTACTGTATCATATAGGGTAGGTTCTGTGTTACTTTGCAATGAAGTATTAGGTAAAGGAGTTGTCTGCAGTGCTATATTTTAGGGTGGCGTTTGTTGGATGGATAGATTTGTACACAGGGTATTTGACAATACATGCACAGAGGCTGTACCATGCAGGGGTGTAGCCATGTTCGACATGAAACTTCATCAGCATTTTCATACAGGATAGCTTGCGTTGTAGTCTATTAATTTATTTGATATGATGTTTTACAGAGAGAAAAGGATCTATATGAATGTGATGTGTTTTTCAGGTGCCTGATAGATTTGAAAACACACGCAGTTAGGCATGCAGATAGGCATGTGCCTAGTAATCTTCATGTGAATTGGTCGGCAATGCTTAGACATGCATGCGTAAATGTACAGGCTGAACGAAAGGAATTGGTTGGGGAAAATATTTCAGGTGTCATGTTAGTTTGAAAAGAATAAGTAAGTATATTTTATTTGTAACGAAACTTCTCCACGAAGTATCACGTAAAACTACTAATAATCGATTCCTGTTTACTGATAAAAAGGCCATTCTTAATGTAAAAAGGTATTCCGGATTCAATAAGACAAGTTTCGTCGAATTCCGATGTCATATGAAAAATTTCCTTTATAAAACCGGAAATGAACACCCGTTTTATTTTTTCTCGGTCACCAAATAAATCAAATCAACTTGAAACTACGAACATTGATAATAACTTTTCGATACGAATCCAACGGTACTAATTTCGTCGCATTCTGAGACTTTTTGTCCGATAGGCTGTTTTTACCCCGAACCGCAATACCTCTTTTAACACCAAATTTTTCGGTCTCTAAAAATAACAAACTATATATCTATCCTGACTCTAATCGACGATACGAACTCAACGGAACTGGTTTCGTGGCTTAATTCGATTGTCTGCTCAAGTTATGCCAAATATCCTTTTATTTATTTAAATACGCGTTATATAAAATGAACGGGCGTTTATGGCTACCGTGACCACATACGATATCGGTTTGCCACGCAACTCAACACCGTGCAATAATTTAACGTTACGGTCCCAATGAAACTGGTTTCATCGAAAACAGAGTCCGTTTGCAAAACGGCTAATTTAAAGGCCTATAATTAAATAACGGTTTTCCATAGCGACTATTTCAAAATTTGATTTAGCCATAACTATCAAATTACAACACGAAATTTGGATTTTTCTCTTTCATATGAAAATTATCATCAATATGGTCCCAACGTGTCTTGTTTCACATAAATCCGACTTATATCGAATCCTGTATTCTCAGTTGAAGTTCAAAACTCTATATTGCGAACTGCAGCGCCATTTCAGGCTCGATTTATATTATATATAAATATATAATGTTCAACTTCGTTTTAAATAACGAATTCAATATTAAATTTCATTAATATTCCAATATAATATTTAAAACTAATTTAAATATTCATATTCAAATGGTCGAAAAACACGGGTCGTTACAGGGGCTGTGGTCAAAGCTCTCTTTAAACGTTGGAATGCATCATCATAATCTATGTCCCACGTGAAAACTAAGTTCTTCTTCGTTAAGTGTGTTAATGGAGCGATATTTTTGCGAAGTCTTTGATAAACTTCCTATAGTAGCCAGCCAACCCTAAGAAACTTCTCACCTCGGTAGCATTTTTAGGAACCTTCCAATCTTGGATGGCCTCTATCTTCGCGGGATCCACGGCTATCCCTTCTTTGGAAACCACGTGCCCTAAGAATCGCACTTCTTTCCTCCAAAAGTGACATTTAGAAAATTTTGCTTTAAGGCTATGCGCTCGAAGAGTCTCCAACACTTCGCTAAGATGTAGGGCATGCTCTTCTTCGCTTTTAGAAAAGATCAAGATGTCGTCCATAAAGACTACCACGAATTATTAAGGTACTCCCTAAACACCCTACTCATGAAGTCAACAAAGTATGTGGGGGCGTTTGTCAAACCGAAGGGCATCACAAGCCACTCGAAGAAACCGTCTGGAGTCCTAAAGGCAGTCTTGTCTATGCTATCCTCAGCCACTCTCAACTGATGGAAGTCAGTGGCTAAGTCCAACTGCGAAAACACTGAGGCACCAACTAACTGATCGAAGAGATCGTCAATCCTTGGCAGTGGGTGTCTATTCTTCTTAGTAAGCTTATTAAGTTCTCTATTGTCCACACAAAGTCTAAGAGACCCATCCGCCTTCGTGGCAAACACTACTGGAGCACCCCACTCCGATATACTACGTCTGATGAACCCCTTCTCAAGCAATTCTTTCACTTGCTTACTGAGTTCTCTTCTCTCTTTTGGAGCCATGTGGCGCACTGGCAATGCAACTGGCTTTGCATTGTCCACTAGATATATTCGAAAGTCTATCTCACGTTTTGGGGGTAAACCCCTCACCTCATCGAAGACATCACCATATTCATGGACTATGGGAACAGAATGTAAATCATCATCAGATGCGTCAAGGGATTCTAGGTAACTAAGCATTACTGGACCTCTAGGGTCACAAGAAATATCAAGGGTCTTTCCAGAACGAGTCAACAATATAACTACCCTTCTTTCACAGTCTAGGATGGCCCCATATCTAGTTAGCCAATCCATACCTAGAATTAAACCGTAGCCCATGAAGCCAAGAACAAAAGCGTTGCACTCAAACTCAACGCCCAATATAAACACTCTCAAATCCCGACAAATCATAGAAAGATGAGCCGAACCACCAATAGGATTTGAGACTACTAAGGGATCAGTAATTAGACTGGTATCAAGGTGCAGTGTTTCAACTAATGATGTAGAAATAAACGAATGCGATGCGCCAGAATCGAATAAAGTACGGACAGGATGATCAAACAGAAAAACTAAACTTTCAACGGAAATTGCTCTACCTCGTTCTTGCAGCGGTGGGACCACGAGAGCCTGAACTTGTCCCCTTGCCTGCCCTGGTGCCATAAGAGCTTGCACCTATCCTCCCGAGGTAGACCTTGCCCTCTGCCCTTTCTTTGGGAAGTCCTAAATAAGATGTCCCGCTTCGCCACAGTGGAAACAACCAGTCTTCTTTTTCTTCTACAATCTTTGCTTAGATGGCCTGGTGTCCCACAGTTAAAGCATTTCTTCTTCCCCTTAGCATTGTTGCCTTTGCCACCTTTCTTATTCTGTTGTTGCGACTTCTTTTCATCCCCTTTCTTCTTGGGTGCCTTATTAGCATTGGCGCCCTTCTCCTCTTCATGCATGAGTGCCATGTCAACTAATCTCTCAAAGGTAGCCCCCATGGGAATGTGGGTCATAGCTAACCCATGAAGCGGCTCGTTTAAACCCTTAATAAATCTTAGAGCCTTCTTTTCTGGAGTGTTCACCAAGTCTAAGCCAAACCTTACCAATTGGTTGAATTTGTTAACGTACTCTTTCACCGATAGATTCCCTTGCTTCAGTGACAAAAACCTTTCCATGTATAGATTCTCTTCAGCCCGTGAGAGAAACTTCGCCTCAAACCTTTGCCTAAAATCTAGCCATATATCGACTGGACGTCACCCATTAGTGACCTCCCACCAAAACGAGGCCTCATCCTTCATTAGCCAGGCAGCTTGCTGGACTTTTCTTCCATCATCCACTTCGAAAATTCCAAATAATTCTTCCACCTCCTTTAGCCAGTTACGAGATTCAACAAATGTCTCCGTCCCGTGAAAAGGTTTTCCACCCATTGCTCTAAAGTCCTTACATATCTTTGCGAAATTATTGACACGAGGAGGAGGAACATTTGATGGACCTGCGGTGGTGGCCCTAGCCTCGAGATATTGACAAAACCAACCGGGCACATGAACACACTCTGGTATCTCAAACGCTTCAGACATGCTGAAACGAAAAAGGAAAGATTCAATACAAAAAGGACTGAAGGAAAGATATATGGCTCTTGGGGTTATGCTTTCTAAAATATAATTTTCTCTTGAAAATACTTTCCTTAAAACATACTTTTGAAAGTACTTCTTTATAAAAATTGCTTTGAAAAAAATAGTTTTTCAAAATTCATATCTGTTCTGGTAACCTTCAGCTCTGATACCACGTGTAACACTCCACGTCCATTAATGTCACTCACAAAGAGAATGCATTAACTTCCATGGAGCATTTTAATATAATATAGAACATAAAATCACAACCAGATATATATAAAGCAGTACTTGAAAATTTAAAACTTTATTTATTGCAGCAGAAGGTAAATATGTTTGGTTACATCATCAAAACCATAAACCAAAGTTAAGTACATCATATCCATCTTGATAAAACAAAGTACATAAACTGAAAGACATAATCCCCAACATCAAAATAGCCATAAATAAAGAGAAGCTGAACTTTACTTCAGCCATCCAAGCAATCTTCTAAAAGCAGTCCAAAATCAAGCTCCACTGGTGCTAGTTCCAACCTGAGCACCTTGGGGGGGGGGGAAGGAAAGAGATGGAAAAAGGGGGTCAGACATAAAGTCTGGCGAGTGCGATAATTCTAACAATATAATTAACAAAGTAACTAGGCTAAGGCATAAGTTGGAAAATAAGGAAATGACCATGAACCATTGAGTATGTGAGAGTAAACAAGGAAACAGGATTAACAACGATATCATTAAAGCGCACCTAACCCACTAAGATAATTACTAAACTACACCAACACTATGAGATAATTGCTATACTGCACCGCCACAAGTATACTGCACCACCACTAGTCACCCTAAGGTTGATCCCGCCTATAGATTTAATAATGATATTGGTAGTTTCATGCACCCCTAGCTGCCTTCATAGGTGTTGTTTGCCCCTATCTCCACTAGGTGTACCCACTACCCCCAAGCGATCGGCTCCCTAACTCGTAGATACCCGTGCTGGCCCCACAGTGGGGTGTATCACTCCCCAAAGTGGCAACCCGATACCACCAAGCACGCTTGGCTTATACCTACACGATGCAACAACGTCTTACCAACCAGCCCGGGTCCACACACCCATATGAACCCGTTGGACTTGCGTTGCCACCGCTAACCCTGTTTGGCCTCTTACGGTCAAGCCCAGTATGCGTGTCCCGTCCTCGACTTGGGTCGAGCCCACAAAGATACGTACGGGTTACTGATTGAAATGGGCCCCCATTACTTGACACAAGCTATCCACCAAAGCTTGGTCCCCTCTAGTACATCCCACTTAACCCACTTCTTATTCATGTTTCAATTACATGTTTCATATTTTGGTTAAGTGTTTCTAAACGTATTTCCAAATGCCGCCCAAGGCACCCACTAGATTCCACATGCCACCCGAGGAACCCACTTAAACCCCTCATGTCCCACTACATGCTTATCTGGTTAAGTGTTTCTTAATTCATTAAGACCGTAACCTCATAAAGACCTCTCACATTAGATTGACATTTGTGGCAGCTTGATTTGTCGGGCGGATCTGGGCAGTCTTACACCACAAAAGAGCCTAACCTCATGTCTTTACAATTATTACGTATTTAGTTTATGCCTAAGACCTCTCACATTAGACTGGCATTTGTGGCAGCTGGATTTGCCTGGCGGGTCCGGGCAGTCTTACACCACAAAAGAGTCTAACCTCGTGTCTTAGACGATAAATTACTCCTAATTAATCATTCTCCAATTTGAATTACTTTCCCTATTCAAATTATCAATCAATTCCAAATTTAACGATGTCCATAATTGACTCAATTATGTCCATCCATTTATGGTATGTAAAATCATACCAATTTTCACCACAATTATATTTTATGCCTTTTAAGGAATTTATGCCAATTAAATATTTTTTTAATATTATCCCCTTTACCCCACGTAGTACATTTGTTCGTTTAACGAAAAATATATGTTAGACTCGAATAGTCTAACTCATGGAATAAAGAGAAAACATCACAATATACACATAATTAAAACATAAATCTAACGTAGGGGTGAACTTGCATATGTGAATGATGTTTTACATCTAAAACTTGCATAGGCCAAAACTACAACTTGCATAAACAACATACGTCATGGATCCAATCTAAAGGTATGAACTTGATGAGAAAATGGCCACAAACTTGCATAGATAACATATGTCATAGATCTATATCTAAAGGTGTTAATTTGCATAGGCAATACCCCTAAACTTGCATAACATGATTCATGTATTCATACAACTTACAGGTGTGATTTATACATCATAACAAGGGTGTAAACTTGCATCTAACATGTAAAGTATCATGTAAAATTTAGCATAAAATCACACATGTCATAGCCTAACTTTCAATTAAATTTTCACATAAACAAGGTGTCATAATCATGAAAGTTCACATATAATTCTACCCAACTTGTATATGATTCATGTTTGAATCAAAATCTAAACTTGCATACACATGATTTATCATATGAGTCAATATAACAAACTAGCATAAGAAACATGACGATTCAACTAGACATAAGCCAATCATAGGATTATAACATGGTAGAATCATAACTTTGCATCGTAGATGATAGAATCATAACATAATTTCATAGAAATTACAACATAATTACAGCATGCAATCAACAATTCATATCATATCCAAATTATCTGCATTATAACTCAATCCAATTCATTTATTAATTATTTTGTTAAAACTATCGAACTCACAACTCAAAAGCAGTCTTGAGTTCTGACTTATGATTTTTGGAGTTGAATTAGCGCTCCTTTGAAGATGATTTGCTGTTACGGTTGAGTAGTTCTGATTTGGTTGCTGTTATTCCTCTTTAATTTGGTGGCGGCTGCTCTAGGGTTCAAGACAACAACATGACGGCCATAGTTTCAATTTTAATTCTGATTTAGGGTTTGAGTTTATGGGTCTTTTTATAGAGTTTTGAGTTAATTGAAGCCGTCGGATGTTCTTAGGGTTAATCAAAACCATTCGGTCATGATAGGGTGATGAGTCAGCCCTAATGACTCCACAAGGTGTCAGAAAGGACTCAACAACATGGGTCAGCCTGAACCAGAAAGCTGTGCAGGCTTTTGCCTTTGCCTGGGAGCACTTGGCAGGTGCGCCAGTGTTAATTTGTACTGGCGCACTTCCCAAGTGCGCCAATGCATTTCTTTTCCTTCTTTTGCCACCAATCTTCGTTCGTCCATAACTCCTTCATCCGGTACCCGTTTCCCACAAACTCGGACTCTATTTCAACCAGAATTCCGAGACGAACACAATGGCGCAACCCTATTCCTTTAGTTCTCATGTCTGAGATTAATTATTATTTATTTTAGTCAATTCGATTATTCAAAAATCCGGGGTGTTACAGTTTCAACTGGAACATCAAAACAGTATATATTTCCACCTAGTATCAATTTTCTACCAGTATCAACTTTCACCCAGTATCAAAACAGCATACACATTAGACATTACATATATATTATTCATGCAATATCAATTTTCAAATTCCATAGAATCATCAGAATCACTTCTATCATGGTCACTAGCCATCATAGCAATACTTTCTACTGGAATACTAAATTACTGCAAGTGACAAGTTCAGATTTAATAGCTTAACATGGCTGCATTGCTTACTGCCTCATTTGGGAAAAGCCTACCTTGGTTTTATTATTGACTTATGAAATTTAAATCTTTAATTTTCAATCCCTTCCTTTTCCCATAAATTCCTCACTTAACCAGCCATGTACCCTCAGCCTCCCTTTAGACTTCAAGTAACCCTTGGATTATTAAAACTATATACAGCTATGCATAAGAATCTCAGTTTGATAAGAAAACTATTAATGCTACGAACATGTGGTTTCTAAAGAAAATTGAACCAAGTAAATTATGGATAATCTAACTTATAAATAGTGACATAAGGTTATAGCATCTTTTGGGTAAACAATCTAAGGAACATAAGTACCTTGATATTTTTTATTTAATTTAATATATTTTTTATTCATACGAAACAAAATTGTTCAGTTATGTGCCTTATTATCTTGGTTTATCTCCCATATAAGCTAATCCTGAAACATCTCAAGTTTATTAACAAATTTTCATTACTCTAACAAAGGATACATGCATGTTTAATTAGAATGGAAAAATATTATGATCTTTCTTCAACTTTTTTCTAAACTACTGAACCAATAATTCATGTTTTTTCTAGCATATTTTCTTCCTTTTTCTCATTTTTTTAACCCTCACTATTTTTATATTGGATACATGGATAAATGAAATGGATATGAGAGTGTAAAATGCGGTCGTACTTATTCTAAAATAATTGGTGGTTTTTGATTTGTGTGATTGAAAGTTTGCTTATATAATCACTACAACATAAAAGATCTGAAATCTAAGGCTGAATTGAAAAAGGTTGGATGAAAATCAGTTTCGAGCATCAATAGGCAAAGTAAAGTGGGAATGACATTAGATCCAAATCAAATGGGAATGCTAAACAATATTAAGGACCGCCTATAGCAACTGAAATGAAATTGGAGCTTTGGGTAGTTCATAAATCATAACTGAAAGTGATACATTTGTTGAAAACAGATTCGTGGGGCCTTAAGCTACATGAAAAGCAACTAAACATAGCTAGACTGTAGTCGTATGGAGTTGATATCACCCGAAAAAAGCTGAAAGGCCTATACCTCCTTATTTACATAATGATCATTCTCAAAAGGAAACTGAACAAAACTAACTTATCACCAAACTATCTTAGAATTAGACATGAAAATAAAACGATAGAAGGTTCATATAATTTAATCATCCAAATTTCTTTAGCTTTGTTTGCACCAAATTTCACTTTGTTCCCTTTACCCACCGCTAATGTTGTCATTCCAAATTAGATTTACAAACCATACACTACCTAGCAACAACAAAAATAAGGGGGGAGAATTCTACATATGTGGCCAAGTAAGGTAAGTATATTTTAATATTTAATTAAATTGCACCATAGCTGAATACTTTATTTTGCATTAACCACAAAAAATATACTTTTGGAGTACAGATGGAAACTACATCGAACATGCAGCGACAAGCATGCTACAACATGTGTTATACTCAAGGCTAAACTATATACGGTACCTTTTAGTTGCAGATGTTGGAATGATGTTGTCTTCCATTAAAATATTGGCGGAAGGATTAGTGCAATCAAACTTTATCCCATGGCCAAAACAATGATAACTGAACAAAGTAAAATATGGTAAGCTGACTTATAACTTGTATATTACCATGCAACATGTATATAAGTCTATTATATACTCATTCAATTTCAGATTCATTTATTATATGCAACAAAGGAAAACATGTATATAAGTCTATTACAAATCAACTCAAATATAATCATTCAATTTTGGATTCATTTATCATTTGCTTAAATAAGTTTATTATCTACTAAAATGAATTATTAAAGTTTGATTGTGTAAGTATTTATCTAAACAAAATTAACAATTTACTGAATTTATGATAAGATAAACGTAAACAATAAATACACAATTATTCACAGTACAAATATCAAATTTAAGAAAAAAAACAAACAACTCATTTAATTTGGCAAATAAATTTGATTTAGTTCCACATACAAAGATAGCTTTGTAGAAATTTAAATTTGACATTTCTTTTATAGAATTAGAATATGCAACACACTAGTTATGCATGTGTATTCGACAATAACAGACCAAACCCTAACTGAATCTCCTCAAATCCTTGTTGCAATTCAAATCAAACTCTAATTAATCACTTTCGACTTAAATTTTTACACTTTAGAAAAGATATTTGCACAAAATCTACATAGCCCAAAAAGTGAATCACAAAATAGTCGAACTGCAAATCACATCGAATTAGAATTGAAATATGAAAATCATGCCTAAATACGCAGAAATCTCGAGCATCATTCGATTAAAATAATTGAGAACCAAAAAGGAGGCAACCGCGACAATAACAATAGAGAGAGAGAGGATGCCGAAGATGGAGGAATAGTAGGAAGCAGTGAATTTTTCTCAAGTAAAAAAGGGAAAAAGTATAAAAATAAGCAGTGGAGTTAAGCATGACCAAAGAGAAAGACAAAATTTTTGAAGCCGCCAAAATTTTATGAGGCGAGATGGGCAATTAATATTTTGTTACGTCTAAAATCCAGGATGAAGTGCTATTACTTGCATTTACAAATGAACACAGCCAACTTGAGTAACTAAAGACTCTTTTTCTTGTAGTGTACAATCTATATAAACTTCTATATCCAACCACTAATATAAATGGAATAACGGCAAAGCCGTTTAAATTCCATATATATTAACAGTCTTGCTCCACAGAAACGCACTTCGATTATTATCCAATCGAATTCCATTCCATTCCAATTTATTGTATTAAATTGACTTTGGAAAATTTCCTTTAAATCTTAATAAAAGATTAATAAATTCCAAATCACATTTCACCATAAATCGGGTTAAAGAACGAATGTCGTTAAAAACACAGCTCACGATAAACCCGATTCACATTCCATTTTATTCCAATTACCAAATGTAACCGGAAACTCTAATAATCTTAATTAAAAGATTTATTCCTTTCAAACGGGGTTTAAGAACAGTGTTACTTAAATCACCATTCATGACAAACCCAAAATCCAATCCTTTTATTCAATTCCAATTAAATATTACTTAATTGGTAAACTTCTCTAAATCTTAATTAAAGGATTTATTCATTTCTCAACTGGGCCAAAGAATAGTGTTATTAAAGACACCGTTCAGGACTAACCCAAAATCCCATTTGATATTAAATACAAGGCTCTGAATAGAAATTTTATCGGCTTATATTCAATATCAAATTCTGAAACCAACAAGTACCGTATTGGGAATAACGATATATATATATATATATATATTTATATATATATATCTTCGAAATTCCTCCACAATATCCGTATAATCACACAATCCAATATCGAAATATTCCAAAGATGATTTCCATTCAAGTCCACTTTACTTCATATATTGGAAATTTTGGTTAATTTAAAACCATTTCATATCCAATTTATTTATTTAAAAATATTGGATTATAATTCTAGTTCATAACTAGTTCATTTTGATAAAAATACATTTTTATCTTTACAAACGTGGAATTTTTCATCCAAATTCTTTCCAAATAATTTATTATAATTTTACACAAATTATCGATATTTTTATTAGTTTTATTAAGGCCCTTTCAGTCAATTTCAATAAATAATCATCGAACTGCACTTACAGCGACCTTTTCCAAATTTTATTTGGACATAATTACCAATCCAACCGTTAGATTTAAATCTCTTATATTCGTTGGAAAGCTCTTTTCGATACTAACCAACGATTCCGGTTTTAGAAGAATCTGACGGTCGGATCTCCAGTAATATCAATTCGAAGTCAACGGTCGAAATTCGCGAGCGGCCGCGGTGCGGTGCATTCTATTCAGGCCATTATATTATATACATAGTATATATAATATATATTTAGTCGATTTCCATTTTAAATTTATTTTACAAATCGTTTATAAATTCGTTTTAAAACGATTCTAACTTCATTTCAAATTTCAAATCCAATTTGAATATTCCTTAATAAATTCATTTCAAAGTGATTTCAATTTCATTTCAAATTTCAAAACAAATTTTAATATTCCTTAATAAATTCGTTTTGAATTCATTTTAAAATGATTTAAATTTCATTTCAAATCAAATTTGAATATTCCTTAATAAATTCGTTTTAAATTCATTTTAGAACAATGTCAATTTCATTTCAAATTTCAAATCAAATTTGAATATTCCTTAATATATTCGTTTTAAATTCATTTTAAAACGATTTCAATTTCATTTCAAATTTCAAATCAAATTTGAATATTCCTTAATAAATTCGTTATAGGTTCATTTTAAAACTATTTCAATTTCATTTCAAATTTCAAATCAAATTTGAATATTCTTAATAAATTCGTTTCAAATTCATTTTATAGCGATTTCTATTTCATTTTAATTTTCAAGTCAAATTTGAATATTCCTTAATAAATTCGTTTTAAATTCATTTTAAAACGATTTCAATTTCATTTCAAATTTCAGATCAAATTTGAATATTACTTAATAAATTCGTTTCAAATTCATTTTAATAGATTTCAATTTCATTTCAAATTTCAAATCAAATTTGAATATTCCTTATCATTATAATATTAAAATGATAATATTTTCAAAATATCTGATTTTGATTATACACTGAATATTATTAAAAAATATTTGATAATTCTTAATTGGAATCAGACTCAATCATTTACCATATAATTCAGTTATATGGATTTCAACATCACATGTATACAACAATAATGAAAAACAATCATTAAAAATCCATACAACATCCAAAGTGCAATTTTCAACTATATAAGCCTTAAAATAAATAAATAACGCTTATATAGTCTGTCAACCCATTGAATGACATACCACTAATTATTGGGATCAGTGTATGTCAAATATTATCCCAATACTCGTGTGGGGTTTCCAAACAACAAGCAAAGATTATTATTTGTGTAGTTGGGCGATGTGTAAAATATTATCATACAATCAATGTCAGTTAAATGGGCATACATAAACAAAACGTCTGATTTATAAATGAATATTTATTTCAACACATGAATATTTTATTCAGTTCATATATACAATAAAATGATATTTTTATTGTTCAAATATTTTATTCAATACATAAATATTTTATTCAGTTCATATATACAACAAAAATGATATTTTTATTGTTCAAATAATTTACTCAATACATAAATATTTTATTCAGTTCATAAATACAATAAAAATGATATTTTTTTGTTCAAATATTTTATTCCATACATGAATATTTTATTCAGTTCATATATACAATAAAAATGATATTTTTATTGTTAAAATATTTTATTCAATACATAGATATTTTATTTAGTTCATATATACAATAAAAATGATATTTTTGTTGTTTAACTCTTTTATTCCATACATGAATATTTTATTCAGTTCATATATACAATAAAAATGATATTTTTATTATTCAAATATTTTATTCAATACAATACAATCAACAATCACAATACAGTCCATTCAATTCAAACAAACAATCATGGTTTGTACAGTAAATAGTGTCTGGTGCTGCTAAACACCATCTGCATCCTAGTATATATTTGACTATAAAATAATTAGAGTGAGAAGGAGTTCTCACCTTGGGATCCACTCCTCCATTCTTTTATTTCTGAATCTCGGTTATGTTTGGATTTGAATTTTTCCCAATTTCTAATTTTCCTCGTTTCCACTCCAATTCAGTTTTATGATGTAGTATGTTTCACCACGATTCCAACGCTTCTTGAATTGCTCGATTCCGTGTCTGTATGTAAAAGATATTGACGTTTAACCATTAGTTACATAATTAATTAATTAATTAATTAAGGTTTTAAACTAATTACCCTTCTCGAAAAAATCACAGCCATCGTTCTTCAATTTCTTCGATCTGGATTTTTCGCCGCCGCCGCCAAACTGGATGATTGGAGGGCCATATGACATTGCCACACTGTCAAGCTTCGCACCGCCAACCTCCTCCCTTAACCCCATCGTACTTGAGCTAGCCACGGCGATGGATATCGCCTGGAAAGACCCCCCCCCCCCTTTGATGTTCGAATTCACGAAGAACATACAACAAAAATTCCTCAAATTTGTATGGATTGGAGGAGCTTGAAATGCTCTTGAATATGGCTTTAGATTGGTGCTCTAATTCGCCATGGATTGGGAGAAATTAGAGGGGAAAATTCTGTACGATTTAGGCTGTAAATGAATTAGGGCCGGCGACCTGATCAATGAAGAGAGATGAGGGTTTTCTTTTTTTTTATTTATAAATATTTTTAATATTATTTTATTTCCAAAATAGAGATTTTGTATTTGAACTCCATATCAAACCCAACGACTGTCGGCCCTAGATAATTTCCCCCATTCTGGACACAATGGGATATGTCCCCTAAGCAAATTCGACTTTTTCGATCAGTTTTCATTTAAATTAATATATAATTTAATGTATATTGAATTCAAACGTACATTTTAATTTACAGGTGCCACATACTGACTCTAAAAATTACTGAAAAATTATATCTAGCTTTGTTTGGACGATTTGGTCCTAACAAAACTAATTTCATTGAATTTGGAGACCTTTTGAAAAATGGCCATTTTCTGGTCGATCCAAATTGATTGAAATTGACAAAACACATTTTAATCCACTATGCTCACATACTAATTCCAAAAATTATGAAAATTAGAATCCAACAATAACTTTACATTTCGGATCCAACAAAAGTGGCCTCATCGAAAACGGAGGTCGTTTGCAAAATCGTTATTTTTAAGGGCTATATATTATATAAAATTCCATAGCGACTGTTCTGAATTTTCAACAGGGCATAACTTTTTATTCCCATTACGAAATTTGGATTTTTCTCATTCGTTGGAAAGATATTTTCAAACAGATTCAAATATTTCTAGTTTTACCAAAATCTGGTTTATTTAGAATCCTATACATTCATTTGAAATTTGAAAGCAAATTTTCAAACTACCGCACCATTTCAGGCTCGTTTTATAATTAAAATAAATTTATCATTCTAATTTTGTTTTAATTTTTTTTTTGTCATTATTATTTAAAATATATCATTTTAAATATTCAAAATCCATTAAAATTACTAAAATAAAAATTTTAAATTGGTTTCGATTTTCAGGGTTGTTACAGAAACCAACAAATATCGTATTGGAAATAACGATATAAATGTACCTTTGAAATTTCCATAACAATATTCGTATAATCACGAAATCCAACAATGAAATACTCCGAAGATGATTTCCATTCATAAGTGATTCTAATTTATTCGTTGGAAATTTTTGGTTATTTTAAAACCATTCACCAATCCGATTTATTTTATTTAAAAATTATTGGATTTCAAATCTAGTTAATAACTAGTTCATTTTGTTAAAAATCTAATTTTTATCTTTCCAAATATGGAATTTTTCATCCAAATTCCTTCCAAATCATTTATTATGATTTTGTATAAAATATTAATATTTTTATTAATTTTATTAAGGCCCTTTCAGTCGATTTCCATAAATGGTCATCGAACTGCACTTACAACGACCTTTTCCAAATTTGATTTGGACATAATTCCAAATCCAACCATTAGATTTCAAGTCTCTTATATTCGTTTGAAATCTCTTTTTGATATGAACCCAACTGTTTTGGTTTTAGGAGAATCTGACAGTCGGATCTTCCGTAATATCAATTCGAAGTCAATGGTCGAAATTTGCGAACGGCCGCGGCGCGACGCGTTCCATTCAGGCAATTAAATATAATATATATATATATATATATATATATATATATATATATATATATATATATATATATATATATTGAGACGTTCCGAAACCCCATACTGACGGTGGTAAGGGTAATCCTTGGAATATAACACAGAAACAGATAATAGCAGAACATAATTAAATAAATACACCAGATAATGAACAATAGAATATACTGGATAAAAGTAATCATCAGAGTTACACAGTATACAGGATCATACATAGTACAAATACAGTTCAACTATACATATAAGTCTACAGTGAAAAACTAACGTAATGTACAATAGGAGTTGAACAACATAAAAAGAGATAAATGATAGAATCCATCTTCAGCTCCAGCTATCCAGAAAGAACTAGCTAAACCTGAATACAAGGCTGCCCGTGTAGAGAAAGGGGCACCCGAGTTTGAAAGTGAAACAAACTACGAGTCAGTTATGGGATTGGTATGAGAAATCTACTCAACACACTCAAAATATGACTAATCACAGGACCACGCCACTTTTGTGGAACGGGTTTACTCCATTGGATTGCCAGTGCTTTAAAACAAATCTTTTTTTAAACAACGCAATGCTTTTATAAAAATGAAGCCATTATAAGACTCAATTCCCATCACACAATGCAACGCAAACCGGAGGATAGAGTTTTTACCTTATAATGGCCAAACATGATTGATACGAATAAAACAAAAGCATTTGATATTATTACTAGTGTTTATTTGTTTCAAAAACAATTTCAATCATAACTATCAATCATAGACGGCATTAATGCCCCATACCACTATGTCGCCATATATAGGTATATAATCAAAACCGCACCGTCACGTATTTGGAAATTGGATTTCCGTTATGTACCAAGGCAAAAGATAGTCCTTACCGAATTCGAGACAATCTAGCCTACTATGTCTCAGGATCAGAGCTCGAGTGACCCTTGGATCGTCAGGGCCGGTCCACCAATGTGGATTAAAATGCCTGAGCAATACGTCTCCCCGCCCGAGCCAACGAATTACTCCATCGGACCCGGATCGTCCGATCTAACCGAGGCACCTCGCAACAGCAACAACCACACAGGTGAAAAGTAAATAAATGTCAGGGCTGGTAGGTCACTGACACCACCCTAGCTAGAAAGAAACGCATGCCCTCCCTGAGGTCCTTCTCCCGTTTCTAGTTCATACCGGGGTGTGATGCTCGCGAATTCACGTCATACGCAAAGCTACGCCACACAGGCCGTGCTTTGATCATCACCACAAGACTTTGCTTTTCAACAGAAGCCCTGATCATTTGCCACTTAGGTATGCCACACTAGCAATTCATGCCATGATACTGATGTCCATCGATATACAACCTCTGAGCTCATGCGTTTCAGAGAAGGGCATTAAGCAAAAGAATAAATTCTCCGCCGCCAAACAGATGTATATTTAACAGAGATCACTCAACACAGAATAAAATCCAATGTCAGACACACAGTCCATTTACAAGTCCGTTCTCGGTCTGAACGAAACCGGAGGCACTAAATACCTCGCAAACCCATCGATCACCACGTACGTCTGGACGATCACCACTCATTATCCATATTTCGGGATGCCTCCCAATCAGGACCTCGGTTACCACCCAAACGAGGTGAAGATCTCCGGTCTTCGACCACCGTCTTCATCTTCGACTTTCAATCGTCGGTCAATTATTTGAAATGAGAATTAACTCGGTCTTTTCAAATAATTCACGGATATTTATAATTTCAAATCAACTTATTTCAATGGTTAAATCATTCGACAACACCAATTTTTTTCTTTAATGTAATTTTCACACCAAACACATTCAACCATCAAATACCACTTAAATCGAGCTAATTCAATTAATTTCCATTCCATATCGTTTGTGATATTTTATAATGATTTATTGCTATTTTTATTTATTTTAAAATAGCCAATTTATTCAAAACGACGCTTCGGGCCATAACGCTGCCGTGGCGCTGTTTTTCTTCAGATTTGATTTACACATATCTGAAAATCTAACCGTCGGATCTTCACATCATTAGAAAGGTCTTTTCAAAACGAATCCAACGGTTCTAGTTTCGGGAAAATCCGACGGTCGGATCTCCCGGTACAATCGTTGGAAGTTTCGATTTCAAAATACGAACTGCAGCGTCGTTATTCGATTAAATATAATTATATTTATATATATATATATATATATAAATATAATCGATTCGGGCGCTGTTTTTCTTCATATATGAATTAAACATTCCAGACAATCAAACCGTTGGATTTTTACAAAGTTGGTGCCGTTGGAAAGATATTTCCAAGGCGAACCCTACGGTTGCGGTTTCGGGAAAATCCAATGGTTGGATTTCCCGCACTAGTTGTTTGAAATTACAGTTTCAAATCATGAACTGCACGGCCATGTTTTGTTTTAATTTTATTTATATTTATATATTTATATAAATATAGTGCATTCAAAAATTTCAATATCGTTTTCACTTCAAATATTTCACTAACGCCTTTAAATTTTGGAAAATTTCGCCATAACCTCCTTTGTACGGGAGGGGCTGGGAAAATTCCCAAATAGCCACACGGGCGTCTCATGTCAAACAGAAAAAGAAAAAGCCAAGCGGCTAGCCAACAGGCTCATAAAATCATCACCCAAACAAAACAGTAAAGGCGTACCTATTTGTCGGGCATGAAATTTTATTTCTCTTCTCTAGCCCGTTTGCTATAACCTGTTCAACAAATATGCATGTACATATATACAGTTCTTATCACTTATCATTTTCCATTCAACTTCATAATTGATTTACTTTGGTTTAAAAACACCATTCATTCTAATGTTGCATGCATAGGCTAAAATCATATCATTACCTAATTAATGTATATTTCAACACTTGCATATTTATTTGAATGAGTGGCTATTTTTAACACTTCACATTTCAAAGATGATAATTTTGGCGAACTAAAACACATTTCAACACATGACTATTTTCTTTCGTTCCTATGCATGTTGAAAATGACATTTCTTCACAAATATCTATTTCAACATCCGCATATCTTTAGCATATCACATAGATGATAAAAATGATATTTTTATCATTTAAAATATTTATTCGACAAATAGGTGTTTTCAACACTTCATAGTTTCAATAAAAACGTAATTTTTATTGTTCGATCTTTTTATTCAACACATGAACTTTTACACACACTTCTCAACACATGAGCATTTCCACACATGGATATTTTATTTTTGTTGTTCATATAAGAAAGATAGAATTTTTGTTGTTGAAACTATTTATATATAAGGCGAATATTTTACATAATTCATATATATTATAAAAATGTGATTTTTATTGTTTAGACACTTCATTCATTCTCAAATGAATTTAATTTTCACACATCACTTTTCAACACATGAACATTTCCACGCATGGATATAGTTTCAACACATGACTTTAATTTCAACGCATGAAAATAATTTCAACATATGAAAATTATTCTAACACATAAAGATTATTCAAAATTTCGGCAGCATAACGGCAGGGTAGTTAAAACCGGCACCGTCCCTAGTACGGCTCCTCGCTCTACCTTAAAACCTCGCGGTTTTTGACAATGGGGATTCATGCATCTAATTCGCACGCAGGCGGCATGTTTTATTTTTATTTCCACAAATATTTCCAATTCATTTCAATCACCAACGGGTATTTTTCAACCACAATCAACCAATATCAACCACAAACAATCACAATCAACCATTCGCTATCAATCTATTTTCACACCAATCACAATCAATAAATATCGTCCATGGTTTGCGGACGAGGGGCGTGTATATATATGTATATATATATATATATAGCAATTCACTTCTATTTCAACACATATATAATTTTTACAATGCATATATAACTTATATATCGAACGTACAACATATACAATGCTTATACATGAGGTGTACAATGCTTATATAACTCATACATCGACTATATAATTTATATATCGTCGTTTTCCATATCGTTTATAAATTAGAAATCTCACATTGGGTTCCACTCCACCAAAAATAGTAGAAGGCTCGGAAAAATATGCGGTCTCTTCTAAAATGTAGAAGACATCCACACAGTCACGATGTTTCCTGTTTCATCGAATTTCGTTAACGTAGTAAAATGATATGATTTTTCAAAGGTTTGCAACACTTTAAAGTTTTCATTTCAGTTCAGGGTATATAAAGCCCTCACCTTTCACCGTCGTTAAAACTACGGTTACGGATTTTTTCGAAATCCGTGCAGTATTAAGATGATCGGAGGATATCACGTGGAAGAGGAGGGAGAGGCGAGTCGGCGGAGGGGTGTGGCGTCAGATGCGGTGGCCGATCGGAGCAGCGGCGAGGCTTTAAAGGCGCCGACTTTGAGGGTTCTGTTCTGGCAGAGGAGGCGGAGCTTGGGTCGGATTTGAAGAGGAGAGGGAGGCGGTTCGAGTGGATGTGGTGGCGGCGGCTCTGGTGGCCTGTAGCGGCGGCGGCGGAGGAGAGAAGGTTGGAAACCCTTTTCCGTCGATGCTCAGAGGGTTACGGGTTTTGAGAGTTGACCAAGAAAATGAATGGCCAATGAGATTTTTTTATTATATTTATTAATTTTTAAAATCCAAAAATACCCCTTGCCACATACGAACCCCAATCCAAACCCAACGACTGTCGTCCCTAGCTAATTACCCCCATTCCGGACACAATGGAATATGTTTCGTTGGCTAATTCGACTGTTACAGTCAGTTTTTCTTCAAATTAAAATATAAAACATTTAATTTCTGATTTGAACATACATTTTAATTTGCCGGGCCCACATACTGATTCGAAACATCCCAGAAATTCTAGCTTCGTATCGACGATACGGTCCTAACAAAACTGATTTCGTCAAATTCTGAGACCGTTTGTAAAATGGCCATTTTCTGGTCGACCTGTTTTAACTTTAATTGATCAAAACACATTTCCCTTCGCCACGCTCACATATTGACTTCTAAAATTCTGGAAAAATTAACTTAGCAATAATTTGTCATCCCGAAACCAACAAAGGTGGTTTCGTCGAATTCCGAGGTCGTTTGCAAAATCACCATTTTCAAGGGCTGTATTAACTTCACAACGACCTTTCTGAAAATTGATTTGGCCATAACTTTTGATTACTGCTATGAAATTTCGATCTTTCAGATTCGTTAGAAAGATATTCTCAAACAGATTTAAATATTTCTTGTTTCGCTGAAATCCGACTTATTTTGCATCCTGTACATTCAGTCAAAGTTTGAATTCAATTTTTGAAACTACGGCGCCTTTTTAAGCCTTGTTTATAATTATAATTAATTATATTCGTTTTCAATTGTCGATTCAACTCACTTTTCATCTCTCTTATTTAAAATATTTATTTTAAATATTTAAAATCCATCATTTTAGCTAATTTAAAAAATTTAAATTGGTTCAGATTTTCTGGGTCGTTACAATCTCCCCCACTTAAAACTTTTCGCCCCCGAAAAGGAACAAAGTCGAAAGTGGTTTGATTAATCAACTCTACGTTCGATCTGGCTTCAATTCTCCAACTTTTCAGTTTCTGAGAATTTTCTAATTCTTCAAAAATTTGGCTAACACCGGGAATTTTCGAAAAATTTCGCCATAATTCTATCGTTGATTAAATTAACTATTGTTTCAATAATTCAATTAATCAAATCTACAGTTACCCAACACAACCAACAATCAAATTGTTTTTTTTCTTCTCAAAGTCATACAAATCAATTTCTATATTCTTTTAAAATCATTCGGACTATAGAATTAAAAGTGCACTTCCATGGAAAGAAAATAACAACTGAGTAGAGAACTAATTGGTAATGCAAGGTATGGTAAATGTACCTTGCACCGGAGTCAATCAGAGATATCCACTCGACATCTAGGATAAGCTTTCTGAACGCTCTCCTCAGTTTCCCAAGTACAATCTCGTGGATCTCCACTCCATTGCACTTTGACTAAGTGAACCTTCTTGTTCCTCGGCTCTTTGGTTTCTTTGCCGATGATCTTTAGCGGCTCTCGCCTCATAGCTAATTCTGGGGTAATTTCAATATCCTGCTGAGCTGCTTCTTCGACGATCAAGTCTGGATCATGAACGTGCTTTCGAAGTTGAGATATGTAAAATACATCATGAACTCCAGGCAACCAATCAGGCAATTTAACCCTATAAGCGAGAGTTCCAATCCGTTCCAGAATAGGAAACGGACCAATGAATTTGGGTACCAACTTTCCAGTCTTACCAAACCGGATAACTCCTCTCATTGGCGATACTTTCAAATATACATATTCGCCAACAGCAAAGGATATATCTCTTCTACTCCTATCGGCATAGCTCTTTTGTCGGCTTTGAACAGTGAGTAACCGCTTCTTAATAAAATCAACTTTGTCGGTAGCTTCTCGGATCATATCGGGCCCTAACACAAGTCTATTTCCAGGTTCGACCCAACAAGCAGGAGATCGGCACGGTCTACCATACAACGCTTCGAATGGCGACATTGTCAGGCTCGCCTGGTAGCTGTTATTATATGAGAATTCAGCCAAATGCAGATGGTCTTCCCATGATCCACCGAAATCTAGAACACAAGCCCGCAATAGATCTTCTAAAATACGATTCACCCTCTCAATCTGACCGTCTGTCTGAGGATGATAAGCGGTGCTCAAGTTCAACTTCGTTCCCAGCTCGACTTGAAATGCCTCCCAGAATTTGCTAGTAAATATTGTATCTCTATCACTGACTATACTGAGCGGCACTCCATGTAGTCTAACTATTTCCTTGAAGTAAATCTGCGCCAGACTCTGAGCAGTTCTGTTTGATCTAACAGGTATAAAATGGGCGGTCTTCGTGAAGCGATCTATGATCACCCAAATACTGTCATTCCCTTTTCTGGTTCTGGGTAGACCATCAATGAAGTCCATTGAAATATGTTCCCACTTCCAACCAGGAACTTCTAGTGGTTGTAACAATCCAGCCAGCTTCTGTTGGTCGCTCTTGACTAGTTGGCAAGTAGGGCATCGGCTAACGTATATTGAAACGTCTCTTTTCATAGCCTTCCACCAGAATGTTCGTTTGAGATCGTTATACATTTTGGCCACACCAGGATGGAACTTAGCTTGGACTTGTGACACTCGTCTAACACTTCCCTTTTTAACTCTGGGATATCAGGAACACAAATCCTTCCTTTCAACCTCAAGGTCTCGTCGTTATCTATTTAAAAACACGAGGGTTCGCCTTTCTGAATCCTTTTAATCATATCCTTAATAAAGTTATCCTCCTTCTGAAGAATAGATATTTTGTCAATCAAGGAAGTCGTGATAATAAAGCTAGCGATCATTACATTCTTTCGGCTCAGCGCATCGGCCATGACATTGGCTTTCCCTGGAGTATATATAATTTCAAAATCGTATGCTGCAAGGAACTCTAGCCAAATTTGTTGCCTCAGATTCAGGTCTTTCTGGGTGAACAGATACTTTAGCGACTGGTGATCTGTAAATAGTTCAAATCTCTCACCCAGAAGATAGTGTCTCTAGATTTTCAAAGAGAATATGATAGCCAATAACTCAAGATCATGAGTTACATTGTTTTTCTCGTGCGGCTTCAGTTGATGGCTAGCATAAGCAATCACTTGGCCCCTCTGCATTAACACTGCGCCAAGGCCTTCTCTAGAAGCGTCAGTCCAGACCTTCAAATCCTGATTGCCATCAATGATGGTTAACACTGGAGCGGTCGTTAATCTTAACTTTAGCTCCTCAAAAGCCTCTTCACATTCTGGAGTCCACTTGAATTTATAATGCTTCTTGGTAAGCTTCGTTAAGTGACCAGATATCTTCGAAAAGTCTTTAACGAACTTCCGGTAATAGCTAGCCAATCTGAGAAAACTGCGGACTTCAGTGGGGGTACTGGGCTGTTTCCAATTCCGAATAGCTGTGATTTTGCTTGGATCCACAGCAATTCCTCCTTTCGATATGACGTGGCCTAGAAATTTCACTTCATCTTGCCATAATATACATTTGGATAGTTTGGCTTTTAATACATTCCATCTCAGAATTTCTAGAACCTGCTCCAGATGCTTTTCATGTTCGGCCTTTGATTTAGAGAAAATTAGAATATCGTCAATGAAAACCAGAACAAATTTATTCAAAACTCCTCTGAACACTCTATTCATCAGATCGACAAAGTAAGCTGGAGCGTTACATAAGCCGAACGACATTACTAACCACTCATAGAATAAGTCGGGACCTCTGAATGCTGTCATTGGAACACACTCTTCGGCAATTCGAAGTTGATGGAAGCCTGTAGCTAGGTCCATTCATGAAAATACTTGTGCGCCATTTAATCGATCCAACAAATCATCTATTCGCGGCAATGGATATTTTTTCTTTATGGTCTTCTTGTTCAAATCACGATAATCCACACATAGCCGTAGAGTACCGTCAGATTTTGGGACAAACACCACTGCTGCTCCCCAATCAGAGAAACTAGGCCTGATCAGACCCTTCCATACGAGCTGTCGTGTTTGATTGTCTAATTCCTCTTTCTCTTTCAAGGACATCCTTCGAATAGCGTGAACTACCGGCCTTGCATTAGGAATCAAAGCGATCTTGAAATCTATTTCTCTCTGCGGAGGTAACCGAACAACTTCTTCAAACACATCCGCATAATTCTTGATGATAGGAATATCTTTCACTAGGTCGGGAATATTCTCTGTGATTTCAGGGATATTTTCTATTTGGGCTGGAGAAACATTCAAAGCTGCCCAGAAGTCTTTTCTATTAGCATTCTGACCTTCACAGGGAATGGTTATATAATCACCTGATTTAATCTTCGCCTTTACGACTCTGTCGGCGCATTTAACTTCAGCTTCATATTTGGTCAACTAGTCTAACCCCAAAATAAGATCAAACTCTTTAAAATCCATGACGACCAAGATGGTGGGAAACCGATAACGAGAGAAAGAAACCGGCACTCCACAAACCCAACTGAGAACAATGGAACCCCCAACTGGATTCTGGACAGTCATTGGTTCCTTGAGCCTTTTCAATTTCAAATCCAGTTTCTTAGCTGCATCATTTGCAATGAAGCTTCGTGATGCGTCTGTGTCAAACAGTACTTTAATTAGAATACCTTTGACAGTTAGCGTGCCTTCTAAAACATATGGCCTCTCTTGAGCAGACGAAGATGCAGGCACTTCTGCCACTTCATTTACATGTACTGCTTCAGGTTTTCTGAATAGCGGACATGCCTTTAAAAGATGACCGGCCTGTTGGCATTGACTGCACTTTCTATTCTCTTGAAAATTCATCCCGGATTTAGACCCATCACCCTTTCGTCTGTTCGAAGATCTACAGTTTCTCATCGAATGCCCTTGCTGATCGCACTTTAGACATACGACTGTCTTTACCTTTTTGTGATTGATCTTTGGCCTCTTTTTTGACTTCAGCCTTCGTACTTGTCTCAGGCTGCACCCTTGTCTCTGGGCTATCAGCTTCAAATTTTCTTTTGCTGCTAGAACTGATTTCTTCTTCGTCTCGCAACATACCTTTCATATGGACGTCTTCATACTGATAAGTCATATAAATCATTTCTGAAAAAGGAAGCTTCACATGCCCCATAACTTTATTCTGGAATTTCCTTTGAAGGCCGTTGATAAATCTCAGATTCTTCCTCCTCGTATTCTGAATTAAATGGGGAGCCACGTGAGAAAGTTCATTGAATTTATTATGATATTCTGGGACGTCATATCTCCTTGTATCAGATAAGAAAATTCATCGCATAATCGCTCAGTCGCTTCGGGAGGAGTAAATCTTTCCAGGAAAATCACTTTGAATCTATCCTAGGTGATATCACCTTCTGGATTATCCTTGATAACTGAATCCCACCAGAACAAAGCTTCATCTTTGAGCGCCCAGGATGCCAGTAATCTTTTTTGGTCATCCCTCAGCTTTAATGCTTCGAAGATTTTCTCAGCCGAACGAATCCAAGCTTTTGTTCTCATAATAGATTCTTCGCCCGGGAAAGGTTTTCCCCCCAGATTTCTATATTTCATAAACAGAGCTTCTATATCCGGGTCAGTATTACTTCTTCTGTTTCTGGCACTCATTTTCTAGTTCCTCTGCAAATTGCAGATCAGGTGTCAGGTCAACAGAAAAGCTATTTCAATATATAGAGACAAATACTTGAATGTAAATGTTTCTATCTAGGTGTTATTTCATTCTGCTACTCATACTAGGATATTACTGATCCTATCTGTAATGAGTTACCCATCCTAGAACGCTACTGGTTCTATTTCTGACGAATTCGTTAATATGTTATATTCCAGAACTAAGCTTTAACCAAAGCTCTGATACCAAATGAGACGTTCCCAAACCCCGTTAGAGAAACAGATAATAGCAGAACAGAATTAAATAAATACACCAGATAATGAACAATAGAATATACTGGATAAAAGTAATCATCAGAGTTACACAGTATACAGGATCATACTAAGTACAAATATAGTTCAACTATACATATATGTCTATAGCGGAAAACTAACGTAATGTACAATAGGAGCTGAACAACATAAAAAGAGATAAATGATAGAATCCATCTTCAGCTCCAACTATCCAGAAAGAACCAGCTAAACCTGAATACAAGGCTGCCCGTGTAGAGAAAGGGGCACCCGAGTTTGAAAGTGAAAGAAACTACAAGTCAGTCATGGGACTGGTATGAGAAATCTACTCAACACACTCAAAATATGACTAATCACAGGACAACGCCACTTTCGTGGAATGGGTTTACTCCATTGGATTGCCAGTGCTTTAAAGCAAATCTTTCTTTTAAACAATGCAATGCTTTTATAAAAATGAAGCCATTAAAAGACTCAGTTCCCATCACACAATGCAACGCAAACCGGAGGATAGAGTTTTTACCTTATAATGGCCAAACATGATTGATACGAATAAAACAAAAGCATTTGATATTATTACTAGTGTTTATTTGTTTCAAAAACAATTTCAATCATAACTATCAATCATAGACGGCATTAATGCCCCATACCACTATGTCGCCATATATAGGTATATAATCAAAACCGCACCGTCACGTATTTGGAAATTGGATTTCCGTCATGTACCAAGGCAAAAGATAGTCCTTACCGAATTCGAGACAATCTAGCCTACCATATCTCAGGATCAGAGCTCGAGTGACCCTTGGATCGTCAGGGCCGGTCACCGATGTGGATTAAAATGCCTGAGCAATACATCTCCTCCCCCGAGCCAACGAATGACTCCATTGGACCCGTATCGTCCGATCTAACCGAGGCGCCTCGCAACAGCAACAACCACACAGGTGAAAAGTATATAAATGTCAGGGCTGGTAGGTCACTGACACCACCCTAGCTAGAAAGAAACGCATGCCCTCCCTGAGGTCCTTCTCCCGTTTCTGGTTCATACCGGGGTGTGAGGCTCGCGAATTCACGTCATACACAAAGCTACGCCACACAGGCCATGCGTTGATCATCACCACAAGACTTTGCTTTTCAACAGAAGCCCTGATCATTTGCTACCTAGGTATACCACATTAGCAATTCATGCCATGCGACTGATGTCCATCGATATACAACCTCTGAGCTCATGCGTTTCAGAGAAGGGCGTTGAGCAAAAGAATAAATTCTCCGCCGCCAAACAGATGTATATTTAACAGAGATCAATCAACATAGAATAAAATCCAATGTCAGACATACAGTCCATTTACAAGTCCGTTCTGGGTCTGAACGAAACCAGAGGCACTAAATACCTCCAAACCCATCGATCACCACGTACGTCTGGACGATCACCACTCATTATCCATATTTCAGGATGCCTCCCAATCCGGACCTCGGTTACCACCCAAACGAGGTGAAGATCTCCGGTCTTCGACCACCGTCTTCATCTTCGACTTTCAATCAGCGGTCAATTATTTGAAATGAGAATTAACTCGGCCTTTTCAAATAATTCATGGATATTTATAATTTCAATTCAATTTATTTCAATGGTTAAATCATTCGACAACACCAATTTTTTTCTTTAATGTAATTTTCACACCAAACATATTCAACCATCCAATACCACTTAAATCAAGTAAATTCAGTTTATTTCCATTCCATATCGTTTATGATATTTTATAACGATTTATCGCTATTTTTATTTATTTTAAAATAGCCAATATATTCAAAACGACGCTTCAGGCCATAACGCGGCCGTGGCGCTGTTTTTCTTCAGATTTGATTTACACATATCTGAAAATCTAACCGTTGGATCTTCACACAATTCACATCATTAGAAAGGCCTTTTCAAAACGAATCCAACGGTTCCAGCTTCGGGAAAATACGATGGTCGGATCTCCCAGTACATTCGTTTGAAGTTTCGATTTCAAAATACGAACTGCAGCGTCGTTATTCGATTAAATATAATTATATTTTTATATATAAATATAATCGATTCTGGCGCTGTTTTTCTTCAGATTTGAATTAAACATTCCAGACAATCCAACCGTTGGATTTTTACAAAGTTGGTGCCATTGGAAAGATATTTCCAAGGCGAACCCAACGGTTGCGGTTTCTGGAAAATCCAATGGTTGGATTTCCAGCACTAGTTGTTTGATATCACGATTTCAAAACACGAACTGCACAGCCACGTTTCGTTTTAATTTTATTTATATTTATATATTTATATAAATATAGTGCATTCAACAATTTCAATATCGTTTTCACTTCAAATATTTCACTAACGCCTTTAAATTTTGGAAAATTTCGCCATAACCTCCTTTGTATGGGAGGGGCTGGGAAAATTCCCAAATAGCCACACGGGCGTCTCATGTCAAAAAGAAAAAGAAAAAGCCAAGCGGCTAGCCAACAGGCTCATAAAATCATCACCCAAACAAAACAGTAAAGGTGTACTTATTTGTCGGGCACGAAATTTTATTCCTCTTCTCTAGTCCCTTTGCTATAAACTGTTCAACAAATATGCATGTACATATATACAATTCTTATCACTTATCATTTTCCATTCAACTTCATAATTGATTTACTTTGGTTTAAAAACACCATTCATTCTAATGTTGCATGCATAGGCTAAAATCATATCATTAGCTAATTAATGTATATTTCAACTCATGCATATTTATTTGAACAAGTGGATATTTTTAACACTTCACATTTCAAAGATGATAATTTTGGCGAACAAAAACACATTTCAACACATGACTATTTTCTTTAGTTCCTATGCATATTGAAAATGATATTACTTCACAAATATCTATTTCAACGTCCGCATATCTTTAGCATATCACATAGATGATAAAAATGATATTTTTATCATTTAAAATATTTATTCGACAAATAGATGTTTTCAACACTTCATAGTTTCAATAAAAACGTAATTTTTATTGTTGATCTTTTTATTCAACACATGAACTTTTCCACTACACACACTTCTTAACACATGAGCATTTCCACACATGGATATTTTATTTATGTTGTTCATATAAGAAAGATAGAATTTTTGTTGTTGAAACTATTTATATATAAGGCGAATATTTTACATAATTCATATATATTATAAAAATGTGATTTTTATTGTTTAGACACTTCATTCATTCACAAATGAATTTAATTTTCACACATCACTTTTCAACACATGAACATTTCCACACATGGATATAGTTTCAACATATGACTTTAATTTCAACGCATGAAAATAATTTCAACATATGAAAATTATTCTAACACATAAAGATTATTCAAAATTTCGGCAGCATAACGGCATGGTAGTTAAAACCGGCACCATCCCTAGTACGGCTCCTCGCTCTACCTTAAAACCTTGCGGTTTTTGACAATGGGGATTCATGCATCTAATTCGCATGCAGGCGGCATGTTTTATTTTTATTTCCACAAATATTTCCAATTCATTTCAATCACCAACGGGTATTTTTCAACCACAATCAACCAATATCAACCACAAACAATCACAATCAACCATTCGCTATCAATCTATTTTCACACCAATCACAATCAATAAATATCGTCCATGGTTTGTGGACGAGGGGCGTGTGTATATATATATAGCAATTCACTTTTATTTCAACACATATATAATTTTTACAATGCATATATAACTTATATATCGAACGTACAACTTATACAATGCTTATACATGGGGTGTACAATGCTTATATAACTCATACATCGACTATATAATTTATACATCGTCATTTTCCATATCGTTTATAAATTAGAAATCTCACATTGGGTTCCACTCCACCAAAAATAACATAAGGCTCAGAAAAATATGCGGTCTCTTCTAAAATGTAGAAGACGTCCACACGGTCACGATGTTTCCTATTTCATCGAATTTCGTTAACGTAGTAAAAAGATATGATTTTTCAAAGGTTTGCAACACTTTAAATTGTTAATTTCAGTTCAGGGTATATAAAGCCCTCACCTTTCACCGTCGTTCAAACTAGGGTTACGGATTTTCTCGAAATCCGTGCAGTATTAAGATGATCGGAGGATATCACGTGGAAGAGGAGGGAGAGGCGAGTCGGCGGAGGGGTCCGGCGTCAAATGCGGTGGCAGATCGGAGCGGCGGCGAGGCTTTAAAGGCGCCGACTTTGAGGGTTCTGTTCTGGCGGAGGAGGCGTCGATGGAGGCGGAGCTTGGGTCGGATTTGAAGAGGAGAGGGAGGCGGTTCGAGTGGATGTGGTGGCGGCGGCTCTGGTGGCCTGTAGCGGCGGCGGAGGAGAGAAGGTTGGAAAACCTTTTCCGTCAATGCTCAGAGGGTTACGGATTTTGAGAGTTAACCGAGAAAATGAATGGCCAATGAGATTTTTTATTATATTTATTAATTTTTAAAATCCGAAAATACCCCTTGCCACATACGAACCCCAATCCAAACCCAACGACTGTCGTCCCTAGCTAATTACCCCTATTCAGGACACAATGGAATATGTTTCGTTGGCCAATTCGACTGTTACAGTTAGTTATTCTTGAAATTAAAATATAAAACATTTATTTTCTGATTTGAACGTACATTTTAATTTGCCGGGCCCACATACTGATTCGAAAAATCCCAGAAAAATTATTTCTAGCTTCATATCGACGTTACGGTCCTAACAAAACTGATTTCGTCAAATTCTGAGACCGTTTGTAAAATGGCCATTTTCTGGTCGACCTGTTTTAACTTTAATTGACCAAAACACATTTCCCTTCGCCACGCTCACATATTGACTTCTAAAATTCTGGAAAAATTAACATAGCAATAATTTGACATCCCGAAACCAACAAAGGTGGTTTCGTCGAATTCCGAGGTCGTTTGCAAAATCACCATTTTCAAGGGCTGTATTAACTTCACAACGACCTTTCTGAAAATTGATTTGGCCATAACTTTTGATTACTGCTATGAAATTTCGATCTTTCAGATTCGTTAGAAAGATATTCTCAAACAGATTTAAATATTTCTTGTTTCGCTAAAATGCGACTTATTTTGCATCCTGTACATTCAGTCAAAGTTTGAATTCAATTTCTGAAACTGCAGCGCCTTTTTAAGCCTTGTTTATAATTATAATTAATTATATTCGTTTTCATTTGTCGATTCAACTCACTTTTCATCTCTATTATTTAAAATATTTATTTTAAATATTTAAAATCCATCATTTTAGCCAATTTAAAAAAAAATTAATTGGTTCAGATTTTCTGGGTCGTTACATATATATATATATATATATATATATATATATATATATATTTCATCGATTTCCATTTAAAAGGTATTTTATAAATCGTGTATAAATTCATTTTAAAATGATTCCAACTTCATTTTCAATTTTAAATCAAAATTGAATTTTCCTTATCATTATAATATATAAACGATAATATTTTCAAAATAATAGATTTTGAAATCATTTCCTTTTCGATATTCATTATAAAAATGAATAAAATCGATATAAGTATCGTTCACGTCAAAATGGCATTATCTAATCAACACGGCTTTATATATTTAAATATTTTTGTGTCCATCCCAAATCGGACATCAAAATCACCTTTTAATCCTTTATAGAATATTATTTTAAAATATTTGTTATTTTAAAATATTCTTTATATTAAAATATTAGTTCATTCTGAATTGGAATTAGACACAGTCAATTACCATATAATGTTAGTTATATGGATTTCGTACAACACATGTATATAACAATAATGATATTCAATCAACCATTATCCAGAGTGCACTGCACAACTGCATAAGCATTAAATATAAATATTTAACACATACAATAGTCTGTCCCCCAATCGATTGACATACAACTAAACAATTGGGATTAGTGTACGAGAAAATATCATTCCAATACCCGTGTGGGGTTTCAACACACAAATACTGAATATTATTTGGGCAGTTGGGCGATGTGTAAAATATATTGTCCCAATCTATGTCAGTTAAATGAGTGTACATAAACAAATCGGGGTCACGTACTAACTCCAAAAATTCTAACAAAAAAATCTAGCTATGTTTTGACGATATGGTCCTACCAAAACCAATTTCGTCAAAATTGGAGACCGTTTGAAAAATGGTCTATTTATAGTCGATTAAATTCAAACTAAAATTACGAAACACGTTTAAATTCACCACACTCACATATTAATTCCAAAAATTATGAAAATTGGATTCTAGCCATAATTTGACATTCCGGATCCAACAAAAGTGGTTTTGTCGAAAACTTAGGTCGTTTGCTAAATGGTTATTTTTAAGGGCCATATATATAAATAAAATATATATATATATATATATTCCATAGCGACTATTTTGAATTTCAAAATGGATATAACTTTTTATTCCATTATGAAATCTAGATTTTGTACATTCGTTAGAAAGATATTATTCAACAGATTCAAATATTTCTTGTTTCACTGAAATCCGATTTATTTTGAATCATGTACGTTCATTTGAAATTTAAAATCGAATTTTCAAACTACTGCGCCATTTCTGGCTCGTTATATAATTAAAATAAATTTATTCGTTCTAACTTTGATTTAAATAAATTTTTAGTCGTTATTATTTAAAATAAATCATTTTAGTTATTCAAAATTCATTAAAATTGCCAAAATAAAAAATTTAAATTGGTTCTGAAATTCCGAGTTGTTACATTCACCTTTTAGAAATTAATCCTACCTTTAACTGGGTTGAAGAACCAGTGTTATTTAATACATAATTCACGATAAACCCAAAATCATGTGTAATAACCCGAAAATCCAAGCCAATTTAAAAAATTTATTTTGGCAATTTGAGCGAATTTTGGATATTTAAAATGAATTACTTTAAATAATAACGACAAGAAATTTATTTTGAATAGAATTAGAACATATATATTTATATAGATCGACGTTAGAATATAAATATTTTATTTTAATTATAAAAGGAATTGAAAATGGCGCGGTAGTTAGAAAATTCGATTTCATATTTCAATTCGATGTACAGGATTCAAAATAAACCGGATTTTAGCGAAACCAGAAATATTCGAATCTATTTGCTCATATCGTTCTAACGGATGTAAGAAACTGAGATTTCACTTTAGAAGTTGAAAGATATGTCCAGTTTAAAATTCAGAAAAGTAGTTGTGTAATTTATATATATTTTAATATATATAAAGGCCTTGAAAATAGTCGTTTTGCAAACGACCTCGGTTTTCGATGAAACCACTTTTGTTGGATCCGGGATGTCAAATTATTACTAGATTTCAAAATTCATAATTTTCTGAATCAATATGTGAGCGTGGCAAAGTTAAACGTGTTTTGATAGTTTTAGACAATTTCGATTGACCAGATAATGGCCATTTTTCAAATAGTCTCAGAATTTGACGAAATCAATTTTGTTAGGACCGTATCGTCAATATGAAGCTAGAAAATATTTTTTGGGAATGTTTAGAAGCCGTATGTGGCCCCGGTAAATAGAAATGCGCGTTCAAATTCAATATATAGAGTTATTTATTGATATTGATGAAAAATGATCGAAACAGTCGAATTGGCTCATGAAACATATCCTATTGTGTTCGGAATGGTGGTAATTAGCTAGGGACGGCAGGCGGTGGGTCTCGTTTTGAGATCGAAATTTAAGGTAACTTTTTGGATTTTAAAATTAAATTAAAATAATATATATATATATATATAACTAAGTCAACCTAACCCCCTCCCTCTACATTCTCTTCCCCCCCCCCCCAAACAGAAAAAAAACCGCAGGGCGGATTCCGCCGCGACTCCCTTCCCCCCTCCAGCGACGACGCCTCCGCCCACTGCCCCCTCCAGCAGCGCCCTTTCCTCCTCTCCCTCTCCTCCCTCTTCAGCCACCATTCGAACCCCCTCCCCTCCAGACCTCGTTTATCTCTCCCCCTTCCTCCATAGGAAAAAAAACCGCACCCCCTCCATGTTCATCAGCATCGCGAGTGCGCCGCCAGTCCGGGTGGTGGGTGTGGGCTTGAAGCCCTACGACGTGGCCAAGCCGGATGCTTGTCCGACGCTTTGAATAAAGGGCAACATCTAACCCTAATTTGGTGGTGCTGATGAGTTTCTTCGGTGTCGAGTTGCTTGGGAACGATAGGGAGATTAACGGGTTTGTAGAAGAAAATTTTCCATAAGTCAAAAGGGAAAAGGCAGCGTGTGTTTTCTTTTAACGTTGTTAATTAAGTTAAGTTAATTTTATTTAATTTAATTATATAAATTAACGTATTGATTTGTTCAAATTCTGAAATGAAAAAATATATATATAACATTAGTAAAAATAAGATTTTTACATACATGGTTTTGAAAAATAAATATGCTCTTCTTTGAAAATATAAATATGCTCTTATTTGAAAATATAAATATGCTTTGCTTTGAAAATATAAACAAGATTTGAGCGTTGAAATAAAAATAGATATTTTACATAAGGAAAAGTATGGATTTTCATAGCGAAGAAAAATATAATTTTTATATAGAAAGAAGCGTTGTAAAAATATATGATTTTTATATATGAAGTGCCATTATAAAAATGTGATTTTTAAAATAAACATCATATTAAAAATGTGATTTTTACCATGAACAACGTGAAAAGAATTGCGATGGAACTGGTGGAAAACAGATCCAAGCGGTTCAGAAATTCAGAAATGAAATGGCGGAGTGGAACCCCAATGTGAGAACTTCTCACTTTTAATTTAATTTTCTAATTAAAATATATACTAGGATGCAGACGGTGTTTAGTAGCACCCGACACCCGTCGTCCACAGACCATGGACGGCTTGTTTGTTTGTTTGTTTGATTTTGATGTGTAGTTGATTGTGTGATGTGGAATGAAATAAAAAAAATTATAGTTAAAAATAGAATTTTTAACGTGTATATGAAATGAAATAAATTAATATAAACAAATCGAACGATTTGTTTATATACACACATTTGACTGATATTGATTGGGATGATAAATTTTACACATTACCCAACTGCACAAATAATCTGTGTTTGATTGTCTGAAACCCCACACGGGTATTGGGGTGATATATGGCATACACTAATCCCAATAATTAGTTGTATGTCGATCGATTGATTGACAGACTGTTATAAGCGTTGAATATTTATATTTGATGCTTATACAGTGTAGAATGCACTTTGGATGATGGTTGATTATTTGTCATTGTTGATATATACATGCGTTGTATGGAAATCCATAGAAATAAAATCTATGGTAATTGATTGGGCCTCATTCGAGTTTCGAAATAGAATATTTCAAAAAGAAATATTTGAATAGAAATATTTGAAATAGAATATTTGAAATAGAATATTTGAAATAGAATATTTGAAAAAGAAATATTTGAATAGAAATATATGAATAGAAATATTTGAAATAGAATATTTGAAAAAGAAATATATAAAAGCCGTGTTGATTAGATTGACGCCATTTTGACGTGAACGATATTTATATCGATATTATTCATTTTATAATGAATATCGAAAGTGATTTCAAAATCTGATATTTTGAAATGAATTGAAATTCGAATTAAATTGAAATGAATTGTAATTCGAATTAAACTGAAATGAATTGAAATACGAATTAAATTGAAAAGAATTGAAATTCGAATTAGATTGAAATAGAATTGAAATCGTTTTGAAAACGAATTTAAAACGATTTATAAAATACGTTTTAAAAGGAAATCGATGAAATATATATAATATATATTATATATATATATAATGGCTTGAATAGAACGCGCCGCGCCGCGGCAGTTCGCGAATTTCGACCATTGACTTCGAATGGATATTGCGGGAGATCCGACCGTCGGATTCTCCTAAAACAGGCACCGTTGGGTTCGTATCGAAAAGAGCTTTCTAACGAATATTAGAAATTAGAAATCAAATGGTTGGATTTGGAATTATGTCCAAATCAAATTGGGAAAAGGTTGCTGTAAGTGCAGTTCGATGGCCATGGGTGGAAATCGACTGTATGGGCCTTGATAAAATTATTAAATATAGTAATAATTTGTGTAGAATCATAAGAAATGGTTTGTGAAGAATTGGGATGAAAAAATCCATATTTGAAAAGATAAAAATAGATTTTTATCGAAATGAACTAGTTTTGAACTAGAATAATAACTTATTTATTTTTAAAATAAATAAATTGGATTTGAAATGGTTTTGAAAATAACCAGAATTTCCAATAATTGAATTGGAATGGATTTGAATCGAAATTGTCTTCGGAATATTTCGATGTTGGATTTCGTGATGATACAGATATTATTACGGGAATTTGAAAGATATATTAATATCGTTATTTCCAGTACGATATTTGTTGGTCGTAGAATTTGATATTGAATATAAGCCGGTATATTTTCTATTTAGAACCTTGTATTTAATATCAAATGGGATTTGGGTTTGTCATGAACGGTGTCTTTATTAACACTGTTCTGAAACCCAGTTGAGAAAAAGATTAAATCTTTTTATTTAAATTTAATGAAGTGTACCAATTATATGGTATTTAATTGGAATAGAATTTGAATTGATTTTTGGGTTTATCGTGAACGGTGTTTTAACTAACATTTGTTCTTTAACCCGATAATTAATGGAATGTGAATTTGCGTTGTCGTGAACGGTATCTTCAATAATACTGTTCATAGACCCAACAGAGTTAAGAGAATCACTACTGGAGATTAGTAAGTTGAATGGTTTCTTGGGTATTGATATGACGTTGGTTTCTGCCTTCGGGGTTAGTACTTAGGGGATTACTCACTTGCTAATTTACGGTTAGGAACTGGTTGAAATGTGATGTGATTTTGGGGTTTATGGTGAACCGTGTTTTAAATGACATCGGTTCTTTAACCCAGTTAAAGACTAAGTGGAGTTTTAATGAATCTTTAATTAGATTGAAAAGATCGAGAATGGAGTATCACCAGTTTTGCTCCAGGAGATAGTTAAATCTTTAATTAGATTTGAACGTGAAATAGTAATTGAATTTACCGATAACACCATGTTGTTAGATATGAAGTATTACCTGTTTTACTTCATGGGATGAATAGGTTGGGATTGGGAAATTAAAACAAATGGTTACTTCGGTAAGGTTCGTTAATCCCGGCTAGTTTGGATAAACCATAATTTGGATTGAATTGATATTCAAAGGATGATTAAAGAATAAATTTAAAAAATTTATCATTGATAAAATTAATGGGAACCTTTCCTTAAGAATTTGAAATTTAGAAACTAACTGTAGGTTAGCTAAGCAGAATGGTTTCCTGGGTATTGATCTGATGTTGGTTTCGGCCTTCGGGGTTAATTTTTGGGGAATTATCCTCTTGTTAATTTACGGTTAGTGACTGATGAATTAGAATGAGGCATATGTTGTGTTTGTGTAACACTTGTTTATTATATACGCGAGTTATTCAGAAAGACCGGGTTTATCCCATTCTGAATAACTGATTCGACGATGAGTCGAAGATGAAGATGGTGGTGGAAGACCGGAGGTCTTCACGTCGTTTGGATAATTACTGATGATCTTGATTGGGCCGTACACCCAAGAGGAGGGAATTAGTTAGTGGTCGTCCAGGCGTACTTGGATATTAATGGATATGCGAGGTACAAGGTGCCTCCTGTTTCGTTCAGACCCAGAACGGACTTGTAAATCGACTATATGTCTGACATTGGATATCATTCTGTGTGATTGATGGATATCGGTTGCATGGAGTGGTTTGCCTATGCGGCATGCTAAGATGCAAATGATCAAGGCTTCTGTTGAAAAGCAGAGTCTTGTGGTTGATGATCAAAGCACAACCTGTGCGGCACAGCTTTGTGTAGCGTTAATTCGCGAGCCTCACACCCCGGTTGTGAACCAGAAACGGGAGAGGACTTCAGGGAGGACATGCGTTTCTTTCTAGCTAGAAGTGGCGTCAGTGGTTTTACATGCCCTGACGAGTTTGACTTATGTGGTTGTTGCTGCTGCGAGGCGCCTCAGATTTATCGGTGACTATGTGAAGCTGATGGAGTCATTCGTTGGCTCATTTACGCCCCATAGGGTGGGGAAACGCAGTGTTCAGGCATTTTAATCCACATCGGGGGACCGGCCCTGACGATCCAAGGCTTGACCGAGTACTTGCCTGATACATGGTAAGCTAGATTGTCTCGAATCGGTAGAGGACGATCCCCGACCTCGGTTCACAAACGGAAATCCAATTTCCAATACGTGATAATTCGGTTTTGATTGTAGAGCCTAGTATGGCGACATAGTGGGATGGGGCACTCATGCCATCTATGTTTGATATTTTTGATTGTATATAAAATCAGAAACTAACTAGAAACAAGCTAAGATGGGTGATTTCCTGGGTATTAGTCTGATGTTGGTTTCGGCCTTCGGGGTTGATACTTAGGGAATCGTTCTCTTACTAATTTACGGCTGGAGTTTGATTAGGAATTAAAACATGAAATTTAGCGTATCAAGCATTCTTTGGCTATTATAAGGTAAAACCCTATCCTCCGGTTTGTGTTGCATTGTGTGATGGGACCTGGGTCTTATAATAGCTTCATTGTTCTTTATTTAGCATTACGCTGTTGTTTTATGCACTGGTGTTCTTGGGAGGAAACATGTTCCGTGTTATACGGCGTGGTCCCTTGATTTACCTAACTTTAAAATAAAGATTAATAATTGTTTCAGTTCTCACACCAGTCACATGACTGACCTGGGGTTTATTGTTTTAACCTAAACTCTGGGTGCCCTTATTTTGATAGGGGCAGCTAGTAGTTTTGGTTTTGCAGATTTATATTCACTGGATCCTGATTTACAGCTGGAACGATACTCGGAAAGCTCTGTATCCGTGTATTACTTCTAGTTGTGTATTGTATTATTTTCCGCTGCTATGTAATGTATTGTAATCTAATGTGTAATATTGATTTATACTCTGTATATTCTTGTAATCTGATGGAATAGTTGTAATAAGCAATGAAATGTTCTTCTGTCTGCGTTCTGATATGGCTTGTTCTCAATTCAATCCGTGATTTCCCGTAATGGGGATTTCGGGTCGTTTCATCGTGGTATCAGAGCTTTGGTTTACAGAGCTCGGAGAACAAGACACATTAGAACCAAATGAAAGAATTCATCAAAGATTGGATTAGTAATATCCAACGAGAATGACTCGTTAGAGATAGGATCAGTAGTATCCTAGAACGAGTGTGAAGAGTATATTTTTAAAATGAAAACAATTTTTGTTTTGAAAATTTAAATCAATTATACGTATTTGATTATTTATTATATTTGAATTTGGACAATCCAGTATATATAGATTTTGCATATATGTCTGATCCGCGTGTATTTGAAGTATTAATATACTGGATAGATATAAAATCACACTCTAGTCGCTCGGAGACGATTCTGATGATAGTCTAGACATCATCAGAATTGGTATTCGAGTTTCGAAGGTGTGATATCTATATGATTCCAATTGACTGGTGTGAGAACCAAAACTAGATAGGGCTTATTGTTGTGATTTGGCATCAAAAAAATCTGATTTTTAGACTATGTATCAAAGTTATGAATTTGAAAAGCTAATCAACTAATTGATTGATGATTGTGTTGTTTGATTCATAAATTTGAACCATATAGCCAATTTGAACCAAATAGTAAATTGTATTGAAAATTTATCGCATTTGCTTGCATATACATGTACTTACATTGAACAGGTCATTGCAAAGAGGCTAGAGCAGAAGAATAAAATTGTTTGCCTGACAATTAGGTACATGTTTACGATAATTTACTGTTTTGTTTGGGTGATGATGATTTTATGAGCCGATTGGCTAGCCGCTTGGCTTTTTCTTTTTGGATTGAAGAAGGCCATGGGAGGCTATATGAAATATCCCGAAGTCCCCGGTGTAGGGGAGGTTATGGCGAAATTTTTCGAAAATTTAGGGTGTTAGCCAAATTTTTGAAAAAATTGAAAAGTTCTTAGAAACTGAAAAGTTGAAGAACTTAAGCCGTAAAGAAAATAATAAAAGTTGAGTTGACTTGTGAAACAACTTTTGGCTTCGTTCCTTTTCGGGGACGAAAAGTTTTAAGTGGGGGAGATTGTAATAACCCGAAAATCCGATCCAATTTAAAAAAATTATTTTCGCAATTTAAGCGAATTTTGGATAGTTAAAATGAATTACTTTAAATAATAACAACAAGAAATTTATTTTGAATAGAATTAGAACGTATATATTTATATAGATCGATGTTAGAATATAAATATTTTATTTTAATTATAAAAGGAATTAAAAATGGCGCTGTAGTTTGAAAATTCGATTTCAAATTTCAATTCGATGTACAGGATTCAAAATAAACCAGATTTTAGCGAAACCAGAAATATTGGAATCTGTTTGATCATATCTTTCTAACAGATGTAAGAAACTGAGATTTCACTTTAGAAGTTGAAAGATATGTCCAGTTTAAAATTCAGAAAAGTCGCTGTGGAATTTATATATTTTTTAATATATATAAAGGCCTTGAAAATAGCCGTTTTGCAAACGACCTCGGTTTTCGACGAAACCACTTTTGTTGGATCCGGGAAGTCAAATTATTGCTAGGTTTCAAAATTCATAATTTTCTGAATCAATATGTAAGCGTGGCAAAGTTAAACATGTTTTGACAGTTTCAGTCAATTTCGATCGACCAGAAAATGGCCATTTTTCAAACGGTCTCAGACTTTGATGAAATTAGATTTTTTAGGACCGCATCGTCAATACGAAGCTAGAAAATATTTTTCGGGAATTTTTAGAAGCCATATGTGGCCCCGGTAAATTGAAATGCGCGTTCAAATTCAATATATAGAGTTATATTTTGATATTGACGAAAACTAATCAAAACAGTCGAATTGGCTTATGAAACATATCCCATTGTGTTCGGAGTGGGTGTAATTAGCTAGGGACGGCAGGCGGTGGGTCTCGTTTTGAGATCGAAATTTAAGGTAACTTTTTGGATTTTAAAATTAAAATAAAATAATATATAAAAAACTAAGTCAACCTAACTCCCTCCCTCTACATTCTCTCTCCCCCCCCCCCAAACAGAAAAAAAAGAAAACCGCAAAGCGGATTCCGCCACGACCCCTCCCCCCCCCCCCCCCCCAGCGATGGCGCCTCCGCCCACTGCCCTCTCCACCAGTGCCCTTTCCTCCTCTCCTCCCTCTTCAGCCACCATTCGAACCCCCTCCCCCTCCAGACCTCGTTTATCTCTCCCCCTTCCTCCATAGGAAAAAAAACCGCACCCCCTACATGTTCATCAGCATCGCGAGTGCGCCGCCAGTCCGGGCGGTGGGTGTGGGCTTGAAGCCCTACGACGTGGCCACGCCGGATGCTTATCCGACGCTTTGAATAAAGGGCAAAATCGAACCCTAATTTGGTGGCGCTGATGATTTTCTTCGGTGTCGAGTTGCTTGGGAAGGATAGGGAGACTAACGGGTTTGTAGAAGAACAATTTCCAGAAGTCAAAAGGGAAAAGGCAGCGTATGTTTTCTTTTAACGTTGTTAATCAAGTTAAGTTAATTTTATTTAATTTAATTATATTAATTAACGTATTGATTTGTTCAAAATCTGAAATGAAAAAATATATATATCATTATTAAAAATAAGATTTTTACATACATGGTTTTGAAAAATAAATATGCTCTGCTTTGAAAATATAAATATGCTCTGCTTTGAAATATAAATATGCTTTGCTTTGAAAATATAAACAAGATTACGCGTTGAAGTAAAAATAGAAATTTTACATAAGGAAAAGTATGGATTTTTATAGCGAAGAAAAATATAATTTTTATGTAGAAAGAAGCATTGTAAAAATATATGATTTTTATATATGAAGTGCCATTATAAAAATGTGATTTTTAAAATAAACATCATATTAAAAATGTGATTTTTACCATGAACAGCGTGAAAAGAATTGCGATGGAACTGGTGGAAAACAAATCCAAGCGGTTCAGAAATTCAGAAATGAAATGGCAGAGTGGAACCCCAATGTGAGAACTTCTCACTTTTAATTTAATTTTCTAGTTAAAATATATACTAGGATGCAGAAGGTGTTTAGTAGCACCAGACACCCGTCATCCGCAGACCATGGACGGCTTGTTTGTTTGTTTGATTGATTTTGATGTGTAGTTGATTGTGTGATGTAGAATGAAATAAAAAATATATTTTTATAGTTAAAAATAGAATTTTTAACATGAATATGAAATGAAATAAATTAATATAAACAAATTGAACGATTTGTTTATATACACACATTTGACTGATATTGATTGGGACGATAAATTTTACACATTACCCAACTGCACAAATAAAATCTATGTTTGATTGTTTGAAACCCCACACGGGTATTAGGGTGATATATGACATACACTAATCCCAATAATTAGTTGTTTGTCGATCAATTGATTGACATACTGTTATAAGCTTTGAATATTTATATTTGATGCTTATACAGTGTAGAATGCACTTTGGATGATGGTTGATTATTTGTCATTGTTGATATATACATGCGTTGTATGGAAATCCATAGAAATAAAATCTATGGTAATTGATTGGGCCTCATTCCAGTTTCGAAATAGAATATTTGTAAAAGAAATATTTGAATAGAAATATTTGAAATAGAATATTTGAAATAGAATATTTGAAATAGAATATTTGAAAAAGAAATATTTGAATAGAAATATTTGAATAGAAATATTTGAAATAGAATATTTGAAAAAGAAATATATAAAAGCCGTGTTGATTAGATTGACGCCATTTTGATGTGAACGATATTTATATCGATTTTATTCATTTTATAATGAATATTGAAAGTGATTTCAAAATCTGATATTTTGAAATGAATTGAAATTCGAATTAAATTGAAATGAATTGTAATTCGAATTAAACTGAAATGAATTGAAATTCGAATTAAATTGAAAAGAGTTGAAATAGAATTGAAATCATTTTGAAAACGACTTTAAAACGATTTATAAAATACGATTTAAAAGGAAATTGACGAAATATATATAATATATATATATATATATATAATGGCCTGAATGGAACGCACTGCGCCGCGGCAGTTCGCGAATTTTGACCATTGACTTCGAATGGATATTGCGGGAGATCCGACCATCGGATTCTCCTAAAACCGGAACTGTTGGGTTCGTATCAAAAAGAGCTTGCTAACGAATGTTAGAAATTAGAAATATAACAATTGGATTTGGAATTATGTCCAAATCAAATTTGGAAAAGGTCGATGTAAGTGCAGTTCGATGGCCATTGATGGAAATTGACTGTACGGGCCTTGATAAAATTATTAAAAATAGTAATAATTTGTGTAAAACCATAAGAAATGGTTTGTGAAGAATTGGGATGAAAAACTCCATATTTGAAAAGATAAAAATAGATTTTTATTGAAATGATCTAGTTTTGAACTAGAATAATAATTTATTTATTTTTAAAATAAATAAATTGGATTTGAAATGGTTTTGAAAATAACCAGAATTTCCAATAATTGAATTGGAATGGATTTGAATTGAAATTTTCGTTGGAATATTTCGATGTTGGATTTCGTGATGATACAGATGTTGTTATGGGAATTTGAAAGATATATTAGTATTGTTATTTCCAGTACGATATTTGTTGGTCGTAGAATTTGATATTGAATTTAAGCCGGTATATTTTCTATTCAGAGCCTTTTATTTAATATCAAATAGGATTTGGGTTTGTCGTGAATGGTGTCTTCAATAACACTGTTCTTAAACCCGGTTGAGAAAAAGGTTAAATCTTTTTATTTATATTTAATGAAGTGTACCAATTATATGGTATTTAATTGGAATAGAATTTGAATTGATTTTTTGGTTTATCGTGAACAGTGTTTTAAATAACACTTGTTCTTTAACCCGGTAATTAATGGAATGTGATTTTGGGTTGTCGTGAACGGTATCTTCAATAATACTATTCTTCGACCCAACGGGGTTAAGAAAATCAGAAACTAACTGGAGAGTAGTTAAGTTGAATGGTTTCTTGGGTATTGATCTGATGTTGATTTCAGCCTTCGGGGTTAAAACTTAAGGGATTGCTCACTTGCTAGTTTACGGGTAGGGACTGCTTGAAATGTGATGTGATTTTGGGTTTTATCGTGAACCATGTTTTAAATGACATCAGTTCTTTAACCCAGTTAAAGATTAAAACTAAGTGGAGTTTTAATGAATCTTTAATTAGATTGAAAAGATCGAGAATGGAGTATCACCAGTTTTGCTCCAGGCGATAGTTAAATCTTTTATTAGATTTGAACGTGAAATGGTAATTGAATTTACTGATAACACCCTGGTATTAGATATGAAGTATTACCAGTTTTACTTCATGGGATGAATAGGTTGGGATTGGGAAATTAAAACAAATGATTACTTCGGTATGGTTCGTTAATCCCGGCTAGTTTGGATAAACCATAATTTGGTTTGAATTGATATTCAAAGGGAGATTAAAGAATAAATTTAAAGAATTTATCTTTGATAAAATTAATGGGAACCTTTCCCTAAGAATGTGAAATTTAGAAACTAACTGTAGGTTAGCTAAGCAGAATGGTTTCCTAGGTATTGATCTGATGTTGGTTTCGGCCTTCGGGGTTAATATTTGGGGAATTATCCTCTTGTTAATTTACGGTTAGTGACTGATGAATTAGAATGAGGCGTATGTTGTGTTTGTGTAACACTTGTTTATTATATACGCGAGTTATTCAGAAAGACCGGGTTTATCGCATTCTGAATAACTGATTCGACGATGAGTCGAAGATGAATACAGTGGTGGAAGACCGGAAGTCTTCACGTCATTTGGATAATTACTCATGATCTTTATTAGGTCGTACACCCAAGAGGAGGGAATCAGTTAGTGGTCGTCCAGGCATACTTGGAGATTGATGGATATGCGAGGTACAAGGTGCTTCCGGTTTCGTTCAGACCCAGAACGGACTTGTAAATGTACTGTGTGTTTGACATTGGATATAATTCTGTGTGATTGATGGATATTGGTTGCATGGAGTGATTTTCCTATGTGGCATGCTAAGATGCAAATGATCAAGGCTTCTATTGAAAAGCAGAGTCTTGTGGTTGATGATCAAAGCACAGCCTGTGTGGCACAGCTTTGTGTAGCATTAATTCGCGAGCCTCATACCCCGGTTGTGAACCAGAAACGGGAGAGGACTTCAGGGAGGACATGCGTTTCTTTCTAGCTAGAAATGGCGTCAGTGGTTTTACACGCCCTGATGAGTTTGACTTACGTGGTTGTTGCTGTTGCGAGGCGCCTTAGATTTATCGGTGACTATGTGAAGCCGATGGAGTCATTCGTTGGCTCATTTACGCCCCATAGGGTGGGGAAACGTAGTGTTCAGGCATTTTAATCCACATCGATGGACCGACCCTGACGATCCAAGGCTTGACTGAGTACTTGCCTGAGACATGGCAGGCTAGATTGTCTCGAATCGGTAGAGGACGATCCCTGGCCTCGGTTCACAAACGAAATCCAATTTCCAATACATAATAATTCAGTTTTGATTGTAGAGCCTAGTATGGCAACATAGTGGGATGGGGCACTCATGCCGTCTATGATTGATATTTATGATTGTATATAAAATCAGAAACTAACTAGAAACAAGCTAAGATGGGTGATTTCCTGGGTATTAGTCTGATGTTGGTTTCGGCCTTTGGGGTTGATACTTAGGGAATCGTTCTCTTACTAATTTACGGTTGGAGTTTGATTAAGAATTAAAACATGAAATTTAGCGTATCAAGCATTCTTTGGCTATTATAAGGTAAAACCCTATCCTCCGGTTTGTGTTGCATTGTGTGATGGGACCTGGGTCTTATAATAGCTTCATTGTTCTTTATTTAGCATTGCGCTGTTGTTTTATGCACTGGTGTTCTTGTGAGGAAAGCCGTTCCGTGTTATACGGCGTGGTCCCTTGATTTACCTAACTTTAAAATAAAGATTAATAACTGTTTTAGTTCTCACACCAGTCACATGACTGGCCTGGGGTTTATTGTTTTAACCTAAACTCTGGGTGCCCTTATTTTGACATGGGCAGCTAGTAGTTTTGGTTTTGCAGATTTATATTCAGAGGAAATGATACTCGGAAAGCTCTGTATCTATGTATTACTTCTAGTTGTGTATTGTATTATTTTCCGCTGCTATGTAATGTATTGTGATCTCTGATATTTTAAAATGTCTAATATTGATTTATACTCTGTATATTCTTGTAATCTAATGGAATAATTGTAATAAGCAATGAAATGTTCTTCTTTCTGCGTTCTGATATGGCTTGTTCTCAATTCAATCCGCGATTTCCCGTAAGGGGGATTTCGGGTCGTTTCATCATCTTCCATCAAAATGGAATCTTCACGGAAATCATAATAGTATAAAATCGATAATAATTTCCGTATCAAACTAATACTATATATGGAATAATGGCAAAGCCTTTTGAAATTGTATATATAGTAACAATCTTCCTTTATAGAAGCTCATCTCAATTATTACCAAATCGAATTCCATTCAATTCCAATTTAATATATTAAATTGGAAAACTTTACTTAGGAAAGTTCCATTAATCTTAATTAAAAGATTTATAAGTTCCAAATCATATCTCCACTGTTAATTGGGTTAAAGAAGGACTGTTATTTAAAACATTGTTCACTATAAACCCCAAAATCCAATTTGATATTAAATATAAGACTTTGAATAGAAATAATATCGACTTATATTCAACATCAAATTCTGAAACAAACAAATATCATATTGGGAATAAAATATCTATTTCTTCCAAATTCCTCAACAATATCTGTATAATCACGGAACCCAATACTGAAATATTACAAAGATTATTTCTATTCCAATTCATACGTTGGAAAATTCTGGTTACATTAAAACCATTTTCAATCCAATTTATTTATTTATAAACATTGGATTATTATTCTAGTTAATAACTAGTTCATTCAGATAAAAATATCTTTTATCTTTTCAAATATGGAATTTTTCATCCAAATTTCTTTCCAAATCATTTATTATGATTTTATACAATTTTTCCATAATCTTAACAATTTTATTAAGGCATTTACAGTTGGTTTCCAATAACGGCCACTGAACTTCATCCATAGCGAACCTTTTTTTAGATTGATTTGGACATATTTGAAAATCCAACCGTTCAAATTTAATTCTCATGTATTAATTGGAAAGCTCTTTTCGATACGAATCCAACGGTTCTAGGTTTAGAAGAATCCGACAGTCGGATCTCCCGTTACATCAATTTGAAGTTAATGGTCGAAATTCGCGAACGGTCGCTGAGCGGCGCGTTCTATTCAGGCCATATAATATATATATCTTCGATTTCCATTTAAAACATATTTTATAAATCATTTATAAGTTCATTTTAAAATGATTCCAACTTCATTTTCAATTTTATATAAAATTGAAGATTCCATCACATGACAATTTTTTATAGTGCATATATATTTTAAAAATCATATTTTTAACAATCCAATTTTTATTTCAATACACGACCGTTTTATACAGTGCATATATATGTTAAAAATCATGTTTTTAATATTCCAATTTTTATTTCAATACACAACCATTTTATCCATTTCTATTTTTATACAACGCATATTTTTTTTTAGACAATGCATATATAATTTTCGCATCGCATATATATATATATATATATATTATTCACATCGCATATATATATTTTATTTGCATCGCATATATATATATATATATATATATATATATATATATTTTATTGACATCTCATATGTACATTTTATTCACATATATTCACATCGCATATTTTTTTTTCACATCGCATATATATATCTTATTCACATCTCATATAAATATATATTTTATTTACATCACATATATATATATTTTATTCACATCTTATATATATTTTTTATTCACATCGCAATCACAATGCAATACGCTCAATTTAATCGTCCATGGTCTATGGACGACGGAGGTGAGCTAACAGGCGCCGTACACCATTTGTGATAATTAAAAAGTGATAAAAATCAATAATGGCAGTTCATATATGCAGTTATAAAATAATTAACTGTACAAAAAATTATAGTGAGAAGTTCTCACATTGGGTTCCACTCCGTCAGTCTTTATTTCTGAATTGTTTTTAACACTGTTTGGATTCAAATTTGCCTTAAATTCCAACATGCTCCATTTTGGTTCTAGTCAGTTCCATGTTGTAGCTTTCGTCGCTACGATCGCAACACACCTGAAATCATCAAATTTTGTTTCTATATGCAAAAGATATAACATTACAAACCATAACGACATTTTTAAATAATTAAATAATAATTATAACTTAACTAACTACCTTGAACCATCTTCCCCAATCTGTAAAACCCGTTCCTCCTTTGTGACGACCCCAAACCCCATTAGACGGTGGCAAGGGTAATCTTTGGAATATAACACATAAACAGATAACAACAGAACAGAACTAATTAAATACATTAGATAATGTACAATAGAATACACTGGATAAACATAATCATCAGAGTTACGCAGTATATAGGATCATACTTAGTACAAATAGTACAAATACAGTTCAGTTATACATAAATGTCTACAGCGGAAAACAAAACATAATATGTACAACAGGAGTTGAACAGCATAAAAAGAGATAAATGATAGAATCCATCTTCAGCTCCAGCTATCCAGAAAGAGCCCGCTAAAACCTGAATACAAGGCTGCTCATGTAGAAAAAGGGGGCACCCGCATTTGCAAGTGTAACATACTACAAGTCAGTCATGGGACTGGTATGAGAAATCTACTTAACATATTCTACAATGTGGCTAATCATAGGACCACGCCACTTTCGCAGAACGGGTTTACTCCATTGAAGTGCCAGTGCTTTAAAACAAGGAAATCTTTAAACATCGCAATGCTTTTTATAGAAATGAAACCATTATAAGACTCAGTTCTCATCACACAATGCAACACAAACCGGAAGATAGAGTTTTACCTTATAATGGCCAAAATATGCTTGATACGAGCAAAACAAATCATTTGATATTATTGCTAGTGTATATATGTTTCAAAAACAATTTCAATCATAACTATCAATCATAGATGGCATGGGGACCATATATCATGTCGCCATATATATATATATATATATATATATATATACACAATCAAAACCGCACAGTGTCGTATTTGGAAATTGGATTTCCATCATGAACCAAGGCAAAAGATAGTCCTTACTGAATTCGAGACAATCTAGCCCATGTCTCAGGATCAGAGCTCGAGTGACCCTTGGATCTTCAGGGCCGGTTGTAATAACCCGGAAATCCGAGCCAATTTAAAATTTTTATTTTGGCAATTTTAGTGAATTTTGAGTATTTAAAATGAATTATTTTAAATAATAACGACGAGAAATTTATTTTGAATAGGAATAGAATGTATATATTTATATAGATCGTCGTTTGAATATAAATATTTATTTTAAATTATAAAAGGAATTGAAAATTGCGCGGTAGTTTGAAAATTCGATTTTAAAGTTCAAATGAATGTACAGGATTCAAAATAAACCGGGTTTTGGTGAAACCAAAAATATTTGAATCTATTTGAGAATATCTTCCCAACGAATCCGAAAAATTGAAATTTCATAGCGGGGATAAAAAGTTATGTCCAATTGAAAATTCAGAATAGTCGCTATGGAATTCTGGCCCTTAAAAAGGGAAATTTTGCAAATGACCTCGGTTTTCGACGAAACCACTTCTGTTAAATCCGTGATGTCAAGTTATTTCTAGGTTTCAAATTTCATAATTTTCTGAATCAATATGTGAGCGTGGCAAAGGAAAACGCGTTTGGTACTTTCAGTTTGAATTTAATCGACTAGAAAATGGCCATTTTTCAAACGGTCTTCAAATTTGACGAAATTAGTTTGGTTAGGACCGTATCGTCAATACGAAGTTAGTAATAATTTTTCTAGAATTTTTAGAGTTAATATGTGGCCCCGGTAAATTGAATTGTGTGTTCACATTCAATATACATGGGTTTATATTTTATTATGAATGGAAACTGATCATAACAAGCGAATTTGGTTACGAAACATGTCCCATTGTATTCGGAATAGGGTAATTGGCTATAGGCGACAGTTGTTGGGTTCGATTTTAGATTCGAACCAAAAGGTTACTTTTAGGAAATATATTAAATAAAATATATATTATATATTATATAAAGTCAACTCTATTCTCTCCTCCCCCTTTCAGTTAAAACCTGACCGAGATATAAAAAAAAGAAAAAAAAGAAAAACAATTCACTCCACCGCCCGTCGCCCCTTCCAGGTCTCGCGCCGTTATGCCCAACCACCACTGCGCCGCCATCAGGACCTCCCCTCGCCTTTGCCTTCCTCCCCGGATCCACGCTCTCCCCCACCTCTTCGAAGACCGCTTTCATCGCTTGGAAACCACCGTACGCTCCAGCTAAGCTCTGGCCGTTGCCCACCCGCTAGCCACCATCCCGACCACCACCAACCTCCATGGGGCCCCTCCGACCTAAACCCTAAAGATTGGTGAGTTTTTACTGACTTTAATTTCTTATAATAAAAGGACGATCTTTAGTTTATGAAGATTATGATTTTTAGGATGTGAAGATATTTTAGTTAAATAAAGATGAGATTTTTATCGTATATATATATAATAATATTTTTAGAAATTTAAAAATATGATTTCATTAAATAAGAACATAACATAAGGATATGACTTTTATCATTAAATGATTTATAAAAAATTTGATTTTCTATACATGACATCATTATAAAAATGTAATTCTTTTTATTTTTATATAATATAGAATATAAAGAAAAGATTTTTATATAGATAACGAAATGTTTTTAGAATAAAAATATGATTTTTATATAATAGAAGATTATTTTTATATAAGTAGAGTAATAAAATTATGGTTTTTATTATGTGTGAAGATTAAAAATGTGATTTTTATATAATGGAAAATATAAAAATGTGATTTTTATATATGTAGCGAATACGGGCGACGAAAGTGACAAAAGGCGAGCAAGGCAAAGATTTCTTACATATGAAGAGTCGCGACATTTGGTTTAGCTAATAAGTGAGATCTCCTCGCTTTTATTTTATTTTCTAGTTGAAATATATATACTAGGATGCAGACGGTTCCCACCTGACACCCGTTGTCCACAGACCATGGACGACTTGTGTGATTGGTTGTGTTGTGAAATTTGACTGTTGATTGTGATGTGAAAAATATATATTCATTTGTTGAAATAAAATATATATTCATGTGTTGAAGTAAAATATATATTCATGTGTTGAAAAAAATATTCATGTGTTGAAGTAAAATATATATTCATGTGTTGAAATAAAATATATATTCATGTGTTGAAGTAAAATATATATTCATGTGATGGAGTAAAATATATATTCATGTGTTGAAATAAAATATATATTCATGTGTTGAAGTAAAATATATAATCATGTGTTGAAATAAAATATATATTCATGTGTTGAAGTAAAATATATATTCATGTGTTGAAGTAAAATATATATTCATGTGTTGAAATAAAATATATATTCATGTGTTGAAATCAAATATATATATTCATGTGTTGAAATAAAATATATATTCATTTACAAATCGAACGATTTGTTTATGTACACCGATTTGACTGATATTGATTGGGACGATAAATTTTACATATCGCCCAACTGCACAAATAAAAATCTGTGTTTGTTGATGTGAAACCCCACACAGGTGTTGGGATGAAATTAGCCATACATTAGTCCTAATAATTAGATGTATGTCGATCGATAGATTGACAGGCTGTTATAAGCGTTAAATATTTATATTTGATGCTTATGTAGTGTAGAATGCACTTTGGGTGATGGTTGCCAATGTTTGATGGTTGTAGTGCACGTGTGTGTATGAAATCCACATAATTAACACTATATGGTAGTTGATTGGGCCTCATTCCAATATGGAAAATATATATTCATGTGTTGAATAGAAGAAAATTCATGTGTTGAATAAAATATATATTCATATGTTGAATAGAAGAAAATTCATGTGTTGAATAAAATATATATTCACGTGTTGAATAGAAGAAAATTCATGTGTTGAATAAAATATATATTCATGTGTTGAATAAAAGGAAATTTCATGTGTTGAAGAAAACATTCATTTGTTGAATAGAATAACGAAGTTATTGAAATATATAAAGTCATGTTGATTAGATTGACGCTATTTCGACGTGAACGATATTTGTATCGGTTTTATTCCTTTTTATAATGAATATAGAAAAGGAAGTGATTTCAAAATATAACGTTTTGAAAATATTATCAATTATAGATTAATGATATGGAATATTCAATTTTGACTAAAAATTGAATATGAAGTTAACATCGTTTTGAAAAACGAATTTTAAACGACTTATAAAATACGTTTTAAAAGGAAATTGATGAAATATATATAATATATATAGAATGGCCTGAATATAACGCGACGCGGTAGTTTGCGAATTTCGACCATTGACTTCGAATGGATATTACGAGTTATCCGACCATCGGATTCTCCTAAAACCGGAACCGTTGGGTTCGTATCGAAAAGAGCTTTATAATGAATGTTATTGATGTGAAATCTAACGGTTGGATTTGGAATTATGTCCAAATCAAATTTGGAAAAGGTCGGTGTAAGTGCAGTTCGATGGCCGTTGATGGAAATCGAATGTACGGGCCTTGATAAAATTATTAAAAATATCAATAATTTGTGTAAAATCATAAGAAATGATTTGTGAAGAATTGGGATGAAAAATTCCAAATTTGAAAGGATAAAAATAGATTTTTATCGAAATGAACTTGTTTTGAACTAGAATTAAAATCCATTTATTTTTAAAATAAGTAAATTGGATTTGAAATGGTTTTAAAAGTAACCAGAATTTCCAATAATTGAATTGGAATGGATTTGAATTGAAATTGTCTTTGGAATATTTCGATGTTGGATTTCGTGATGATACAGATATTGTTATGGGAATTTGAAAGATATATTAATATTGTTATTTCCAATACGATAATTGTTGGTCGTAGAATTTGATATTGAATACAAGCAGATATATTTTCTGTTCAGAGCCTTGTATTTAATATCAAATGTGATTTGGGTTTATCGTGAACGGTGTTTTAAATAACACTTGTTCTCTAACCCGATATTTAATGGAATGTGATTTTGGGTTTATCGTGAACCGTGTTTTAGATGACATTGGTTCTTTAACCCAGTTAAAGACATGATATAGATTTTTGGGAAGATTAAAACTAAGTGGAGTTATAATGAATCTTTAATTAGATTGAAGTGATCGAGAATGGAGTATCACCAGTTTTGCTACAGGCAATAGTTAAATCTTTAATTAGATTTGAACGTGAAATGGTAATTAAATTTACCGATAACACTGTGGTGCTAGCTATGAAGTATGACCAGTTTTACTTTATAGGATGAATAGGTTGGGATTGGGAAATAAAATAAATGATTACTACGGTGTGGTTCGCTAATCCCGACTAATTTGAATTGGTATTCAAAGGAAGATTAAAGAATAAATTTAAAGAATTTATCTTTGATAAAATAAATGGGAATCTTTCCCAAAGTATAAGAATATTTGAATAAAAGAATATTCTGAATTGGAATGAGGCGTATGTTGTGTTTGTGTAACACTTGTTTATTATATATGCGAGTTATCCAGAAAGACCGGGTTTATCCCATTCTGAATAACTGATTCGACGTGGTGTCGAGGATGAAGACGGTGGTTGAAGACCGGAGGTCTTCACATCGTTTCTGTGATTACTGATGATCTTGATTGGGCTGTACACCCAAGAGGAGGGGATCAGTTGGTGATCGTCCTGACGTACTTGGAGATCGATGGATATGCGAGGTACAAGGTGCCTTCGGTTTCATTCATACCCATAACGGACTTGTAAATGGACTATGTGTCTGACATTGGATTTTATTCTATGTGATTGATTTCTATTAAATATATATCTGTTTGGCGGCGGAAAATTAATTCTCTTGCTTAACGCCCTACTTTGAGACGTACGAGCTCAGAGGTTATATATTGATGGATATCAAATGCATGGAGTGAATTGCCTGTGTGGCATGCCTAAGTGGCAAATGATCAAGGCTTTTGCTGAAAAGCAAAGTCCTGTGGTTGATGATCAAAGCACCGCCTGTTATACTTGTGGTCCTTTGATATATCTGATTTAAAGTAAAGCTTTAAATAACTGTTTTAGTTCTCACACCAGTCACGTGACTGACCTGGAGTTTATTGTTTTAACCTAAACTCTGGGTGCCCTTATTTTGACACGGGCAGCTAGTAGTTTTGGTTTTGTAGATTTATATTCACAGGATCCTGATTTACAGCTGGAACGATACTCGGAAAGCTCTGTATCTGTGTATTACTTCTAGTTGTGTATTGTATTAATTTTACGGTGCGATGTATTTAAATGTAATTTAAATCTATGATGATTTGTGATGTATATTATTTATTCATACTCTGTATATTCTTGCATTCTGATGTAACTATTGTAATAAATAATGAAATGTTCTTCTGTTTGCTTTCCAATATGTCGTGTTCTCAAAACAATCAGGGGTTTCGAGCGGTCCTGGTCGGTTTAGCGATCGATTTGGATCGAGCGAAATTCTCGATCGTTACTCCGGTCCATCGATGTGGATTAAAATGCCTGAACACTGCGTTTCCCCGCCCTATGGGGCGTAAATGAGCCCAATGACTCCATCGGTCCTGGATTGACTGATATATATGAGGCGCCTCGCTATCCATCATCCACATAAGTAAAATGTCAGGCCATGTAGAAACACCGACACAACTCCTAGCTAGAAGGAAACACATGTCCTCCCTGCAGTCCTCTCCCGTTTCTGGTTCATACCGAGGTGTGAGGCTGGCGAATCAATGTTATACACAAAGCTATGCCACACAGGTCGTGCTTTGATCATCCACCTCAAGACTTCGCTTTTCAACAGAAGCCTTGATCATTTGCCACTTAGGCATGCCACACAGACAATTCACTCCATGCGACTGATTTCTATTGATATATAACCTCTGAGCTCGTACATCTCAGAGAAGGGCGTTAAGCAAGAGAATAAATTCTCCGCCACCAAACAGATATATATATTTAATAGAGACCAACCAACACAGAACAAAATCCAATGTCAGACACACAGTCCATTTACAAGTTCGTTCTGGGTCTGAACGAAACCAGAGGCACTCAATACCTCGCATATCCGTACAATCAACAAGTACGTCCGGACGGCTACTACTTCAGCCCCTTCAAGGTAGCTACTCCCATCATGAGCATCAGTAGCACCCCTCCATTCGACGGACAGATCATCAGTCTTGCGCCGTCTTCATATCTTCGACTTTTACTCGTCGATCAATTATTTGAAATGAGAATCAACTCAGCCTTTTCAAATAATTCATGTATATTTAGAATTTCAAATCAATTCATTTCAATGGTTAAATTATTCGATATCACTAATTCTGTTCCTTAATGTAATTTTCACACCAAACACATTCAACCATCAAATATCACATAAACCGAGCAAATTCAGTTTATTTCCATTCCATATAGTTTATAATATTTTGTCACGATTTATCGCTATTTTTAGTTATTTAAAAATAGCCAATTCATTTAAACGACGCTTCAGGCCATAATACGGCCGTGGCGCTGTTTTTCTTCAGATTTGATTTACACATATCTGAAAATCTTACCGTTAGATCTTCACAGATTTTATATCGTTAGAAAGATCTTTTCAAAAGAAATCCAATGGTTTCAGTTTCGGAAAAATCCGACGGTCGGATCTCCCGCACTAATCGTTTGAAGTTATGATTTCAAAATACGAACTACAGCGTCGTTATTCGATTTAATTTAATTATATATATATAATCGATTCTAGTGCTGTTTTTCTTTAGATTTGAATTAAACATTCCAGACAATCCAACCATTGGATCTTCACAAAGTGGGTGTCGTTGGAAAGATATTTCCAAGGCGAATCCAAAGGTTTTGGTTTCGGGAAAATCCGATGGTCGGATCTCCCGCACTAATCATTTGAAATCACGGTTTCAAAACATGAACTGCAGGTTTGTTGTTCGATTTATTCTAATTATATATATATAATTCATTCTTCGATTTCAAAACCATATCCACTTTATATATTTGATAAAAATGATATTTTTATCATCAAAAATATTTATTCAACACATGAATATTCTTAGCACTTTATATTCACAATAAAAATGTAGATTTTATTGTTCAATCTATATATTCAACACAAGAATGTTTTCAACTTCACACACACGATAAAAAAAAAATGATTTTTATCGTTCTAGTCTTTTACTCAACACACGAATATTTTCTATAGTTGATATACATAATAAAAATGTGATTTTTACTGTAAAACAATTTACTTCAAAACACGATTATTTTATATAGTTCATACATAAGGTAAAAATGTTATTTTTGGTGTTAAAACCATTTATTTAAAATACTAATATTTTATATAGTCTATATATATAATATAAATGTTATTTTTATCTTTCAAAGAATTTATTCAACACATGAACTTCGTTCAACATATGAATTTCTACTCAACACATGAATATAGTTTTCAACACATGAAAATAATTCTAATACATGAATATTATTGAAAATTTTGGCAGCATAACGGCAGGGTAGTTAAAACCGGCACCGTCCCTAGTATGGCTCCTCGCTCTACCATAAAACCTCGAGGTTTTTGACAATGGGGATTTTCAATATCTAGTTCGTACGCAGACGAATTTTCCCATATTCTAATCCTATTGGGATTTCAATCACAATCAATCATTTCCAATCAACCATTCATGGTATTCACAAAATTTCACATCAACCAATCCAAACAATATAACAACCAATAAATATCGTCCATGGTCTGTGGACAAGGGAGTGTGTGTGTGTGTATATATATATATATATTTGTATATAGATATATTTCAATTCACTTCAATTCATTTCAATGTATATACAATTTTTACAATGCATATATAACTTATACATCGAACATACAACTTATACAACGCTTATACATGAGGTGTACAACGCTTATATAATTCATGCATTGACTATATAATTTATACATCGTCGTTTCCATTTCGTTTATAATTTAGAAATCTCACGTTGGGTTCCACTCCTAAAAAAATTTCAGAAGGCTTAGAAAAATATGCGATCTCTTCTAAAATGTAGAAGACGTCCACACGAGTCCACTATCTCTTGTTTCATTGAATTTCATCAGCAAACGAGAAAGATGTGATTTTTACAGTGAAATCAAAAACCGTAGCGCTTTAAAGTGCTATTAAACAGTTTAAAATAATTCAGCCGTACCTCTCAGCAGTTTGTTCAAAACTAGGGTCGCGATTTTCCCGAAAACCGTGAATCGATAGGACGATCATAGGGTACATCATCGAGGAGGTAGGATGTGACGTAAAGGAATCTCGCTCGATCCGAATCAGTCGCTAAACCGATCTAGACCGTCCGAAACGCCGAATCGTTTGAGAACAGGCCACAACAGAACGCAGACGGGAGAACATTTCATTGTATATTACAACAATGCACCAGATTACAAGAATATACAGAGTATAAATGAATAAATAATACACAGAAATATCAGAGATTTAAATTACATTTAAATACATCGCAGCGGAAAATAATACAATACACAACTAGAAGAGATATACGGATACAAAGCTTTCCGGGTATCATTCCAGCTATAAACCAGGATCCTGTGAATATAAATCCGCAAAACCAAAACTACTAGTTGCCTGTGTCAAAATAGGGACACCCAGAGTTTAAGTTAAAACAATAAACTCCAGTTCAGTCATGTGACTGGTGTGAGAACTAAAACAGTTAATCTTTATTTTTAAAGTTAGGTAAATCAAGGGACCACGCTGTATAACACGGAACGGGTTTCCTCCCAAGAATACCAGTGCATAAAACAAACAACGCAATGCTAAATAAAGAAAAATGAAGCTGTTATAAGACCCAGGTCCTATCACATAATGCAACGCAAGCCGGGGGATAGGTTTTTCCCTTATAACAGCCAAAGAATGCTTGATACGTTTAAAACAAATCATTTGATACTATCATAAGTGCATAGTGTATAAAACAACTTCAAATCATAAGTATCAATCATAGGCGGCATGGGTACCATATATCATGTCGCCATATTAGGCTCTACAATTAAAACCGCAAAGTCAACGTATTTGGAAATTGGATTTCCATTTATGAACCGAGGCAAAAGATAGTCCTCAACCGATTCGAGACAATCTAGCCCATGTCTTAGGATCAGAGCTCGAGTGACCCTTGGATCGTCAGGGCCGGTCCACCGATGTGGATTATTATGCATGAACACTATGTTTCCCCGCCCTTTGGGGCGTAAATGAGCCAACGAATGACTCCATCGGACCCGGATCATCCGATCAAACCGAGGCGCCTCGCAACAGCAACAACCACATTAGTGAAAAGTAAATAAATGTCAGGGCTGGTAGGTCACTGACACCACCCTAGCTAGAAAGAAACGCATGCCCTCCCTGAGGTCCTTCTCCCGTTTTTGGTTCACAACCGGGGTGCGAGGCTCGCGAATTCACGTTACACAAAGTTGTGCCACACAGGCTGTGCTTTGATCATCACCACAAGACTTTGCTTTTCAACAGAAGCCTCGATCAATTGCATCTTAGCATGCCACACAGGCAAACCACTCTATGCAACCGATATCAGTCACACAGAATGAAATCCAATGTCAGACACACAGTCCATTTACAAGTCCGTTCTGGGTCTGAACGAAACCGGAGGCACTTTCCTCGCATATCCCTCGATCTCCAAGCACATTTGGACGACCACCGATTGATTCCCTCATCTTGGGTGTACAGTCCAATCAAGATCATCAGTAATCACCCAAACGATGTGAAGACTTCCGGTCTTCGACCACCGTCTTCATCTTCGACTTATCGTCGTATTAGTTATTCAGAATGGGGTAAACCCGGTCTTTCCGAATAACTCGCGTATATTTTAAATAAGTGTTACACAAACACAACATACGCCTCATTCCAATTCATCAGTCACTAACCGTAAATTAATCAAGAGAATAATTTCCCAAATATTAACCCCGAAGGCCGAAACCAACAACAAATCAATATCCAGAAAACCATTCTGCTTGGCTAACCGACAGTTAGTTTCTAAATTTCACATTCATAGGGAAAGGTTCCCATTAATTTTATCCAAGATAAATTCCTTGAATTTATTCTCTAATCTTCTTTTGAATTTCGATTCAACTAGTCGGGATTAACGAACCTTACCGAAGTAACCATTTGTTTTAATTTCCCAATCCCAACCTATTTATCCCACGAAGTAAAACTGGTAATACTTCATATCTAACACCATGGTGTTAGCGGTAAATTCAATTACCATTTCACGTTCAAATCTAATTAAAGATTTAACTACCGCCTGGAGCAAAACTGGTGTTACTCCATTCTCGATCATTTCAATCTAATTAAAGATTCATTAAAACTCCACTTAGTTTTAATCTGTGACTGGGTTAAAGAATCAGTGTCATTTTAAAACACGGTTCACGATAAACCCAAAATCACATTCATTAATTATCGGGTTAAAGAACAAGTGTTATTTAAAACACCGTTCACGATAAACCCAAAAATCAATATCAATTTAATTAAATATTATTTAATTGGTACACTTCCTTAAATCTAAATAAAAAGATTTAATCTTTTCTCAACTGGGTTCAAGAACAGTGTTAATGAAGACACCATTCACGACAAACCCAAATCACATTTGATATTAAATACAAGGCTCTGAATAGAAAATATACCGGCTTATATTCAATATCAAATTCTACGACCAACAAATGTCGTGTTGGAAATAACGATATATATATATCTATAACTTTCAAATTTCCATAACAACATCTGTATAATCACGAAATCCAACATCGAAATATGCCGAAGACAATTTCGATTCAAATCCATTCCAATGCAATCATTAGAAATTCTGGTTATTTTCAAAATCATTTCAAATTCAATTTATTTATTTAAAAATAAATAGAATTACAATTCTAGTTCAAAACTAGTTCATTTCGATAAAAATCTATTTTTATCTTTTCAAATATGGAGTCTTTCATCCCAATTCTTTCTAAATCTTTTTTTTATGCTTTTACACAAATTATTACTATTTTTAATAATTTTATCAAGGCCCGTACAGTCGATTTCCATCAACGGCCATCGAACTGCACTTATAGCGACCTTTTCCAAATTTGATTTGGACATAATTCCAAATCCAACCGTTAGATTTCTAATTTCTAATATTCGTTAGAAAGCTCTTTTCGATACGAACCCAACGGTTCTGGTTTTAGGAGAATCAGACGGTCGGATCTCCCGTAACGTCCGTTTGAAATAAATGGTCGAAATTCACGAACTGCCGCAGCGCGGTGCGTTCTATTCAGGCCATTATATTATATATATAATATATATAATAAATATTTCGTCGATCCCTATTTAAAACGAATTTTATAAATAGTTTTGAATTCGTTTCAAAAACAATTTAACTTCCATTTCCAATTCAAATCAAAATTGAATTTTTTCCTTATAATTTCGTTTTAAAATTCATTTCTATTCAATTCAATTTTCAATTCAATTTGAATTCAATTCAATTCAATTCAAATTCGTTTTATATTCAATTCATTTCGAAATCGTTTTATATTCAATTCATTTCGAAATCGTTTTATATTCAGTTCATTTCGAAATCGTTTTATATTCAATTCATTTCGAAATCGTTTTATATTCAATTCATTTCGAAATCGTTTCATATTCAATTCATTTTTCATTTCAAAATATTCGATTACGAAATCACTTTTCAATATTCATTTTAAAATGAGTAAAATCGATATAAATATCGTTCACGTCAAAATGGCGTCACTCTAATCAACACGGCTTCATGTATTTCTATTTTCTAATATTCTATTTCAAATATTTCTTTTTCAAATATTTCTATTTTAAATATTTCTATTTTTAAAATATTTCGTTCAACACATGACTAATCTCAACGGATGAGTACTGTCAACTCATGAACCTTTATTTTATAATTTTCTTTATTTTTCAAATTGGAATGAGGCCCAGACAATCACCATATAAGGTTAATTATATGGATTTTCATACATCACATGTATATAATAGCATTGAAAAATAATCAACCATCAACCAAAGTGCACTACACTGTATAAGCATCATATATAGATATCTAACGCTAATAACAGCCTATCAATCAATCGATCGACATATTTAATCAATCAGGATGAGTGAACTTCAAATTTCATCCCAACACCCGTATGGGGTTTCAAACAATCAAACACAGATTTTAGTTGTGTAGTTGGGCGATGTGTAAAATTTATCGACCCAATCAATATCAGTCAAATCAGTGTATATAAACAAATCGGCCGATTTGTTTATAAATATTTATTTATTCACTTTCACGTTAAAAATTATATTTTTAATGATAAAACATTTTATTCAACCTATGAAAATATTATATTCAGTTCATTAATTAAATAAAATGATTTCTTTATTTTTCTAACTTATTTTAGAAAATTTCGGCGGCATAACGGCACGATACTAGAAACAGGACAAGGCCTAGCCTTATCCCCGGTCTAGTGAAGGCCCACGCCATTCACACATCAATCAAATCAATTTCGTTTCACCAAACAATTCAATTCAAACCAAATAATCTAACCAACTACACAACCAAACAATTTAACAAACAAGCCATCCATGGTCTGTGGATGACGGGTGTCGGGTGCTACTAAACACCGTCTGCATCCTAGTATATATATATATAACTAGAAAAAGAAATTGAAGAGTGAGGAGTTCTCACCAATAGCTATCCAATACCACGACTCTTCATTTAGAGAAATCATCGCCATTCTAGCCCTTTGTCGCTTTCGTTGCCCGTAGCCACTATATATATAAAAATCACATTTTTACTTCGCTATTCAATATATAAAAATCGAATTTTTACTTTGCTGTTCAATATATAAAAATCGAATTTTTACTTCGCTATTCAATATATAAAAATCGAATTTTCACTTTGCTATTCAATATATAAAAATCGAATTTTCACTTTGCTATTCAATATATAAAAATCGAATTTTTATTTTGCTATTCAATATATAAAAATCGAATTTTTACTTTGCTATTCAATATATAAAAATCGAATTTTTACTTTGCTATTCAATATATAAAAATCAAATTTTTACTTCTACTATTTCATTTTCTCTTTTAAAACTGAAAAGAAACAATGCAATCTTTTTTTCAAAACAATGTATATTTTCATTTTAAAAGCAATGTCGAATTTTCATTTCAAAACATATGTTAAAATTTCATTTCAAAACATATTCATAAAAATGATGTTGTTATAGAGATGTTTATATTATAAAACTCATATTTTTATATTAATAAAAAAAATCACACCTTTATATTCTTCAAAATCACATCTTTATATTTTTCAAAACAGTTCCATATACAAATTCAAAAACAATGCTTATATGTTTATCACGATATATTTTATTTCAAAACAAAGTTATATTTTCAAAACAACGCTATATATATATATATATATATATCATATATATATATATATATATATATATAAGAATCATATTTTTTCGCTAAAATCATTGCTTTAATAAAATAAAACATATTTTTATTCAACAAAAACATTTGTATATTTCTAATTCCAAAAACAATACTCAATTTATTTTTAAAACATTACTAATGTTATTGATAAAAAAAAACTAAAATTTAAACTAATTAACAACTAATTAATTAAGCAAATTAATTACCATTTCATGCTGAACAACACTGCAATGGCTTCGAACTAAGGTCTAAGGCTAGGGATGGTCGTTGCTTCGCCGGAGGGTCTTTGGAGGTCGATCGGAGATGGGAGGGTGCTGCGTCCAGAGGTGGGGCGTCGGTCTTCTTTGCTAGGGTTCGGGGTTGTGGGGTTCGAGCGTCGACAGCGCGAGAAGGAAGAAGGAGAGGAGGGGTGGTGCTGCGAGACCAGGGGAGTGCGGTGCCGTCGTGCCGACGCCAGGGTGGGCGGAGCTGAGGCGATGGCGGAGGATCGATGTTGGAGGAGTTCGATTGGCCATTACACCAATTCGAAGAAAATCGATTTAGGAATTTCGTTTGGTTTTTTCTATTTACTTTCGTTCAAATTAAAAATGGAGGCGGCTTTGCCTGTTTGACCACGAAATGGACATTTGACCTAGGGTTTGACTGATTTAGGGACATATATACTAAGTTATACAATATTTAATTCATTTAATACTTGTCTATCTATTCGAACTCCAAATCACATCCAACGACTGTCGCTCCTAGCCAAATACCCCCATTCTGGGCACAATGGGATATGCTTGGTAAGTCGATTCGGCTGTTACGACCAGTTTTTCTCAAAATTAAAATATAAATCTTTATATATTCGATTTAAAAGTACATTTTAATTTACCGGGGCCACATACTGATTCTAAAAATTCCATAAAAATATTTTCTAGCTTCGTATTGACGATACGGTCTTAACAAAACTAATTTCGTCGAATTCTGAGACCGTTTGAAAAATGGCCATTTTCCAGTCGATTAAAATCAACTGAAACTGGTCAAACGCGTTTTCCTCTGCCACGCGCACATATTGATTCGAAAAATTATGAAATTTGAAACCTAGCAATAATTTGACATCACGGATCCAACAAAAGTGGTTTCGTCGAAATCCGAGGTCATTTGCAAAATTTCTATTTTTAAGGGCCTGAATTCCATAGCGACTATTCAGAATTTTCAACTAGACATATCTTTTGATTCCCGCTATGAAATTTCATTTTTTCGGGTTCGTTGGAAAGATATTATCTATTAGATTCTATTATTTTTGGTTTCACTAAAATCCGGTTTATTTTGCACCCGGTATGTTCAATTGAAGTTTGGAATCAAATTATCGAACTACCGCGCCATATTCAATTCCTTTTATAAATATAAATAATTATTTATATTCTATCGTCGATTCAAACGAATATATACGTTTGAATTATATTCAAAATAAATTTCTCATCGATATTATTTAAAATAATTCATTTTAAATAATCAAAATTCGCTAAAATTACCAAAATAAAATTTTTAAACTGGCCCAGATTTTCGGGTTGTTACAATCTCCCCCACTTAAAACTTTTCGTCCCCGAAAAGGAACAAAGTCGAAAGTGGTTTGATTAATCAACTCTACGTTCGATCTGGCTTCCATTCTCCAACTTTTCAGTTTCTGAGAATTTTCAAATTCTTCAAAAATTTGGCTAACACCCTAAATTTTCGAAAAATTTCGCCATAACCTCCCCTGCACCGGGAGCCACGGGAAAATCCCGAAATTGCCATATAGGCCTTCTGATCTCAAAAAGAAAAAGCCAAGCGGCTAGCCAATCGGCTCATAAAATCATCATCACCCAAACAAAACAGTAAATTATGTTAAACATGTACCTATTTGTCGGCAAACAAATTTTATTCCCTGCTCTAGCCTCTTTGCTATGACCTGTTCAATGTAAGTACATGTATATGCAAGCAAATGCGACTAATTTTCAATACAACTCACTATTTAATCAAATTGGCTATATGGTTAAAATTTCAAATAATCAAAACAGTAATCAAACAACACAACCATCAATCAATTAGTTGATTAGCTTTTCAAACACATAATTTTGTTATATAGTCAAAATCACATTTTGTGATGCCAAATCACAACAATAAACCCTATCTAATTTTGGTTCTCACACCAGTCAATAGGAAATATATAGACGTCCCACCTTCGTCACTCGAACATAAATACTGATGATGTGATCGCTATAATCAGAATTACCCCCGAACGACTACAGTGCGATTCTATACCTATCCACTATATTAAAACTTCAAATACACGCGGATCAGACGTATACGCAAAGTCTATATATACTGGACTGTCCAAATTCAAACATAATAACTAATTGAATACGAATAATTTATTTAAATTTTCAAAACAAAATTTGTTTTCATTTTCAAAAATATACACTTCACACTCGTTCTAGGATACTACTGATCCCATCTCTAACGAGTCATTCCATTGGATATTACTAGTCCAATATCTGATGAATTCATTCGTATGGTTCTAATGTGTCTTGTTTTCTGAGCTTTGTAAACCAAAGCTCTGATACCAACTGTGACGAAAAGGAATCTCGCTCGATCTGAATTAGTCGCTAAACCGATCTAGACCGTTCGTAACGCCGAATCGTTTGAGAACAGGCCACAACAGAACGCAGACGGGAGAACATTTCATTGTATATTACAACAATGCATCAGATTACAAGAATATACAGAGTATAAAAGAATAAATATTACACAGAAATATCAGAGATTTAAATTACATTTAAATACATCGCAGCGGAAAATAATACAATACACAACTAGAAGAGATATACGGATACAAAGCTTTCCGGATATCATTCCAGCTGTAAACCAGGATCCTGTGAATATAAATCTGCAAAACCAAAACTACTAGCTGCCCGTGTCAAAATAGGGACACCCAGAGTTTAGGTTAAAACAATAAACTCCAAGTCAGTCATGTGACTGGTGGAGAACTAAAACAGTTAATCTTTATTTTTAAAGTTAGGCAAATCAAGGGACCACGCCGTATAACACGGAACGGGTTTCCTCCCAAGAATACCAGTGCATAAAACAAACAACGCAATGCTAAATAAAGAAAAATGAAGCTGTTATAAGACCCAGGTCCTATCACACAATGCAACGCAAACCGGGGGATAGGGTTTCCGCTTATAACAGCCAAAGAATGCTTGATACGTTTAAAACAAATCATTTGATACTATCATAAGTGCATAGTATATAAAACAACTTCAAATCATAAGTATCAATCATAGGCAGCATGGGTACCATATATCATGTCGCCATACTAGGCTCTACAATTAAAACCGCAAAGTCAACGTATTTGGAAATTGGATTTCCATCTATGAACCGAGGCAAAAGATAGTCCTCAACTGATTCGAGACAATCTAGCCCATGTCTCAGGATCTGAGCTCGAGTGACCCTTGGATCGTCAGGGCCGGTCCACCGATGTGGATTATTATGCCTGAACACTATGTTTCCCCGCCCTTTAGGGCGTAAATGAGCCAACGAATGACTCCATCGGACCCGGATCGTCCGATCAAACCGAGGCGCCTCGCAACAGCAACAACCACATTGGTGAAAAGTAAATAAATGTCAGGGCTGGCAGGTCACTGACACCACCCTAGCTAGAAAGAAACGCATGCCCTCCCTGAGGTCCTTCTCCCGTTTTTGGTTCATAACCGGGGTGCGAGGCTCGCGAATTCACGTTACACAAAGTTGTGCCACACAGGCTGTGCTTTGATCATCACCACAAGACTTTGCTTTTCAACAGAAGCCTCGATCAATTGCATCTTAGCATGCCACACAGGCAAACCACTCTATGCAACCGATATCAGTCACACAGAATGAAATCCAATGTCAGACACACAGTCCATTTACAAGTCCGTTCTGGGTCTGAACGAAACCGGAGGCACTTTCCTCGCATATCCATCGATCTCCAAGCACATCTGGACGACCACCGATTGATTCCCTCATCTTGGGTGTACAGTCCAATCAAGATCATCAGTAATCACCCAAACGATGTGAAGACTTCCGGTCTTCGACCACCGTCTTCATCTTCGACTTATCGTCGTATCAGTTATTCAGAATGGGGTAAACCCGGTCTTTCCGAATAACTCGCGTATATTTTAAATAAGTGTTACACAAACACAACATACGCCTCATTCCAATTCATCAGTCACTAACCGTAAATTAATCAAGAGAATAATTTCCCAAATATTAACCCCGAAGGCCGAAACCAACAACAAATCAATATCCAGAAAACCATTCTGCTTGGCTAACCGACAGTTGGTTTCTAAATTTCACATTCATAGGGAAAGGTTCCCATTAATTTTATCCAAGATAAATTCCTTGAATTTATTCTCTAATCTTCTTTTTAATTTCGATTCAACTAGTCGGGATTAACGAACCTTACCGAAGTAACCATTTGTTTTAATTTCCCAATCCCAACCTATTCATCCCATGAAGTAAAACTGGTAATACTTCATATCTAACACCATGGTGTTATCGGTAAATTCAATTACAATTTCACGTTCAAATCTAATTAAAGATTTAACTATCGCCTGGACAAAACTGGTGTTACTCCATTCTCGATCATTTCAATCTAATTAAAGATTCATTAAAACTCCACTTAGTTTTAATTTGTGACTGGGTTAAAGAATCAGTTTCATTTTAAAACACGGTTCACGATAAACCCAAAATCACATTCATTAATTATCGGGTTAAAGAACAAGTGTTATTTAAAACACCGTTCACGATAAACCCAAAAATCAATATCAATTCAATTAAATATTATTTAATTGGTACACTTCCTTAAATCTAAATAAAAAGATTTAATCTTTTCTCAACTGGGTTCAAGAACAGTGTTAATGAAGACACCATTCACGACAAACCCAAATCACATTTGATATTAAATACAAGGCTCTGAATAGAAAATATACCAGCTTATATTCAATATCAAATTCTACGACCAACAAATGTCGTGTTGGAAATAACGATATATATATATCTATAACTTTCAAATTTCCATAACAACATCTGTATAATCACGAAATCCAACATCGAAATATTCCAAAGACAATTTCGATTCAAATCCATTCCAATGCAATCATTAGAAATTCTGGTTATTTTCAAAATCATTTCAAATTCAATTTATTTATTTAAAAATAGATAGAATTACAATTCTAGTTCAAAACTAGTTCATTTCGATAAAAATCTATTTTTATCTTTTCAAATATGGAGTCTTTCATCCCAATTCTTTTTTTTTTATGATTTTACACAAATTATTACTATTTTTAATAATTTTATCAAGGCCCGTACATTCGATTTCCATCAACGGCCATCGAACTGCACGTATAGCGACCTTTTCCAAATTTGATTTGGACATAATTCCAAATCCAACTGTTATATTTCTAATTTCTAATATTCGTTAGAAAGCTATTTTCGATATGAACCCAACGGTTCCGGTTTTAGGAGAATCCGACGGTCGGATCTCCCGTAATGTCCGTTTGAAATAAATGGTCGAAATTCACGAACTGCCGCAGCGCGGCGCGTTCTATTCAGGCCATTATATTATATATATAATATATATAATAAATATTTCGTCGATCCCTATTTAAAACGAAATTTATAAATAGTTTTGAATTCGTTCCAAAAACAATTTAACTTCCATTTCCAATTCAAATCAAAATTGATTTTTTTTCCTTATAATTTCGTTTTAAAATTCATTTCTATTCAATTCAATTTTCAATTCAATTTGAATTCAATTCAATTCAAATTCGTTTTATATTCAATTCATTTCGAAATCGTTTTATATTCAATTCATTTCGAAATCGTTTTATATTCAATTCATTTCGAAATCGTTTTATATTCAATTCATTTCGAAATCGTTTTATATTCAATTCATTTCGAAATCGTTTCATATTCAAATCATTTTTCATTTCAAAATATTCAGTTAAGAAATCACTTTTCAATATTCATTTTAAAATGAGTAAAATCGATATAAATATCGTTCACGTCAAAATGGCGTCACTCTAATCAACACGGCTTCATGTATTTCTATTTTCTAATATTCTATTTCAAATATTTCTTTTTCAAATATTTCTATTTTAAATATTTCTATTTTTAAAATATTTCATTCAACACATGACTAATCTCAACGGATGAGTACTGTCAACTCATGAACCTTTATTTTATAATTTTCTTTATTTTTCAAATTGGAATGAGGCCCAGACAATCACCATATAAGTTTAATTAAATCGATTTTCATACATCACACGTATATAATAGCATTGAAAAATAATCAACCATCAACCAAAGTGCACTACACTGTATAAGCATCATATATATATATATATATATATATCTAACTCTTATAACAGCCTGTCAATCAATCGATCGACATATTTAATCAATCAGGATGAGTGAACTTCAAATTTCATCCCAACACCCATGTGGGGTTTCAAACAATCAAACACAGATTTTAGTTGTGCAGTTCGGCGATGTGTAAAATTTATCGACCCAATCAATATCAGTCAAATAAGTGTATATAAACAAATCGGCCGATTTGTTTATAAATATTTATTTATTCACTTTCACGTTAAAAATTATATTTTTAATGATAAAACATTTTATTCAACCTATGAAAATATTCTATTCGGTTCATTTATTAAATAAAATGATTTCTTCATTTTTCTAACTTATTTTAGAAAATTTCGGCGGCATAACGGCACGATACTAGAAACGGGACAAGGCCTAGCCTTATCCCCGGTCTAGTGAAGGCCCACGCCATTCACACATCAATCAAATCAATTTCATTTCACCAAACAATTCAATTCAAACCAAATAATCTAACCAACTACACAACCGAACAATTTAACAAACAAGCCATCCATGGTCTGTGGATGACGGGTGTCGGGTGCTACTAAACACCGTCTGCATCCTAGTATATATATATAACTAGAAAACGAAATTGAAGAGTGAGGAGTTCTCACCAATAGCTATCCAATACCACGACTCTTCATTAAGAGAAATCATCACCATTCTCGCCCTTTGTCGCTTTCGTTGCCCGTAGCCACTATATATATAAAAATCACATTTTTACTTCGCTATTCAATATATAAAAATCGAATTTTTACTTTGCTATTCAATATATAAAAATCGAATTTTTACTTTGCTGTTCAATATATAAAAATTGAATTTTTACTTCGCTATTCAATATATAAAAATCGAATTTTCACTTTGCTATTCAATATATAAAAATCGAATTTTCACTTTGCTATTCAATATATAAAAATCGAATTTTAACTTTGCTATTCAATATATAAAAATCGAATTTTTACTTTGCTATTCAATATATAAAAATCGAATTTTTACTTTGCTATTCAATATATAAAAATCGAATTTTTACTTTGCTATTCAATATATAAAAATCGAATTTTTACTTCGCTGTTCAATATATAAAAATCGAATTTTTACTTCTACTATTTCATTTTCTCTTTTAAAACTGAAAAGAAACAATGCAATCTTTTTTTCAAAACAATGTATATTTTCATTTTAAAAGCAATGTCGAATTTTCATTTCAAAACATATGTAAAATTTTCATTTCAAAACATATTCATAAAAATGATGTTGTTATAGAGATGTTTATATTATAAAACTCATATTTTTATATTAATAAAAAAAATCACACCTTTATATTCTTCAAAATCACATCTTTATATTTTTCAAAACAGTTCCATATACAAATTCAAAAACAATGCTTATATCTTTATCACGCTATATTTTATTTCAAAACAACGCTATATATATATCGTATATATATATATATATATTTTATCGCTAAAATCATTGCTTTAATAAAATAAAACATATTTTTATTCAACAAAAACATTTGTATATTTCTAATTCCAAAAACAATACTCATTTTATTTTTAAAACACTACTAATGTTATTGATAAAAAAAAAACTAAAATTTAAACTAATTAATTAAGTAAATTAATTACCATTTCATGTTGAACAACACTGCAGTGGCTTCGAACTAAGGTCTAAGGCTAGGGATGGTCGTTGCTTCGTCGGAGGGTCTTTGGAGGTCGATCGGAGATGGGAGGGTGCTGCGTCCAGAGGTGGGGTGTCGGTTTTCTTTGCTAGGGTTCGGGGTTGTGGGGTTCAAACGTCGACAGCGCGAGAAGGAAGAAGGAGAGGAGGGGTGGTGCTGCGAGACCAGGGGAGTGCGGTGCCGTTGTGCCGACGCCAGGGTGGGCGGAGCTGAGGCGATGGCGGAGGATCGATGTTGGAGGAGTTCGGTTGGCCATTACACCAATTCGAAGAAAATCGATTTGGGAATTTCGTTTTATTTTTCTATTTACTGTCGTTCAAATTAAAAAGGGAGGCGGCTTTGCCTGTTTGACCACGAAATGGACATTTGACCTAGGGTTTGACTGATTTAGGGACATATATACTAAGTTATACAATATTTAATTCATTTAATACTTGTCTATCTATTCGACCTCCAAATTACATCCAACGACTGTCGCTGCTAGCCAAATACCCCCATTCTGGGCCCAATGGGATATGCCAGGTAAGCCGATTTGGCTGTTACGACCAGTTTTTCTCAAAATTAAAATATAAATCTTTATATATTCAATTTAAACGTACATTTTAATTTACCGGGGCCACATACTGATTCTAAAAATTCCAGAAAAATATTTTCTAGCTTCGTATTGATGATACGGTCTTAACAAAACTAATTTCATCGAATTCTGAGACCGTTTGAAAAATGGCCATTTTCCAGTCGATTAAAATCTACTGAAACTAGTCAAACGCGTTTTCCTCTGCCACGCTCACATATTGATTCGAAAAATTATGAAATTTGAAACCTAGCAATAATTTGACATCACGGATCCAACAAAAGTGGTTTCATCGAAATCCGAGGTCGTTTGCAAAATTTCTATTTTTAAAGGCCTGAATTCCATAGCGACTATTCAGAATTTTCAACTGGACATATCTTTTGATTCCCGCTATGAAATTTCAATTTTTCTGGTTCGTTGGAAAGATATTATCTATTAGATTCTATTATTTTTGGTTTCACTAAAATCCGGTTTATTTTGCACCCGGTTTGTTCAATTGAAGTTTGGAATCAAATTATCGAACTACCGCGCCATATTCAATTCCTTTTATAAATATAAATAATTATTTATATTCTATCGTCGATTCAAACGAATATATACGTTTGAATTATATTCAAAATAAATTTCTCGTCGATATTATTTAAAATAATTCATTTTTAATAATCAAAATTCGCTAAAATTGCGAAAATAAAAATTTTAAACTGGCCCAGATTTTGTTACAGAGGAACGACGCTCAGGCACGTGGGGGTGGGGTCAACTTCGGTGGCTCCAGGTGGCCTCGGCGGCGACAGGAAGGTTCTGACTTTGTGGAGGCAGTTCTTGCGATTTACTCCACAATAGGGTTCGAATCTTATATGGATTTGGAGAGGAGGAGGAGGGCTTCAAAAAGCTTAACCCGAGCAACGGGTTTCAATGAGTGGTTTGTCCGGAAAAGAGGAGAGAAGGCTGGAAGGGGGAGCCGCCGTTCGATCTGGAGCGGGAGGGGTTCTTCGCCTTTTTTTATTTTTTTTATTTTATGAAAGAAATTATTCTATTGGTCGATATTTATATAAATTTGAAAATAGGGTTTTCTCCAAACGAACTCCAACCCAAACCCAACGACTGTCGTCCCTAGCTAAAGATCCCCATCCCGAACACAATGGGATATATTTCGGAGGCCCATTTGACTGTTTCAGTCAGTTTCTCTTCAAATTAAAATATAAAACATTCAATATTGGATTTGAACGTACATTTCAATTTGCCGGGGCCGCATACTGATTCTAAAAATTCCCGAAAAATAAATCTAGCTATGTTTTGATGATACGGTCCCTACAAAACTAGTTTTGTTGAATTCTGAGACCGTTTGAAAAATGGCCATTTCCTGGTCGATCCGATTTAACAGAAATTCACCTAACACATTTTCTTTTGCCACACTCACATATTGACTTCAAAAATTATGAAATTTGAAACCTAGCAATAATTTTACATCCCGGATCCAACACAAGTGGTTTCGTCGAATTCTGAGGTTGTTTGCAAAATGTCTATTTTCAAGGGCGATATATTCTCTATAACGACCTTTCTGAAAATTCATTTGGCCATAACTTTTGATTCCCGTTATGAAACTTCGATTTTTCAGATTCGTTAGAAAGATATTCACTAACAGATTTAAATATTTTTGGTTTCACTAAAATCCATTTTATTTTACAACCGATACAGTCAGTCAAAGTTTGAATTGAAATTTTGAAACTGCCGCGCCATTTCAGGCCTTGTTTATAATTCAAAATAATTATATTTATTTTCAAACATTGATTCAAACATACTTTTCTTTGTTATTATTTAAAATATTTTATTTTAAATATTTAAAATCCACTAAAATTGCCAATTTAAAATTTTTAAACTGGTTCAGATTTTTTTAGTTGTTACATCCTTCTTCAGTAACCCATAACACAAGGACTAGGGTTTGGCACCGCAACCCCTACAACTACCGCGCCTTCGATCCAGCCTCACCACATCGTCGACCTTGGAGTCTCCTTCCACCACCCATAAACCCATCCAGATCACGCCCCTAGGTGGTGAGAAAACCCCACTCGAACGAGAGAACTTTCAACTGAGAAATCAAACGATTTATACTATAAAAATTCATCATCACCATATGATCTTAAAGGCCTCGAGATCCTTTACTAATTTAGTTTTGTAGTTGAAGTGAATTTGAAATGAATCGGATGTTTTTGAGGGTTGAAATCTGGAAGTTTTTTATCATCGAATTCGAAATGGAGGCGGTATTTTCTATTGACCGCCGCATTGAAGGAGATAGGGTTTGGACCCGGTTTGACCAATATATATAATTTATATTTTTATTATTTTAATTCCAAATATATCCGTTTTTGCATTCGAAATCCGAATCAAACCCAACGACTGTCATTCCTAACCAATTACCCTCATTTCGAACATAATGGAATATGTTCTGTAAGCCAATTTGACTGTTTCGATCAGTTTTCGTCAAAATTAAAATACAAATCAATGTACATTGAATTTAAACGTACATTTTAATTTACCGGGCTGCATACTAACTCCAAAAATTACAGAAAATAAATCTAGCTATGTTTTGACAACACGGTCCTAATAAAACTAATTTCGTCAAATTTGGAGGCCGTTTGAAAGATGGCCTTTTTGCAGTCGGTTAAATTCAAACTAAATGTACCGAAGGCGTTTAAATTCACTACGCTCACATATCAATTCCAAAAAATTTGAAATTTGGAATACAACAATAATTCGACATTCCGGATCCAATAAAAGTGGTTTCGTCGCAAAATGACTAATTTTAAGGGCTATATATTATATAAAAATATATGTAAATTCCACAACGATTAATTTCAATTTTAAACTAGAGATAACTTTCAATTTGCATTAGGAAATCTTAGTTTTTCACATTCATTAGAAAGATATTGTTAAACATATTCTAATGTTTTTAGTTTTACTGTTATCCGATCTATTTTCAATTCTATACATTCATTTGAAATTTAAAATTGAATTTTTGAACTACCTCGCCATTTCAGGCTCGTTTTATAATTAAAATAAATTTATATGTTCTAACTTTGATTTAAATAAATTTTTACTTGTTATTATTTAAAATAAATCATATCAAATATTAAAATCCATTAAAATAGTTAAAATAAAAAAAATTAATTGGTTCTAAAAATCCTAGTTGTTACACATGATAAAGTGATAGTTTTTTCCCAGTGTCTTAAACATATCAATGTCATTGTATAGCAGGTGATTACAACTAAATACATAGATATATGTCTACTAGGAATACAATATTCTAATTTATTTATTTTTTGGCCTGTTAACAATTGTTGTATCTAGTATGCTGGAATTTATAGTCGGATGCATTCAGTCAAGAGGGTATGTACCTTATAGCAACCTGAACAAACTTAATGTTTGGCATGCCCTTTATTAGCAGGTATATAAATCAAAGCCCAATGGGAAACAATAAAAAAACATGTCAGACGTTTGAAATAAGTTTCAGACGTATGTACCAAGCCTAGGAGTTGCCCAAGAACATTTTTAGATGTTTGAAATAAATTTCAGACGTCTATACCAAGCCTAGAAATTGCCCGAGAACATTTTCAGACGTTTGAAATAAATTTCAGACGTTAGAAATGGTCTACGGGTGTTGGCCAAAATCCATTTTAAACGTCTGGAACTTGTTTTTAGACGTTTGAACTAGGTCAGACGTCTGAAAATAGTTTCAGACGTCTGAAATTTGCTGTTGTTTCTATTTTTTCCTTTATCGAACGGTTTGTTGTATGCGATGTCAACTTATTACTTGTTTTTCTTGTGCAGCTTATGGCCCTTTTGTTAATGAGACATGCATTGAGCTTTTCCAATGATGACGATGATTACGATGCTTCTGCATATTTTCCTGTAAGTAATTATATTCATCACATCACTTGTTCATGGCATTCATGTAGGATTAACAAAGCACATAAAAATACAAAATATAAGTAAACTTTTATAATAATAATAACAATAAGATTTATAATAGCAGTAAATTAACTAAGATTTATAAAAACGAAGAAGTAGTTTATAAAAATTAACTAAATATATAAAAATATAAAATATTACCCAAGTATTCTATAATAATAATAGCAAGAATTAAAATTATCTAAGTATTATAAAATTAACAAACAATTATAAAATATTAACTATGTTTACTAATTTTATAAAAATTAAGAAGTTTAGTTTATAAAAGTTAACTAAGTATATAAAAATATAAAATATTACAAAGTATTCTATAATAATAATAGTAATAATTAAAAATTAGCTAAGTATTATAATAATTAACTAACTATTATAAAAAATTAACTAAGTTTACTAATTTTATAAAACTTAACTATGTATTATAAAATTTAACTAAGTTTACTAATTTTATTAAAAATTAACTAACAATTATAAAAAATAACTAAGTATTATAAAATTAACTAAGTATTGTAAAATTTACTAAGTATTATAAATATTAACTAATTATTATAAACAATTAAGTTTACTAAATTAATAAAAATTAACTAACTATTATAAAAATTAACTAACTATTATAAAAATTAACCAATTATTATAAAAATAAACTAAGTATTATAAAAATTAACTAAGTATTATAAAATTTACTAAGTACTAACTAAATATTACAAGTTAACTAAGTATTATAAAATTAACTAAGTATTAACTAAGTATTATAAAATTATTAAGTATTATAAAATTAACTAAGTATTATAAAAATTAACTAACTATTACAAAAAATTAATTAAGTTTACTAATTTCATACAAAATTAACCAAGTATTATAAAAATTAACTAAGTATTAACTAAGTACTATAAAATTAACTAAGTATTATAAAATTAACTAAGTATTATAATAAATTAATTAAGTTTACTAATTTCATAAAAATTAAAATAAATTTATAAAAACTAACTAACTATTATAAAAATTAACTAACTATTTTAAAAATTAACTAAGTTTACTAATTTCATACAAAATTAACCAAGTATTATAAAAATTAACTAAGTATTAACTAAGTACTATAAAATTAACTAAGTATTATAAAATTAACTAAGTATTATAATATTAACTATGTATTATAAAAATTAACTAACTATTATAAAAAATTAATGAAGTTTACTAATTTTGTAAAAATTAACTAAGTTCACTAATATTATAAAAAATTAACTAACTATTATAAAAATTAACTAACTATTATAAAAATTATCTAATTATTATAAAAATTAACTAAGTTTACTAAATTTGTATAAAATTAGAAGTTTAGTTTATAAAAGTTAACTAAGTATATAAAAATATAAAATATTACCAAGTATTCTATAATAATTATAGCAATAATTAAAAATTAACTAAGTATTATCAAAATTAACTAAACAGCATAAAAATTTAACTAAGTTTACTAATTTTATAAAAATGAAGAAGTAGTTTATAAAAGTTAACTAAGTATATAAAAATATAAAATATTACCTAGTATTCTATAATAATAATAGCAATAATTAAAAATTTACAAAGCATTATAAAATTTAACTAACTACTATAAAATATTACCAAGTATGCTATGCTGTTATCTTCAACTTTCTCCTTGTATTCCTTTTTCTTGTTGTCGAGCATTGTTTTTTTTAACGTGCAAGCATGACCAAATGTTAACATGAACAAATGTGTATAGGTATTGGAGATGGGCATCGTTGTGCATTCGGCTATAATCAGAATATCATTAAGCTCTTCTGAAGATCCCTCAACAAAAAGACCGCTTGTAGTATCTTATTACGGAGAAAGCGGTAACTTTTAGATGTTCATTTATTGTTATTCTGCGCAAACTTATTTGATGAAAATTTTGTTTTATTTGTAGTTATTGTGACTTTGTTTTATGGATATTGTGTAAATTTAGTTTATGGTGTTAATTTTTTATGAAAATTATGTAAAGTTTGTTTATTGATGATGTCTTTGTGTACGAATATCGTGTTATATAATTAGTTGGTTGATAAATATTTACATGTTGTTGTTATGTTTGTGCATGAATATTTTGATAATAATATGTAAACACTGTGATAGATGCAAAAAACATTGTGATATGTGGCAAAACGTTGTGATAGTAAAGAACTGTAACACCCCGTGTATTTTATAACAGTGAAATTCACAAATTAATGTATAATAAATTTCAAATTAAAGTACTAAGGGAAACCGGATATGCCATTGCGTTCGTCTCGGAAAAATATGCGAAATAGAGTCCAAGTTTTCGAAAAACGGAGCCCGTATGACCAAATTATGGCCCGATGAAGTTTCAGAAAATTCAAATTTCGAAAACAGATTTGAATTTCAGCCCAATCAGTGTACGCGGGAAAATTCCCGCCCAAACCCACCAGGTAGACCTGGGGGTCGACCCTAGGGTCGACCTGCCAGGCCAGGTCGACCTGGGAGTCGACCTAGGTGTCGACCTGCCCAAGGCAGGTCGACTCTAGAGTCGACCTGGCTGTCGACTGGGGAGTCGACCTGGCCCCTGAGCCAGGTCGAACCCAGCCCACCCTGGCTGGCCTGGTCTGTGTTTGGTCGATTTTCTGAGCCTTGCCTTGTCACTAGGGCTAGGTGTCAGCTCCTGATTGGCCTCTCCTTTGAACGAACGGCTATTATTAAACCAAGCTTCATCGACGGTCTAAATCAACTCACAAACTCTATAAAAAGGACCTAAGACTAACCCTAATTCACACAAACTAAAATGGAGATGAGGCCGTCATGCTGCTGAGGAGAGACTAGGAATAGCCGTCAGAAATTGAGAGACGATTAGGAGATAATTTGAAAGCTTAAAGCAACGTTAATTAAATCAAAGCAACGCCTACAACAAAGGATAGCATCTCCAAATTCAGAATTCAGATTCCTGAATTGAAGATTCGTCATACGTTGTAAGTAGAGTGCTATTCCGATGTGAATTAAATAATTGTGTTGATTTGTATAAAGTAAGAAATGGAATTGTGGCGATAATAATCTATATTTGTACGTTGCTTTGATGCTAAACGATTTGGGAATATTATGGTATACGATTGGATATTTGCAAGTACGCGATTTGCGTTGGAAGTTAACAACGAAATGGAATTGTGGCAATAATAACCTATATTTGTATGTTATTTTGATTCTAAACGATTTGGCAATGCTATGGTGTACGATTGGATTCATACAAGTATATGGTTTATGTTGACAACCACATGTTGTGGAATTTTAATGGGGATACATGCAAGCATATGATTCATATTGAAAACTACATGTTTGTGGTAGTTATTTACAACACCCATTTGATAATTGCAAGTATATGATTCATGTTGAAAATAACAACTATATGTTGTAATAGTTTATTTGAAATTCATGCAAGTCTATGATTTATTGTTATGCCAACATGATGTATAATTCTATGGTCATCTTTAGTGTAATTTGGTCCATTTAAGTATTATGATTCATATGAAGTTATGTTGGAATTGGCATTATAGTTCAAGTACAAAAATCATGCTTTTGTGATAGTGACAAAAGCAAACATCTTTGTAAGCTTGTATTAATTTTATGAACATGACTAAACTATGTTTGTTATTATGCCTAGTTGAAAACATATTTGTAGGCTTATGTTGTTATCATAATCATATGATAATATATGTGACACATAAGTTACATTAGAATTACACTAGAATTACATCCCACTTGCAAGTTACATAGATAGGATAAAAACCATGATTATATGAATAGTAGGATTCATGTTCAATTATGTTTATGCCATGACTATATGAATAGAAGGACTCATGTTCAATTATGATTATGCCATAATTATATGATTAGAATGGTTCATGTTTAAGTATTATTTATGCCATGACTACATGAATAGAATGATTCATGTTTTGTTTATACCATGATTATGTGAATAGAATGATTCATGTCTAAGTATTGCTTATATTATATGTTGTTACAATTGCAAGTTTACATGTGCCTACCTTATGTTAATTGAGTCGTTATGTTGCAAGTTCATGTGTTCACACTCCCCTCTTTATGTTACCTTATAAACACCATGTTATAAGCCTCCCCTTTTCATATGGCTAAATTCGGTTTAAGTGTTAAACCCAACACACCTAACACTGGAGCGAGCGTATAAAACGGGGGTAATGACGTTTGGGCTAAAATATAGAACATATGTGTTGGCATATTTGACGCATGCCAACAACCTTGAAAAACAATTAAGTGGCATAAATAAATCTTAATCAATAAAGATGAATTTGAATAATGGGCTGCAATTATTTACATATAAAAAGAAAAGAGACAAAATATATAAATGTAGAAAATACGATGTGTTTAACCCGAGGTCGGATTGAGTTGTGATGTAAACCTGCCCGGAACCGCCCGGCTGTCCAGTAGTCACAACAATACCTATCCAATGTGGGTGGTTAAACACAGAGCCCAATAAGGACCCGAGGTTAGACTGAGTTGTGGCGTAAGACTGCCCGGACCCAACCGGCAACAGGCAGCCACAACAATACCTGTCTAATGTGAGAGGTTAAGGCTTTAATAAGACAATTAAGGCTGAGTCAGGATTGATAGGATTAAGTAAATTAAGACTTAATCAAAATAGAACATGCTAAACTAAACAGACTGATTGGGGGTTAGGTTTATAAAACACTTAACCAACTTAGCATGTTGGCTAGAAATAGAAAGCCTAGTAGCGGGGGACCCTTTTCAGCAGTAACCCTACAAGGTATCATGATACCCTGAAACTAGGCAGGGTGGGGCACGATTACTGGGCTGACTGTAAGAGGTCAAATCGACGGCGGTGGTGCAGCAGTGTAGGTTCTAACGGGGGGCGGGCGTGCACACACTCCGGCGCAGAAAAATAAGGCACTGGGTACCAGTAGCATACCTGTGCATTCTAGGATTGTGTCGGGCCGCCACCATGGGACTTGATACACCCCATGGTGGGACTAGCATAGGTAACTACAACCTCGGGGGCCGTAAGACACATGTAACTATGCGAGTAGGAGCCGATCATCATAAAATGGATCACTTCACCCTGATTATGGGGTGCCTGTTGAGAACTAGTTCATATGGGTACAGAGATTAATATGGGGTACGATAGTATATTCGACCCTAGACAACTTAACTAAGTTTATGGTGCTTTCCCATTTCTAGTTTATGCTTATCATACCCAGTTCTTTATTCATAGACTGAATAGTCCTAGACTTACTCAGGCTTTATGTCTGACTCTACTTTTCTTTCGTCTTCTTTTCTTCCGTTCCCCCCCCAGGTCCATAGGGAGGGAATACCGCAGCTTAACCAGCCTTCATATCCAGCTTGAAGAGAAAGAATGTATTGCTTGGATCTTTTTGTTTCGGACTATGGCTTTGGACAGCAATTATGGGACTTTTGCAGTTTATTTATGTTTTCTTTATGCTTCTTTAAATAATATAATCAAGACAGTTATGATTTTGGAAGTATTGTAAGACAATTATGGAGGTGGGGTGTTTCACTTGGTATAAGAGCATAGGTTTACCAGATAAGATAAAAAGTTTTGAAAATTTATTTTTCAAAAAGAAATTTAAAGAAGCATTTTTAAAAGATAAAATATTATTTTATTTTAAAAAGGCAAAGTCCCCCAAAGCCATAGGTACTGTCTTCTATCCTTCGTTTTGAATCTATCCTTTCTGTTTCAGCATGTCTGGAGACCTTACTCCCCAGCTGCTGACGCTTTCACTCCTCCTCCTCCACGTGAACCAGCAAGCGGAAGAGTCCCAGAGTAGGAAGACGAATAATAGTCAAACAAAAAAGGATCGTAACAGTAATAACAAGAAACGAGAAAAAAGGAAATGCAATTTTTGAGGTATGGAATGGCACATAGCCAAGGATTGTAGAAAGAGGAAAAGAAAGCAAGGAGAATGTTTTCATTGTGGGGAGACTAACACATCAGCAAAGACTGCCCTGAGAAGACAGACTTCAAGAAGGGCGGGAAAGACAACAAGTCCCAAGAGAAGAGGAAGTGTAAATTCTGTGGCAAAGTGGGGCACTTAGTAAAAGATTGCCGGAAAAAGAAGGCCAAGATGAATGGTGGGTGTTTTTCTTGCGGTGAGATAGGCAACATGGCTAAGGACTGCCCAAAGAAACGAGGACAAGGGCAGAGGGCTGGATCCACCTCAGGGGCACAAGTTCATGTGCTAGTGGCGCCACCTCTGCAACAGCGAGGTATAAATACTTCTGTAGAAAGTGTAGTTTATCTTTATGATCACCCCGTTCGCACTTTATTTGATTCGGCGCATCACACTCCTTTATCTCGTCTGCTTTAGTAGAATTTCTGCACCTAAAAACCAGTATGGTAGAGGACCCTTAATTGTTTCAAACCCAATTGGGGGCCCAGCTCATTTGTCTATGATCTGTTTGGGGTTGAAAATTTCTATTCTAAGCGTAGAATTTAAGTGTAGTGCCTTTTTTTTGGGCTTTTCGGGATATGGTTTGATTTTGGGCATGGATTGGCAATCCAGTAATGGGGCCATCCTTGATTGTGAGAAAAGGGTTGTTAGGCTCCTAACCCAGCTCGGTAATACTTTGGAAATTTCTTGTAATCCCTCGTATGCGGTTATGCTTATTTACCTTGAATCGCTAGATGCCTCCGTTGAAAATTTGCAATCGGTTAGAGTGGTCCGGGAATATCCGGATGTCTTCGAAGAGGTGAAGGGCTTGCCTCCGAAGCGGGAGATAGGCTTCCGCATATACCTTGTAGATAATGCAAAGCCCGTTGCGTTTCCCGTTAGACACATGGCTCCACGGGAAAGGAAAGAGCTCAGTAAACAGATTAAAGAGCTTCTAGAAAAGGGGTTCATTAGGAGGAGCATTTCAGAATGGGGCGCTCCAGTGGTGTTCGCTATAAAGGCGGATGGTTCACTCCGTCTATGTGTTGACTATAGGGAGCTCAACAAGCTAACGAAAAAAAATAGGCACCCTCTCCCTAGAATTGACAATTTGTTTGACCAGCTTGTAGGAGCGTCTGTTTTCTCCCAACTCGATTTAGCGACCGGTTTTCATCAGCTAAGGGTGGCTGAAGATAGTATCGATAAAACGGCATTCAGAACCCCAGACAGCTTCTTTGAATGACTTGTCATGCCTTTCGGCTTGACAAATGCACCTGCTTACTTCGTGGACCTGATGAGTAGGGTATTCAGAGATTTCCTCAATAAGTTCGTAGTGGTCTTCGTAGACGATATCCTTATCTTCTCAAAGAGTGAAGAGGAACATGCTCAGCACTTAAGGGCAATCATGGAAACTCTGCGAGTCCATCAGCTAAAAGCCAAATTCTCCAAATGCCACTTTTGGAGAGAAGAAGTGAGGTTCCTTGGGCACATAGTATCCAAACAAGGGTTAGCAGTGGACCCTGCTAAGGTAGTGGCGATACAGGATTGGAAGACACCAAGGAATGCAACTGAGGTCCGAAGTTTTCTAGGACTAGCAGGTTTCTATCGAAAGTTCATAAGGGATTTTGCGAAAATCTCAGCTCCGCTCATAAAGTTGACCAAGAAGAATCTACTGTTCAATTGGGACTTGGATTGCGAGTTTGCTTTCCAGCGACTGAAAAGGGCTCTTACAACAGCCCCAGTTTTGACGTTGCCAGATGGAAGCAAGATGTTCACCGTTTATACAGATGCATGTGGGACAGGGTTAGGCGCCGTCTTAATGCAATAAGGAAGGGTAGTAGCTTATGGCAGGAGACAATTGAAAGTGCACGAAAAGAACTACCCAACCCACGATCTTGAGTTAGCTGCCATAGTCTTTGCACTCAAGTCTTGGAGACACTATCTCCTAGGTGAGAAGTTTGAACTTTACACTGACCATAAATCGTTGAAATACCTTTTCTCGCAAAAGGACCTTAACTTGAGGCGACAGAGGTAGATGGAGTTTCTTGCCTCATATGATTTCGAGATCTCCTATACTCCGGGCAAAGGCAACGTAGTAGCAGACGCGTTGAGCCGAAAGAAACTGACCCTAAGCCCGCTGTTTGTTGAAAGACAAAGCCTAGAGTTTATAGCCAGCTTCAACTTTAGGCCTTCCTCCGATTTTGTACCAGGCTTGCTAGCATCTCTCGAAGTACGTCCGACTTTAGTGGACTCGATAGGGACAACACAACGCGAGGACCCTCAACTTGTGGAGACGATTGATAGGCTAATTAGGGGTGAGACTTCAAGTCACCTCAACAGAAACTCCATCGACGATAAGGGTTGGCTAAGGCGAGACGGAAGACTATGCATCCCACAGACAAGGGATTTAGTAAAGAAGGTTCTCGAGGAAGCACATCACTCCAAGATGACGATACACCCAGGCGGAGATAAAATGTACAAGGACATAAAAAGAACTTTCTTTTGGAACGGCATGAAGAAGGACGTGGCAGAATTCGTTTCTAAGTGTATGGTGTGCCAACAGGTTAAGGCGGAACAGAAAAAGCCTGGCGGTCTGCTACATCCTCTAGAGGTCCCGCAGTGGAAATGGGATAACATCTCAATGGACTTCATCGATGGGCTGCCTAGGTCTAGGAGAGGCAACACTAGCATTTGGGTAATAGTGGATAGGCTTACTAAAAGCGCCCACTTTTTACCCGTCAAAAGTAAAAGAACTGCCTCATCCCTAGCATCTCTTTACCTCAAGGAAATCGTTCGACTCCATGGAATACCATCCAGCATTGTTAGCGACCGAGACCCTATCTTCTCCAGTGAGTTTTGGCGGAGTCTGCAAGAATCGGTAGGCACACAGTTATGCTTGAGCACAGCCTATCATCAAACCGACGGCCAAACAGAAAGAGTGAACAGAGTTTTGGAGGACCTTTTAAGACTGTGCATCCTTGACTTCAGAGGGACGTGGGAAGACCATCTTCCTTTGGTAGAATTTGCCTACAACAACAGCTATCAAGCAACCATTGGAATGGCGCCCTTCGAAGCTTTATATGGAAGACCGTGCCGATCGCCCACTTGTTGGTGGGAGTCTACTGATAAGCTCATACTTGGACCAGATATGATCCGGGAGACTTCAGAGAAAGTAGACTTAATACAAAGAAGGATGAAGACGACCCAAGACAGACAAAAGTCCTATGCCGACAAGAGGAGGACCGACCTTGAATTTGAGGTTGGAGACAGAGTTTTTCTTAAGGTATCTCCGCTAAGGAACGTTGTTCGTTTTGGAACCACAGGAAAGCTAGCACCAAGGTTCGTAGGGCCATTCCCTATCATTGAGAAAATTGGGAAAATGGCCTATAGATTAGAGCTACCCGAAAAATTGGCCGGAGTTCACAACGTCTTTCACGTTTCACATCTCCGAAAATGTCTACATGAGTCTGCTGAAGTGGTAGAGCCAAATATCCTAGAAGAAGCTGAAGTGGAACGCGAAGCAACCGTAAGGAAAGTTCCAACCCGCATATTAGGAACGGAAGTTAAGAAACTATGCAACCGCGAAGTCAAGCTCGTCAAAGTGCAGTGGAGCGACGCCGAAGAAGATGCAACCTGGTAAACTGAAGCTAGAATACGCGTGGCCTACCCTTTTCTTTTCGAGAGTACATCTTTGATCTTTTCTTTTTCCTTAAGTTGTGCTTTTATCTATCTTTTTAGGTATATCTCCTCGACCTTATCTTTTAGGTAGAAACCCTTTGGATGAAAACATTTAATTGAAACATGTTATGGATGATGATTGCAAGTGGTTGCAAGTGATTGCTAGTGGTTGCTTGTGGTTGCATATACACACACAATCTAGGTTTTAGATCGGCTCAATCACTTCATATTGCATATGCATATATCTTTGCATTCGTATATGGTTGAACTTTAATATATGTCATATGGATGTTGCATTTGTATGAATGATTATGCACTAATGTAGAATCATGAATAGGAGGATTTGCATACATAATGGATTCATAGCACTTACATAATTCGCATTAAGAAGGTCAACTGAATCAGTAGACCGCCTGATTTTTGCATTAGATAAGTACATGTACACACACACTTCGCATATTATCATGAAGCATTAGAAGTCTTTTAAGGACAATGGATGCTCGTGTTTGATGGATGAGTAGATGGATGTTTGGATGTTAGGAGGTACATTCTTCCCGAACTTGAAGATTTCGGGACGAAATCATTTTAAGTGGGGGAGAATGTAACACCCCGTGTATTTTATAATAGTGAAATTCACAAATTAAAGTATAATAAATTAAAAATTAAAGTATCAAGGGAAACGGGATATGCCATTGCGTTCATCTCGGAAAAATACGCGAAATAGAGTCCGAGTTTTCGAAAAAAGGAGCCCGTATGACCAAATTATGGCCCGATGAAGTTTCAGAAAATTCAAATTTCGAAAACAGATTTGAATTTCAGCCCAATCAGTGTACCCGGGAAAATTCCCGCCCAAACCCACCAGGTAGACCTGGGGGTCGACCCTAGGGTCGACCTGCCAGGCCAGGTCGACCTGGGAGTCGACCTAGGTGTCGACCTGCCCAAGGCAGGTCGACTCTAGAGTCGACCTGGCTGTCGACTGGGGAGTCGACCTGGCCCCTGAGCCAGGTCGAACCCAGCCCACCCTGGCTGGCCTGCTCTGTGTTTGGTCGATTTTCTGAGCCTTGCCTTGTCACTAGGGCTAGGTGTCAGCTCCTGATTGGCCTCTCCTTTGAACGAACGGCTATTATTAAACCAAGCTTCATCGACGGTCTAAATCAACTCACAAACTCTATAAAAAGGACCTAAGACTAACCCTAATTCACACAAACAAAAATGGAGATGAGGCCGTCATGCTGCTGAGGAGAGACTAGGAATAGCCGTCAGAAATTGAGAGACGATTAGGAGATAATTTGAAAGCTTAAAGCAACGTTAATTAAATCAAAGCAACGCCTACAACAAAGGATAGCATCTCCAAATTCAGAATTCAGATTCCTGAATTGAAGATTCGTCATACGTTGTAAGTAGAGTGCTATTCCGATGTGAATTAAATAATTGTGTTGATTTGTGTAAAGTAAGAAATGGAATTGTGGCGATAATAATGTAACAGCCCGCAAATCCGTGCTATCTGAGTTGACTAAACACACCATACGTCCAACCCAAATAACACAGAAATACGACTCATTATTAGAAAGAGGTTAGAGGATGAGAAATAGAAAGAAAGAAATATTAGAATAGAAGAAACAAAGATCACAAACTCACAGCGGAACGAATAAAATATATTATATAACATAAGCTTTGAGATACAAATCTGTTTTGTACATATATACATACCATCATCAGAGTACACATAACATTTGATTCAGCGGAAGTAACTCCAAATAACTAACGTTGAAGCCTCCTGCTTCAAGCTCCTCCAAGTGTATCTGTAAAAGCCTGAAACACTTGACTGCCCGTACAAATTTGGGCACCCAAGAGTTTAGGAAAAACAAAACAAAACAAACTCTGGGTCAGTCATGGGACTGGTGTGAGTAAACTCCAACCACTTGTTTAACTTTAAAAATCTTTTCAAAAGGAAAGATAATAGTAAGACCAGCCCACACATAAATACGGACGGTTTTTACCTTACTATAACCCAAAACACTTTGATACGAAAATCCAGTGATATTATGATAATGTCTACATCAAGTAAATAACCAAATAGCAGAACGCTTGCATCTCACGCTCTACATATATATTATAAAATCAAAAACCGCATGGCGCTTATTGGAGATTGGATTTCCAACATGACAAGGTATGGGACCACCTTCCGATGATGTATCTCTAGAGGCGAATACACCTGGGTTCAACAAGAACATCTTGTAACCCGGCCCACACATGACCGACCACTCATTTCACTTGAGTGTATCGAATGTACATCACCAACGGTTGGGCTCAAACCACCGTTTCCCGAATGGGCAGAATCGATAGATTTAGAAAGAAAAGGAATTTCTCTAGATAGGTGATTATACACCCTAATGGGTGCGACCCACATAGCCATGCTGCCTGCCCGATTTTTGTCCTTTCCCGGTTGTTGAGGCCTGAGGCTACGCATACTTACCATTCCTTGATAACACAATCACTTTGAATGCCACATCGTCAGATCCGTTAATCACTAGTTGAGTTTGCACAAATATTCTGGATGTTATGCTAAGGGATAAATCCGTTGCAACCATATATATCCATACAGACCAACCCATTTGATCATTGGAAATACTTTGTCAGACATTCGTCCATTTACGTTCGTTCTGGGATTGAACGAAACCGAAGGCACTATTTCTATTTCTAGAAAAGCCCTTGCACTTTACTCCGTCTTCAATATACTCAGCATACTTGGTTCGCAACGCTTATGCCGATACGGAGTGGTTCTTCGGATAATAATCCAACCGGTCTCTCCATATTGACAACGATGGTCAAAACTTCGATAGTCTGTGATTTAACTATCGAATAAAAACAAGTGTTCATCCAACATATCAAACAAATCACTGGGCCTTTTAATTAATATTTCATTAATTAAATCACTTTTCCATTTTCTCTATCAATATTTGTTAACCAAATATTTTCAATAGCCATATTGGCCTCTTATGTCATTTGGAAAACGTTTCCAGATATTAACTTCTTTTATTTTCTATATATTAGAAAATATCTCTATTTGCAATTGGAAACAATTCCAATCACTTATCTCTATCCCTTTTTGTTTACAATATTCGATTTCTATATTCACTTTCTTATCGAATATTCAATACGTCGATACAATGATTTCAAATTATCAAAATATCTAAAAAATATTCTAACTCCTTAAATTCCCGGAAAATTTCGCCATAACCTCCCCTGTATTGGGAGCATCGGGAAATTTCAAATAGCTTCCCGGTATCTTCTAATCTCAAAAAGAAAAAGAAAAAGCCAAGCGGCTTGCCGATACGGCGCATAAAACCCATATATGAATTTAAACATGTACCTTTTTGTCGAGCACATAAATTTAAATCTTCATATGCTTCATAACAAACCTGCTTACACATGTTCACCTGTTTTCAATTCAATTCAACTCAATCCATTCGTTTGAATTCAAATTTGAATCGTTTGAATTCGGTTTCGCTTAATTATTCTTTAATTAGCCCTTTTGCCTATTTCACTTCTTTGTTTGAACATAACATGTTCAAATAAAATATTTAACTCGTTCATAACCAAATTGAATTTCAATTTTAATTCTAGTTCTCTTGTTTGATTTCGAATATAAATTTTCAAATCGAATTCACTTATTCAAACCCCAATATCCATTTGAAATCTCATTAACTAATTCCATTTTAGTTAATTCTATTCAATAAATCAAAAATAGGATTATTGTTTCAAAAATCATCTTCTTTACTTCACTTGAGTTCACATTTATTTTCTAACTCAAGTCTAGATTTTTAAATGGCAATCCGGGTTTTTATTTGCTTAAAAATTCCAACATTTATATATAAAATCCATTATGGTTTATAATGGTTTATGGCGCTGCTTTTCTACAAATTTGATTTTGACATAACTCAAAATCTATACGACGAAATTCAGATTTTTCTCCTTCATTAGAAAACTATTATCGAACTGGTCCTGACGTTTCTTGTTTCGAAGAATTTCGACTTCAATTGCGTTCTGTATACTCGATTGAAGTTCGAATCGCCAATTTACGAACTGCAGCGCTGCGGCGAGTTCGTTTTAATTATATTTATATATATAAACTTTTAAACTTCATTCAAAATGAATTCAATTCCATTTTTATATATATATTCATATATATTTCAAATTCCATTTGAATCCTTACATTTCAAATTCCATAGTTTAAATCCTGTATTCAAATCCCATTTGAAATCCTTTATTCGAATTCCATTTTAAATTCTTTATTCGAATTCCATTTTAAATTCTTTATTCGAATTCCATTTCAAATCCTCTATTCGAATTCCCACTTTAATTCAACTCCTTTTTGAATTTCTATATTTGAAATTCATACTTGAATCTAGATATTCAACTCCATTTAAATTTCTATTTGAAATTCTAAATGTTTCAAATTCCATTTGCACCTCTATATTCCAATTTCTATATTTGAATTCTATTGAGATTCAAATATTCACTCCTTTTTAAATTCTATATTCAGAATTCCATAGTTTAAAACCCATTTGAATTTCATATTCAAATCCCATAGATCAAATCCTATTTGAATTCAATTTGAATCTCTTATATTCAAATTTCATTTTCCATTTGAATTCTAATATTCAAATTCATTTCCAGCCCCATTTGAATTCTAATATTCAAACTCATTATTAACACCATTTGAATTTCTTTACTCAAATCCATTTGAATTCCCTTGAATTCAAATTCCATTTCAAAATCATTTGGATTTCCTATTTTGAAATCCTATTTGAAATTCCATTTCCCATTCTACTTTGAAATCCTATTTTCAAAGTTTATTTCAAATTCTATTTTAAAATCTCATATTCAATTTTCTACTTGAATTTCTGCATTCAATTCCATGTTCAAATTCAACACTTGAATTTCTATTTCAAATCTCAATTCAAATTTCATATTTAAATTCCATTCACAGCTCTATTCAAATTTCACATTTGAATTCTTCTTTGAAAAACTATATTTCAAATTCTATTCAATTCCTCTTTGAAATTCTATATTTCAAATTTTATTTTGAAATTTTACATTCAAATCTCTATTTGAATTTCTTTATTCGAATTCCCTTGAATTCAAATTATAATTTAATTCCTTGAATTCAAATTCTACTTTTCATTCTAATCTCGTCTATTCAAATTCTATTTGAACTTCTTATTTGAATTTCTAATATTCAATCCCCTTTTTAAATTCAAATATTTAACTCCCTTTAAAAAAATTCAAATGTTATACTCAAATTTCATTTTAATTATATATTTAAAAATTTCCTTTCACATCCTGTTTTGAAATTTCATTTCGAATTCCAATTTCACGCTTGTATTTCTATTTCTGAATTATCAAATGATAATTCTTCATTTTAAACTTCGTTATAAAAGAACTATTTTCAAACTTCGTTATAAAAGAACTATTTTTAAACTTCGTTATAAAGAAACTACTCGTTTTATTTTTCAAAACAAGTTTATATCTTTATTTCCTTTAAAAATTCAAATTCTATTTAAAAATAGAATTTTCCCTTTTAAAATCTCAAATATCCTTTTAATTGGCCCAGTGATATTTAAACACACAAAGCAACGAATTATTTATTTTTCTAACACATCATATATAACAATATATATGCCAACAAATAAACAAACAGATAATATATTTTTGAGGAATCCAGTTGGATTCCCCCAACCTGTTTTCCTGCATCCACAGATGTTAGCACATAAATAATACCCATTCTGCTTCGTGGCAGAATATCGCGGTATAGAAGGTCATCCACTAATCATAGCGTGGGGCGTATAGGGTAATCATCCGCTATGAAACTGCGGGCATCCGCTAATGAGACTGCGGGAATCCAACCAATCAATCATCCCAATATATATATATATAGCCTAAATAACTAATATATATAAAATAACCAGAAACATTCACACAAGCAACAGACAATTATTTTTAATGAAATAAAAATAATTTTAAAGGTGAGTGAGATTTACTCACCTGATTTTTCCTTTGTTGAATATCCATCTAAATTCAGCATTGGCGGCTAACGAATTTTTCTCGAATCATCTCGAATAAATTTACTTCTTACCTACGATGATTTTATTTATATTTATTGATTAACCATTTTTAGTTAATTAACATCTTGAAATAAATAACGAATAAACCTTTTTATGTATTTAAATTTCGAAAAGGTGTGTATACCTTATTTTCTCGGAATCTCGATTAACCGGCGACACAACTTGTCGATTAACTCCACCTTCCTGAATGGCTCCCAAACTATGGTCCTCCATGTTGACATTTCAGCAAACACCTTCATCCCATTATCCCAGACAGAGCCGAACTCCTACATCTCACCATCGAACTTCCTAGTTCCACCTCGGATTCAACATCAGATAACTTCGAACACCCCTCCAGTTCATTGCTTCAGTTGCCTCTTCATAGTATCAACTTCTACCTTCACGTCGTTCACTCCCTCTCAAACCACCCCATCGCACTCCCTCTGTCAACCATCGAACAACTCTAGTTTCGTCATCTAGACATCGCGCCTCACAGGCCATCCAGTTTACCACCATCGACGAACTCGTCCCCGCTACCAATCAACTCCGCTCTCCCCAAAATCTATCGCGACTGCTTACGTCGCATCCAACTCCATCGCAACCTTCCTGAACTCGCCCAACACCCTCGATCATCCTCCAGCCTCCCTTAAATTACTGCGAACAAATTGACCTAGTCCACCGCAGATCGAAACCCTACGTCGGACCCCTCTTCCCTTCCGATCATCAATCGCGACCCCTCGATACAAATTTTGAATTCGCGGTTTATTTCCTAATCGGTGAATTAAAGAACAAAGGGGGAAAGAAATCTCAGAAGGATTTCGTGGTTTTAGACTGAATAAAAACAGTACTGGTATGGCCTAATTTATAACCGCGAGAAGAGATAAAGAGGACGAGTCCATTAAGTATTTGTCTGCTTGATATGGGAGGCGCGAGACATGAATGGAAAGGAATGCAGTTAGACACATAGGTAGGTATGCAGATAGGTCGGCTGAAGGATTTAAAACATTTTGATTTGAATTTTCTTTAATTAAAACTAAACTATATCGCGGTTCTTTCATTTAAAAACCCCGAACCACAATTTCAGCAAACGACTGATGTTCCCAACATTATTCACTATTCTGAATCCAACTAAACAGTTTCGGAATTTTAATTCGACTGTAAAAAGGAAATAACAAACTAAATAAATGATTTAATTTAATTTTGATTAAAAATACAAATCGATTTTAAGCAAATGAATCCATTGAAAACCATTGTTATTATCATTATAATTCAAATAGGGTTTATATTAGCAGTTAGAATGGTTTTGATTCAGATTTTAATTGTAAATTCAATTGTTTTCATTTTCGTATACGATTATTCAATATATTCGATATTAAACCGTATATCGATTATTTACTCGATAAATTCCATAATAAAAATCTATTTACATTCGAATCAATATTTAAAACCATACTAAATATTTAAAATAAACTGTTCAAAAATCTGGGTCGTTACATTCTTCCCCCCTTAAAATAATTTCGTCCTCGAAATTGCTAAGGTAGGAAAAAAAATGGTACAAACTCCTTACTTTTCAAAATCTCACTTATGTTGAAACTCAACTCCTCATATTTCTATGACTTTAATTTCAACCAAAATTTTTGGTCTTCCTTCATTTGATTCGAATGATCTACGATCAATCCATTTATATCCAATCTATATGCCATAAAATCTATTCAAATCGATTCTAGTCCATTTGATTCACCCTGAACCATTTATCTTGCTTAAGTTAAATTTTAATTCCAGAATCCAAATCCCAGGGTTTTCATTTCAAATTCTTCTGAAATCACATAAATGTATACTTATATTTATTTTCATCTCAATTCAAAACATTTGAATTTTCCATCTACTTGTTTTCTTTCAAACCAAATTTCCATCAAAAATTTTTCTAAGGTAGCAATCCGTCACTTAGAAACTCGGAAATGAATACTGATGAAGCTGCAGTCATCATCAGAGTTATTTCCCAGCCACTGAAACGAGTTCAGTGCTTTATTATTTCAAAATTCATCTAAAATGATTTTCTTTCAAATCTTTCTAAAACGAAGCTATATTATTTTAATATACTTTGAAAAAAAAAAAAATATTTCAAACTTCCCGGGATTAAATTTTCAAATTCTGGTTTGAATTAAATTCTAATTCATCTCATTTGTATATTTAATTTTTATACAAATTCTATTTGGTTATAAATAACCAATTATAATCTCATTTGATTATAAAATCAACATCCAACACATCCATATACTAATAATTCTAGAAAATTATTCTTTCTATATCAAAATAGAAATTTTGGGTAAAATTGTTTCATCTACCCACTTTAAAACAATATCGTGTTCAATCTTCTGTTCAAGTGTTTAGAAATTCCTATCGACTTCGTGGCGTCCCACGATTCGACCAGAATTCATAAACCACTCAACAGACTAGCCAACACAATATAAAACAACTTTTATATCCACTAACAAATACGCTCTCTCGTATCTATACACTCAACTCATTTTAGGGCACTGCTGACCCTATCTCTAATGAGTACATACCACACAAGCCTAGGTATTCGCTCAACCTAAGCTCTGATACCACTGTAACAGCCCGCAAATCCGTGCTATCTGAGTTGACTAAACACACCATACGTCCAACCCAAATAACACAGAAATACGACTCATTATTAGAAAGAGGTTAGAGGATGAGAAATAGAAAGAAAGAAATATTAGAATAGAAGAAACAAAGATCACAAACTCACAGCGGAACGAATAAAATATATTATATAACATAAGCTTTGAGATACAAATCTGTTTTGTACATATATACATACCATCATCAGAGTACACATAACATTTGATTCAGCGGAAGTAACTCCAAATAACTAACGTTGAAGCCTCCTGCTTCAAGCTCCTCCAAGTGTATCTCTAAAAGCCTGAAACACTTGACTGCCCGTACAAATTTGGGCACCCAAGAGTTTAGGAAAAACAAAACAAAACAAACTCTGGGTCAGTCATGGGACTGGTGTGAGTAAACTCCAACCACTTGTTTAACTTTAAAAATCTTTTCAAAAGGAAAGATAATAGTAAGACCAGCCCACACATAAATACGGACGGTTTTTACCTTACTATAACCCAAAACACTTTGATACGAAAATCCAGTGATATTATGATAATGTCTACATCAAGTAAATAACCAAATAGCAGAACGCTTGCATCTCACGCTCTACATATATATTATAAAATCAAAAACCGCATGGCGCTTATTGGAGATTGGATTTCCAACATGACAAGGTATGGGACCACCTTCCGATGATGTATCTCTAGAGGCGAATACACCTGGGTTCAACAAGAACATCTTGTAACCCGGCCCACACATGACCGACCACTCATTTCACTTGAGTGTATCGAATGTACATCACCAACGGTTGGGCTCAAACCACCGTTTCCCGAATGGGCAGAATCGATAGATTTAGAAAGAAAAGGAATTTCTCTAGATAGGTGATTATACACCCTAATGGGTGCGACCCACATAGCCATGCTGCCTGCCCGATTTTTGTCCTTTCCCGGTTGTTGAGGCCTGAGGCTACGCATACTTACCATTCCTTGATAACACAATCACTTTGAATGCCACATCGTCAGATCCGTTAATCACTAGTTGAGTTTGCACAAATATTCTGGATGTTATGCTAAGGGATAAATCCGTTGCAACCATATATATCCATACAGACCAACCCATTTGATCATTGGAAATACTTTGTCAGACATTCGTCCATTTACGTTCGTTCTGGGATTGAACGAAACCGAAGGCACTATTTCTATTTCTAGAAAAGCCCTTGCACTTTACTCCGTCTTCAATATACTCAGCATACTTGGTTCGCAACGCTTATGCCGATACGGAGTGGTTCTTCGGATAATAATCCAACCGGTCTCTCCATATTGACAACGATGGTCAAAACTTCGATAGTCTGTGATTTAACTATCGAATAAAAACAAGTGTTCATCCAACATATCAAACAAATCACTGGGCCTTTTAATTAATATATCATTAATTAAATCACTTTTCCATTTTCTCTATCAATATTTGTTAACCAAATATTTTCAATAGCTATATTGGCCTCTTATGTCATTTGGAAAACATTTCCAGATATTAACTTCTTTTATTTTCTATATATTAGAAAATATCTCTATTTGCAATTGGAAACAATTCCAATCACTTATCTCTATCCCTTTTTGTTTACAATATTCGATTTCTATATTCACTTTCTTATCGAATATTCAATACGTCGATACAATGATTTCAAATTATCAAAATATCTTAAAAATATTCTAACTCCTTAAATTCCCGGAAAATTTCGCCATAACCTCCCCTGTATTGGGAGCATCGGAAAATTTCAAATAGCTTCCCGGTATCTTCTAATCTCAAAAAGAAAAAGAAAAAGCCAAGCGGCTTGCCGATACGGCGCTTAAAACCCATATATGAATTTAAACATGTACCTTTTTGTCGAGCACATAAATTTAAATCTTCATATGCTTCATAACAAACCTGCTTACACATGTTCACCTGTTTTCAATTCAACTCAATCCATTCGTTTGAATTCAAATTTGAATCGTTTGAATTCGGTTTCGCTTAATTATTCTTTAATTAGCCCTTTTGCCTATTTCACTTCTTTGTTTGAACATAACATGTTCAAATAAAATATTTAACTCGTTCATAACCAAATTGAATTTCAATTTTAATTCTAGTTCTCTTGTTTGATTTCGAATATAAATTTTCAAATCGAATTCACTTATTCAAACCCCAATATCCATTTGAAATCTCATTAACTAATTCCATTTTAGTTAATTCTATTCAATAAATCAAAAATAGGATTATTGTTTCAAAAATCATCTTCTTTACTTCACTTGAGTTCACATTTATTTTCTAACTCAAGTCTAGATTTTTAAATGGCAATCCGGGTTTTTATTTGCTTAAAAATTCCAACATTTATATATAAAATCCATTATGGTTTATAATGGTTTATGGCGCTGCTTTTCTACAAATTTGATTTTGACATAACTCAAAATCTATACGACGAAATTTAGATTTTTCTCCTTCATTAGAAAACTATTATCGAACTGGTCCTGACGTTTCTTGTTTCGAAGAATTTCGACTTCAATTGCGTTCTGTATACTCGATTGAAGTTCGAATCGCCAATTTACGAACTGCAGCGCTGCGGCGAGTTCGTTTTAATTATATTTATATATATAAACTTTTAAACTTCATTCAAAATGAATTCAATTCCATTTTTATATATATATTCATATATATTTCAAATTCCATTTGAATCCTTACATTTCAAATTCCATAGTTTAAATCCTGTATTCAAATCCCATTTGAAATCCTTTATTCGAATTCCATTTTAAATTCTTTATTCGAATTCCATTTTAAATTCTTTATTCGAATTCCATTTCAAATCCTCTATTCGAATTCCCACTTTAATTCAACTCCTTTTTGAATTTCTATATTTGAAATTCATACTTGAATCTAGATATTCAACTCCATTTAAATTTCTATTTGAAATTCTAAATGTTTCAAATTCCATTTGCACCTCTATATTCCAATTTCTATATTTGAATTCTATTGAGATTCAAATATTCACTCCTTTTTAAATTCTATATTCAGAATTCCATAGTTTAAAACCCATTTGAATTTCATATTCAAATCCCATAGATCAAATCCTATTTGAATTCAATTTGAATCCCTTATATTCAAATTTCATTTTCCATTTGAATTCTAATATTCAAATTCATTTCCAGCCCCATTTGAATTCTAATATTCAAACTCATTATTAACACCATTTGAATTTCTTTACTCAAATCCATTTGAATTCCCTTGAATTCAAATTCCATTTCAAAATCATTTGGATTTCCTATTTTGAAATCCTATTTGAAATTCCATTTCCCATTCTACTTTGAAATCCTATTTTCAAAGTTTATTTCAAATTCTATTTTAAAATCTCATATTCAATTTTCTACTTGAATTTCTGCATTCAATTCCATGTTCAAATTCAACACTTGAATTTCTATTTCAAATCTCAATTCAAATTTCATATTTAAATTCCATTCACAGCTCTATTCAAATTTCACATTTGAATTCTTCTTTGAAAAACTATATTTCAAATTCTATTCAATTCCTCTTTGAAATTCTATATTTCAAATTTTATTTTGAAATTTTACATTCAAATCTCTATTTGAATTTCTTTATTCGAATTCCCTTGAATTCAAATTATAATTTAATTCCTTGAATTCAAATTCTACTTTTCATTCTAATCTCGTCTATTCAAATTCTATTTGAACTTCTTATTTGAATTTCTAATATTCAATCCCCTTTTTAAATTCAAATATTTAACTCCCTTTAAAAAAATTCAAATGTTATACTCAAATTTCATTTTAATTATATATTTAAAAATTTCCTTTCACATCCTGTTTTGAAATTTCATTTCGAATTCCAATTTCACGCTTGTATTTCTATTTCTGAATTATCAAATGATAATTCTTCATTTTAAACTTCGTTATAAAAGAACTATTTTCAAACTTCGTTATAAAAGAACTATTTTTAAACTTCGTTATAAAGAAACTACTCGTTTTATTTTTCAAAACAAGTTTATATCTTTATTTCCTTTAAAAATTCAAATTCTATTTAAAAATAGAATTTTCCCTTTTAAAATCTCAAATATCCTTTTAATTGGCCCAATGATATTTAAACACACAAAGCAACGAATTATTTATTTTTCTAACACATCATATATAACAATATATATGCAAACAAATAAACAAACAAATAATATATTTTTGAGGAATCCAGTTGGATTCCCCCAACCTGTTTTCCTGCATCCACAGATGTTAGGACATAAATAATACCCATTCTGCTTCGTGGCAGAATATCGCGGTATAGAAGGTCATCCACTAATCATAGCGTGGGGCGTATAGGGTAATCATCCGCTATGAAACCGCGGGCATCCGCTAATGAGACTGCGGGAATCCAACCAATCAATCATCCCAATATATATATATATATATATATATATATAGCCTAAATAATTAATATATATAAAATAACCAGAAACATTCACACAAGCAACAGACAATTATTTTTAATGAAATAAAAATAATTTTAAAGGTGAGTGAGATTTACTCACCTGATTTTTCCTTTGTTGAATATCCATCTAAATTCAGCATTGGCGGCTAACGAATTTTTCTCGAATCATCTCGAATAAATTTACTTCTTACCTACGATGATTTTATTTATATTTATTGATTAACCATTTTTAGTTAATTAACATCTTGAAATAAATAACGAATAAACCTTTTTATGTATTTAAATTTCGAAAAGGTGTGTATACCTTATTTTCTCGGAATCTCGATTAACCGGCGACACAACTTGTCGATTAACTCCACCTTCCTGAATGGCTCCCAAACTATGGTCCTCCATGTTGACATTTCAGCAAACACCTTCATCCCATTATCCCAGACAGAGCCGAACTCCTACATCTCACCATCGAACTTCCTAGTTCCACCTCGGATTCAACATCAGATAACTTCGAACACCCCTCCAGTTCATTGCTTCAGTTGCCTCTTCACAGTATCAACTTCTACCTTCACGTCGTTCACTCCCTCTCAAACCACCCCATCGCACTCCCTCTGTCAACCATCGAACAACTCTAGTTTCGTCATCTAGACATCGCGCCTCACAGGCCATCCAGTTTACCACCATCGACGAACTCGTCCCCGCTACCAATCAACTCCGCTCTCCCCAAAATCTATCGCGACTGCTTACGTCGCATCCAACTCCATCGCAACCTTCCTGAACTCGCCCAACACCCTCGATCATCCTCCAGCCTCCCTTAAATTACTGCGAACAAATTGACCTAGTCCACCGCAGATCGAAACCCTACGTCGGACCCCTCTTCCCTTCCGATCATCAATCGCGACCCCTCGATACAAATTTTGAATTCGCGATTTATTTCCTAATCGGTGAATTAAAGAACAAAGGGGGAAAGAAATCTCAGAAGGATTTCGTGGTTTTAGACTGAATAAAAACAGTACTGGTACGGCCTAATTTATAACCGCGAGAAGAGATAAAGAGGACGAGTCCATTAAGTATTTGTCTGTTTGATATGGGAGGCGCGAGACATGAATGGAAAGGAATGCAGTTAGACACATAGGTAGGTATGCAGATAGGTCGGCTGAAGGATTTAAAACATTTTGATTTGAATTTTCTTTAATTAAAACTAAACTATATCGCGGTTCTTTCATTTAAAAACCCCGAACCACAATTTCAGCAAACGACTGATGTTCCCAACATTATTCACTATTCTGAATCCAACTAATCAGTTTCGGAATTTTAATTCGACTGTAAAAAGGAAATAACAAACTAAATAAATGATTTAATTTAATTTTGATTAAAAATACAAATCGATTTTAAGCAAATGAATCCATTGAAAACCATTGTTATTATCATTATAATTCAAATAGGGTTTATATTAGCAGTTAGAATTGTTTTGATTCAGATTTTAATTGTAAATTCAATTGTTTTCATTTTCGTATACGATTATTCAATATATTCGATATTAAACCGTATATCGATTATTTACTCGATAAATTCCATAATAAAAATCTATTTACATTCGAATCAAAATTTAAAACCATACTAAATATTTAAAATAAACTGTTCAAAAATCTGGGTCGTTACAAATAATCTATATTTGTACGTTGCTTTGATGCTAAACGATTTGGGAATATTATGGTATACGATTGGATATTTGCAAGTACGCGATTTGCGTTGGAAGTTAACAACGAAATGGAATTGTGGCAATAATAACCTATATTTGTATGTTATTTTGATTCTAAACGATTTGGCAATGCTATGGTGTACGATTGGATTCATACAAGTATATGGTTTATGTTGACAACCACATGTTGTGGAATTTTAATGGGGATACATGCAAGCATATGGTTCATATTGAAAACTACATGTTTGTGGTAGTTATTTACAACACCCATTTGATAATTGCAAGTATATGATTCATGTTGAAAATAACAACTATATGTTGTAATAGTTTATTTGAAATTCATGCAAGTCTATGATTTATTGTTATGCCAACATGATGTATAATTCTATGGTAATCTTTAGTGTAATTTGGTCCATTTAAGTATTATGATTCATATGAAGTTATGTTGGAATTGGCATTATAGTTCAAGTATAAAAATCATGCTTTTGTGATAGTGACAAAAGCAAACATCTTTGTAAGCTTGTATTAATTTTATGAACATGACTAAACTATGTTTGTTATTATGCCTAGTTGAAAACATGTTTGTAGGCTTATGTTGTTATCATAATCATATGATAATATATGTGACACATAAGTTACACTAGAATTACATCCCACTTGCAAGTTACATAGATAGGATAAAAACCATGATTATATGAAAAGTAGGATTCATGTTCAATTATGTTTATGCCATGACTATATGAATAGAAGGACTCATGTTCAATTATGATTATGCCATAATTATATGATTAGAATGGTTCATGTTTAAGTATTATTTATGCCATGACTACATGAATAGAATGATTCATGTTTTGTTTATACCATGATTATGTGAATAGAATGATTCATGTCTAAGTATTGCTTATATTATATGTTGTTACAATTGCAAGTTTACATGTGCCTACCTTATGTTAATTGAGTCGTTATGTTGCAAGTTCATGCGTTCACACTCCCCTTTTTATGTTACCTTATAAACACCATGTTATAAGCCTCCCCTTTTCATATGGCTAAATTGGGTTTAAGTGTTAAACCCAACACACCTTACATTGGAGCGAGCGTATAAAACGGGGGTAATGACGTTTGGGCAAAAATATAGAACATATGTGTTGGCATGTTTGACGCATGCCAACTACCTTGAAAAACAATTAAGTGGCATAAATAAATCTTAATCAATAAAGATGAATTTGAATAATGGGCCGCAACTATCCAATGTGGTTGGTTAAACACAGAGCCCAATAAGGACCCGAGGTTAGACTGAGTTGTGGCGTAAGACTGCCCGGACCCAACCGGCAACAGGCAGCCACAACAATACCTGTCTAATGTGAGAGGTCAAGGCTTTAATAAGACAATTAAGGCTGAGTCAGGATTGATAGGATTAAGTGAATTAAGACTTAATCAAAATAGAACATGCTAAGCTAAACAGACTGATTGGGGATTAGGTTTATAAAACACTTAACTAACTTAGCATGTTGGCTAGAAATAGAAAACCTAGTAGCGGGGGACCCTTTTCAGTAGTAACCCTACAAGGTATCATGATACCCTGAAACTAGGCAGGGTGGGGCACGATTACTGGGCTGACTGTAAGAGGTCAAATCGACGGCGGTGGTGCAGCAGTGTAGGTTCTAACGGGGTGCGGGCGTGCACACACTCCGACGCAGAAAAATAAGGCACTGGGTACCAGTAGCATACCTGTGCATTCTAGGATTGTGTCGGGCCGCCACCATGGGACTTGATACACCCCATGGTGGGACCAGCATAGGTAACTACAACATCGGGGGCCGTAAGACACATGTAACTATGCGAGTAGGAGCCGATCATCATAAAATGGATCACTTCACCCTGATTATGGGGTGCCTGTTTAGAACTAGTTCATATGGGTACAGCGATTAATATGGAGTACGATAGTATACTCGACCCTAGACAACTTTACTAAGTTTATGGTGCTTTCCCATTTCTAGTTTATGCTTATTATATCCAGTTCTTTATTCATAGACTGAATAGTCCTAGACTTACTCAGGCTTTATGTCTAACTCTACTTTTCTTTCGTCTTCTTTTCTTCCGTTCCCCCCCCCCCCCCCCAGGTCCACAGGGAGGGAATACCGCAACTTAACCAGCCTTCATATCCAGCTTGAAGAGAAAGAATGTATTACTTGGTTCTTTTTGTTTCGGACTATGGCTTTGGACAGCAATTATGGGACTTTTGCAGTTTATTTATGTTTTCTTTATGCTTCTTTAAATAATGTAATCAAGACAGTTATGATTTTGGAAGTATTGTAAGACAATTATGGCATGGCTTGTGTAACACGTATTTTGATGAAATAAAAGTTGTTGTTTTCCGCTGTTCAAAAATATGTGTTCTTATATCTGTCTTGTATATCTGTGACTTATACTTATAAAACCTCCACCAAAATTAGGGCATTCCCTTTGAGAGTGACCCTAACGGAGGTGGGGTGTTTCAAGAACAAGTTAACTTCCAGAAACGATATGATATGTGGCAAAACGCTGCGATGGTAAAGAACTTGTAAACTTCAAGAAATGCTGTGATATGTGGCTAAACGCTATAGAAAAGGGAAGATAACTAAAATTCTGAAATAATATAGAACATTGTATAAACATAAGGACAACACCATTTGAAACACTGTAATATGTCAATTTTCTACAACATTGTTTATAACGCTGTGATATATCCCGTGACCTATAACAACGTATTGGTAGACAACGTTCATCAAAACGCTGTTAAAGGCTACAACGGCGTTTTTTCAACGCTGTGAATAAACATATTTGTTGGAGTGAATAAATGAACATATTGGTGTGGCATAGAACAAACATCACTCACAGGAACTGAATTTCATAAATATATACCAAGGAATCAAATACATATCTAACTAAAACGGTGTAGATAATAAAGTATACTCCAATTTCTGGTGAACAGATATGATACTGCTTAACATGATTACAATTACAAACCAACCTCACTATGTATTATTTACTGTCCTGATCAATGCTAAACTACTGTTGTATGGTTACGTGCAAAAGATATGATTGACTAAGTCATGGGGTAAAAGATTGATTTATTTCACTGGTTCAATAAAATGGAACGATCTCTATATAAATGCATAGAACATTTTTGGTTCAGGTTAACAAGGTAACTACAGGAACAACATAGTCCAACAAACACTAACAGGTAGGTAATATGGCCAAATATACAAACCCCGGAATAGTGGTTTTAAGTTTGCCAAATGTGGTAGAAACACAAGGCATGCCAGCTACCATAACTATCATTTTAACAATTAACATAGCAGCTTCAATAACTTGCCAACTAAAACAAACAAGGGAGTTTAATTTATTTAACAAGCATGCCATATACACGTAAATATCCAACCATATATAGATATGCTTATAACTGCAACTTCTTAGATAAACACAACTTCAGTGACAACATTGATGCCTAAGAGTTTTGAATCCCACTATCTTAATCCATCGGATAATAGGTAAATTTTCATTTATTTCTAGTGGACATATTTGGGTTTTGTTTTATTTAATCCATTAACAGTTACCTGTGACTAACAATTGGGCTTGCTTTGTGTTCATCCTATCTATCTATCTGCATATGTTAATAACTAGTGGCGGAGATACGTGATAGCTGGGGTGGTGAAATGACCTCATGTATATACTAAATGTAATGCGGTTCCAAGTATAATCTAGTAAAATTTTTGATATACACTAAATCCAAAAATGAACGAATAACTACCGACCAATATTTATTGCTTGCTTAGTAGTCCATTTTGTTCCATTACGTTGGCAACTTAATCCACGTATAAATTGACGTACTAACTTGCTTATATTGATGATAGCCAGTATAAACCCTAAAACTATAGTATATTAATTGACATTTCTCATGAACTAAAGAAAATATGAGTGCTAACAATAGAGGTCCCATAAAATATGCATGGGAAAATTTGAAGAATGTTAGCCCATCAACCTACTGACAGTTTCTATATTTATGTTTGCCTACTATTCTTAAACAAACAACGCAGGATGACCTGGAAGCAGGGAGGATATATGAAAGCCAAATGAAATGTGTATACACTATCTATGTAGTATTACATTAGTTACCATGAAAATCATTTATAACTTAATATGGATACAACATGCTGTCATAATTACTACAATTTCTTTTGTGCAAGTTCGAAGGTATTCCATAGGAGTTGACACTATATTACTGCAAAACCGATTGAAACGACCCAAACTCGCCCTTACGGGAAAGCCCGAATTGAGTTGAGAACATGACAAATCAGAACGCAAACGATAGAACATTTCATTGCTTATTACAACAATTTACATCTAAGTACAAGAACATAACAGAGTATGAAAAAATATTACACATCAGAAAAATATCGAAGATTAAAATACATTACAAAGCATCGGAAAAATAATACATAACACAACTGTAAGAAATACATAGATATAGAGTGTTCCGAATATAGCTCCAGCTTTAAATTCAGGATCCTGTGAAGATAATATCTGCAAAACCAAAACTACTAGCTACCCATATGGAAATAGGGGCACCTAGAGTTTAGGTTAAAACAATAAACTCCAGGTCAGTCATAGGACTGGTGTGAGAACTAAAACAGTTATTAAATCTTTACTTTAAAAGAGAGTAAATCAAGGGACCATGTAGTATAACACGGAATAGGTTTCCTTCCAAGAATACCAGTGCATAGAATAAACAGTGAAATGCTTTTTGGAAAAATGAAGCTGTTATAAGACTCATGTCCCATCACACAATGTAGTGCAAGCCGGAGGATAGAGTTTTACCTTATAATAGCTAAATATGCTTGGTACGTTTAAAACAAATCATTTTGATACTATTATAAGTGCAAAATGTATAAAACAACTTTGAATATAAATGTATCAATCATAGACGGATAGTACCCCATCCTACCATGTCGCCATACTAAGCTTTACAATTGAAACCGAAATGTCATGTATTGGAAATTGGATTCCGTCTATGAGTCGAAGCGAGGGATGGCTCCTCACCGCTTCGAGACACTCTAGCAAATGTCTCAGGATTACGCACTCGGGGCAACCCTGGATTCTCCAGGGTCGGTCCTCCCTTACGTTTGAGGATTAGTTATTCTTGAACTCACGTCGGACCTATCCATCGGCTTCGTAGTAACTGATATATCTGAAGCGCCTCGCAATCCATCGTCCACATAGGTAATAAAAATATAAATGTTTGGGATCACACCATGACCCCACCCATAGCTAGAAAGAAACGTCATGCACTCCCTGCAGTCCGATCACGTTTTTGACTCATACCGAGGTGTGAGGCTCGCGAATTAAATCTATACACAAATCTATGCCATTTAAGGTCGAGCTTTGGTCATCAACCGTAACACTCTGCTTTTCAATAGAAGCCTTCATCATTTGCATCTCAGCATGCCACACTGGCAATTCACGACATACGACCGATATCTATCGATATATAACCTCTGTGCTCGTACGTCTCAGAGAAGGGTGTTAAGCAAGAGAATAAATTCTCCGCCACCAAACAGAAATATATTTAATAGAAATCAATCAATACAGAATAAAATCCAATGTCAAACACACATCCATTTACTAGTTCATTCTAGGTCTGAATGAAACCGGAGGCACCTTATTCCTCGTCCCATATGTCCAATACATGAGAGAGGTCCTCGCATATCCGTTCGATCTCCAAGTACGTCTAGACGATCACCACTTATTACCTTGTCTTGGGTGTACAGCCCAATCAAGACATCAGTAGCATCCAAACGATGTGAAGACCTTTGGTCTTCAACCACTGTCTTTATCGTCGACTTGTCGTCGAATCAGTTATTCAGAATGGGTATAGACCCGGCCTTTCCGAATAACTCGCGTATATTATAAACAAGTGCTACACAAACACAACATATGCTTCATTCCAATTCAGAATATTCTTTTATTTAAATATTCACATCATTAGGAAAAGATTCCCATTCATTTTATCAAAGATAAATTCTTTAAATTTATTCTTTAATCTTCCTTTAGATATCAATTCAAACCAAATTAAGGTTTATAAACTAGTCAGGATCATCGAACCATACCGAAGTAATCATTTATTTAATTTCCCAATCCCTAACTGTTCATTCCATGGAGCAAAACTAGTAATACTCCATATCTAACACCACAGTGTTATCGGTAAATTTAATTACCATTTCACATTCAAATCTAATTAAAGATTTAATTATCGACTGGAGTAAAACTGGTGATACTCTATTCTCAGTCATTTCCCGAATTTGATAATTTAAATTATCACATTCTCATTTCAATCTAATTAAAGATTCATTAAAACTCCACTTATTTTTAATTTTCCCAAAATCAATATTAATGATTATTTAATTTTGGAAAATCAAACATGTCGCATCAACCATCTACACCATACCGTTGATTTCTACTGATATATAACCTCTAAGCTCGTACATCTTAGTGAAAGGTGTTAAGCAAGAGAATGAATTCTCCGCCACCAAACAGAAATATATTTTGTAGAGATCAACAATACGGTTCGAAATACAATGTTAGACATGTAATCCTGCCTTTAACTGGGTTTAATAACTAACATCATTTAAAACATAGTTCATGATAAACCCAAAACCACATTCCATTAACCATAGAATCTTCACGGAAAAATAGATCAATATATAATCGATATCAATTTCTGTATCCGACTAATAATATAAATGGAATAACGACGAAGCCTTTTAAATTCCATATATATTAACAGTCTTCCTTCATAGAAGTTCACTTTGATTATTACCAAATCGAATTCCATTCCATTCCAATTTATTTTATTAAATTGGAAAACTTTACTTTGGCAAATTTCCATTAAATCTTATTAAGAAGATTTATAAATTCCAAATCACATTTCACTATTAATTGGGTAAAAGAACGAATGTTATTTAAAACACAGTTCATGATGAACACAAAATTCCAATTTCGATTCAATTCCAATTAAATATTAATTAATTGGTGAACTTCACTAAATCTTAATTACAAGATCTATTCTTTTCTCAACTGGGTTTAAGAACAGTGTTATTTAAGACACAATTCACGACAAACCAAAAATCCTATTTGATATTAAATACAAGGCTCGGAATAGAAATAATATCGGCTTATATTCATATCAAATTCTTGAACCAACAAATATCGTATTGGAAATAACGATATATATATATATATATATATATATATATCATCCAGACTTCCATAGCAATATCCGTATAATCACGGAATCCAATATCGAAATATTTCGAAGATTATTTCCATCCCAAATCCATTCCAATTTGTTCGTTGCAAATTTTTGGTTATATTAAAGCCATTCACAAATCCAATTTATTTTATTTAAAAATTATTGGATTTAAATCTAGTTAATAACGAGTTCATTTTGATAATAATATATTTTTATCTTTACAAACGTGGATTTTTTTCATCCCAATTCTTTTCAAATCATTTATTATGATTTTACATAAATTATTAATAATTTTAATAATTTTATTTTGGCCCTTTCAGTCGATTTCCATATACGGTCATCGAACTACACTTACAGCCACCTTTTCCAAATTTAATTTGGACATAATTCCAAATCCACCCAGTAGATTTCAAATCTCTTATATTCATTGGAAAGATCTTTTCGATATGAGCCCAAAGGTTCGGTTTTAGGAGAATCAGACGGTTGGATCTCCTGTAATGTCAATTCGAAGTCAATGGCCGAAATTCACGATCGGTCGCGGCGTGGTGCATTCTATTCAGGCCATTAAATATATATAATATATATATATATATATATATATATATATATTTTCGATTTCCATTTAAAACGTATTTTATAAATTCGTTTTAAAACGACTCCCACTTTCCTTTCAATTTTAAATCAAAATTGAATCTTCCTTATCATTATAATATTTAAATGGTAATATTTTCAAAATATTTGATTTTAAAATCATTTTCTTTATGATATTCATTATAAAAATAAACAAGATCGATATAAATATCGTTCCCATTAAAATGGCGCAAATCTAATCAACATGGCTTCATATATTTCAATATTTTCGTGTCCATCCCAAATTAAACATCAAAATCATATTTTAATCCTTTACTGAATATTATTTTAAAATATTCCTTATTTTAAAATATTCATTGTTTGTTATTTTAAAATATTCATTCTTTCTAAATTGGAATCAGACATAATCAATTACCGTATAATGTTATTTATATGGATTTCATACACAATTGTATACAACATTAATTATACACTGTCAATCATCATCCAGAGTGCATTATACAACTGCGTAAGCATTAAATATAAATAATTAATGCTTACAATAGTCTATCAACCAATCAATTGACATACAACTAAACAACTGGGATTAGTGTACGTCAAATATCGTCCTAATACCGGTGTGGGGTTTCGACCATCAAATAACAATTATTATTTGTGCACTTGGGCGATGTGTAAAAATTATCATCTCAATCGATATCATGAAAATCGACGAGCATAAACAAGTCGTCCGACTTGTAAATGGATGTGTTAACTTATTTTTAACTATCCAATAATTATTATGTTTATCGCCGTTATAAGCTAAAAATAATATTTTCAACTAACTAAATGTTTCTAACACTTTTTAGAAAATTTCGATAGCATAATGACACGATACTAGAACCGGAATAAGGTCCAGCCTTATCCCTTGCCTAATAATGGCTCGCACCATACCCAAACCAATTCTAATCAATTCACAATTAATTCATAACCAATTTTACAATCATAATCAAATCACACAGAACATCCAAATAAATAAATACTCAACTACCCTAAATTCCATTTACAGCGCCACAAGTGGCTTTTCGCGGAGTATGAAATCCGTGTGTCGGTAATATCCATACATCTCTTTCAATCATGTGATTGTGCGAATTCGAGTGTTGAACTCCATATAATTCGAATCATATAATATGGTTTGTACAATAAATAGTGTCGGGGGCTTCTAAGCCCCGCCTGCAACCTAAAATATTTTTAACTGTAAAATAAATTAAGTGAGAAGGGGTTCTCATCTTTGGTTTCCACTTTGTCACTCTTTATTTGAACGGTTTGGATTTGGATTTGTTACAACGTGTTGTATCCTTCACCGTGTTTCCAACGAGATCTGTTTCACGCGATTTATATTAAAAATCATATTTTTAACAACGCCATTACATGTATAAAAATCATATTTTTATAATTCTACTATATATATATATATATATCATATTTTATCATGCTATTCAAAATAAAATCAAATTTTTATAACGCTATTACACATATAAAAATCACTTTTTTATATTGCTATTCATATAATAAAAATCAGATTTTTACAATGCTTCTTATATAGTAAAAATCGTATTTTTATTATGCTATTCATATACTAAAAATCATATATTATGCCATATATATATAACAAAAATCATATTTTTATCATACCATTCAAATAATAAAAATCATATTTTTATAATGCACTTTATATATAGAAATCATATTTTTATAAATGATGTTCATATTTAAAAATCGCATTTTTATAAAAATGCCATATATATTTTAAAAATCTATTTTTATTTAAAACTATTTCCTAATAAAAATTACATTTTTAAATCGAAGTTATTTATATAAAAATATAATCTTAATTAAATTAATAGCACTTGGACAAAATGAAAACAAAACTCACTTTTTTTTGCAAAAACTGAATTTTCTTGATGGAGGAGGGCCCACAGCAAGAAGTGGAGGCGGGGAAAGGTCGCTGGTGGTCGATGGTGGCGCGCCTGAGGCGGCGGTGGTCCATGTGTGGCCTGCAACAGCGATTTGGGTTGAGGAAGGGTGTATGGACTGTTTTCAGAAGGAGGAGAGAAGAGTGGGAGGAGCGAAGGAGGGGGAGGTTTCGCCAGCGGCGGTGCGCCCAAGGAGGAGCGGTGGGGCGGCCTTTGGAATGGCGACGGTGGTTGATTAATTTTTGGAGAGGGCAGTTTTCTGAACGATGGGGGTTTTTGGGGAAAATGAATTTAGGTTTAAAATTTTATAAATATATATATATATATGTGTGTGTGTGTGTGTGTGTGTGTGTGGAAAATAAGCATAAGGAAAAACTTTGGAAAAAAAATTAGTTTAAAGGACGTAAAGTTTTATTTTTAGGATAGAGGATAAATTTTGAAAAAATTTAGGCTGAAGGATAATGCTTAAATATAATTAGCATTTTCTGCAGTGTAAAACTGAATAATGCTAGTTAAAATTAGCATTTTCGTGTAGTGTAAAAAACTGAATATAATGTTAATTACATTTAGCATTTTCCTTCAGCTTAATTTTGGTTCAAAGTTTGTCCCTTAGATTAAAAATAAAACTTGGTGTCCTTCAGCCTAATTTTTTGGCAAAGTTTGTCTTTCTCCCTAATTACCTCTATATATATAATATAAATGTTTCCCAAAAATATTTGTTTATCCATATTAACTCTAAATCGAACCCACCGACTATCGTCCCTAGCTAATTACCCCTATTCCAAACACAATGGGATATGTTTCGGAAGCCAATTCGGCTGTTTCGATAGGTTTTTATCAAAATTAAAATATAAATCAATGTATATTAAATTTGAACGTACATTTTAATTTACCGGGGCCACATACTAACTCCGAAAATTACAGAAAACTTAATCTAGCTATGTTCTGACGATACGGTCCTAAGAAAACTAATTTCATCGAATTTGGAGATCGTTTGAAAAACGGTCATTTTCTGGTCTATTAAATTCAAACTAAAATTACCAAATGCGTTTTAATTCACCACGCTCACATATTAATTCCAAAAATTATGAAAATTGGAATTTAGCAATATTTTGACATTTTGAATCTAACAAAAGTGGTTTCGTCGAAAACGGAGGTCCTTTGCAAAACGGCTACTTATAAGGGATTTATATATATAAATACCATAACGACTATTTTAAATTTTAAAATGGACATAACTTTCAATTTATATTATGAAATCTCAGTTTCTTATCTTCGTTAGAAAGATATTATTAAACAGATTCAAATATTTCTATTTTTACCGAAATCTGATTTATTTTGTATTCTGTACATTCACTTGAAATTAAAAATCGAATTTTCAAACTACTCGCCATTTTTGGCTCGTTTTATAATTAAAATAAATTTATTCGTTCCCACTTCATTTTAAATAAATTTCTAGTTGTTATTATTTAAAATAAATCAATTTAAATATCCAGAATTCATTAAAATAGCAAAAATAAAAAATTTGAATTGGTACTGAAGAACTGGGTTGTTACAATCTCCCCTACTTAAAATCTTTTCGTCCTCGAAAAGGAACGGAGCTGAAAGTTGTTAAACTTACCAACTCTACTTTCATTCTAGCTTTCATTCTAACTTTTTATCCTCGAAGAATTTTCTAATTTCTCAAAAAATTGGCTAACACCCTAAATTTCTAACAAAATTCGCCATAACCTCCTTTGTATGGGGAGACCTTTAAAACCGCAACTAGCCTCACAGTGACCTCACCAATTCAAAAAAGAAAAAGCCAAGCAGCTGGCCAATCGGCTCATAAAATCATCAAAACCCAAGCAATACAATAAACATTTACCTATTTGTCGGGCATACAATTTTATTCCTCTTCTTAGCCTCCATTCTATGACATGTTCACACATATATATATGTAGATGTATGCTATTCAAATCAATTTTCAATTGAGTTCAATATTTGATTCAACTTAGCTAATTTACCTTTCACTTACATATTGGTTTGATCATTCCAATATCTTAATTAGTTAAACTAATATCAAACATCAGAGATTAGAATACATTACATAGTAGCGGAAAAATAATACATAACACAACTGTAAGAAATACACGGGTACAGAGCGTTCCAAATATAGCTCCAGCTGTAAATCCAGGATCCTGTGAATATAATATCTGCAAAACCAAAACTACCAGCTGCCTGTGTGGAAATAGGGGCACCCAGAGTTTAGGTTAAACTTATAAACTCTAGGTCGGTCATGGGACTAGTGTGAGAACTAAAATAGTTATTAAATCTTTACTTTAAAAGAGAGAAAATCAAGGGACCACGTAGTATAACATAGAACGGGTTTCCTTCCAAGAATACCGGTGCGTAGAATAAACAGCGAAATGCTTTTTGGAAAAATGAAGCTATTATAAGACTCAGGTCCCATCACACAATGCAACGCAAGCCGGAGGATAGAGTTTTCCCTTATAATAGCCAACCATGCTTGGTACGTTTAAAACAAATCATTTTAATACTATTATAAGTGTAAAATGTATAAAAACAACTTCAAATATAAATGTATCAATCATAGACGACATAGTACCCCCATCCTACCATGTCGCCATACTAGGCTTTACAATTAAAACCGAAATGTCATGTATAGGAAATTGGATTCCATCTATGAGTCGAGGCCAGGGATGGCTCCTCACCGCTTCGAGACACTCTAGTAAATGTCTCAGGATTACACACTCTGGGCAACCTTGGATGCTTCAGGGACGGTCCTCCCTTACGTTTGAGGATTAGTTATTCCTGAACTCACGTTTCCCGGTCCTATCGGACCCATCCATCGACACTGTAGTAACCGATATATCCGAGGCGCCTCGCAATCCATCATCCACATAGGTAATAAAAATATAAATGTCTGTGCTCCATACCATGGTACCACCCATAGCTAGAAAGAAACGTCATGTTATCCCAATGGTTCGATCTCGTTTTTGACTCATACCGAGGTGTGAGGCTCGCGAATTAACGCAATATACAAAGCTATGGCATTTAAGGCCGTGCATTGATCATCAACCACAAGACTCGGCTTTTCAGCAGAAGCCTTGATCATTTGCATCTCAACATGCCACACAGGCAATTCACGCCATGCGACTGATGTCTATCGATATATAACCTCTGAGCTCGTACGTCTCAGAGAACGGTGTTAAGCAGGAGAATTAATTCTCCGCCACCAAACAGATATATATTTAATAGAAATCAATCAACATAGAATAAAAGTTCTCGGTCTGGATGAAACCAGAGGCACCATATTCCTCGTCCCATATGTCCAATACAGGAGAGAGGTCCTCGTATATCCGGTTGATCTCCAAGTACGCCTGGACGATCACCACTTATTACCTTATCTTGGGTGTATAGCCCTATTAAGACATCTGTAATCATCCAAACGATGTGAAGACCTCCGGTCTTCAATGTAATAACCCGGAAATTTAAGGCAATTAAAAAAAAATTGGCAATTTTTTTGAATTTTGAATATTTAAAATGAATTATTTTAAATAATAACGACGATAAATTTATTTTGAACAGAATTAGAATGTATATATTTATATAGATCGTCGTTCGAACATAAATATTTATTTTTATTTATAAAAGGAATTGAAAATGGTGCGGTAGTTTGAAAATTCTATTTCAAATTTCAAGTGAATGTACAGGATTCAAAATAAACCGGATTTTAGAGAAACCAAAAATATTAGAATCTATTTGAAAATAACTTTCCAACTAATCCGAAAAATTGAAATTTCATAGTGGGGATAAAATGTTATGCCCAGACGAAAATTCAGAATAGTCGCAATGGAAAATAAAGGCCTTAAAAATGGAAATTTTGCAAATGACCTTCGTTTTCGACGAAACCAATTTTGTTGGATCCAGTATGTCAAATTATTGCTAGGTTTCAAAATTCATAATTTTCTGAATCAATATGTGAGCGTGGCGAAGTAAAACGTGTTTTAACAGTTTCAGTCAATTTCGCTCGACCAGAAAATGGCCATTTTTCAAACGGTCTCAAATTTTATGAAATTAGTTTTTTTAGGACCGTATCGGCAATACAAAGCTAGAAATATTTTTCAGTAATTTTTGGGATTAGTATGTGTTCCCGGCAAATTAAAATGTATGTTCAAATCCATATTTAAATGTTTTATATTTTAATTTGAAGAAAAACTAACTGAAATGATCGAATTGGCTTATGGGACATATCCCATTGTGTCCGGAATAGGGGTAATTAGCTAGAGGCGACAGTAGTTGGGTTTGATTTTGAGTTCATATTAGCATAAAGGTATTTTTGGAATTTAAAATATTAAATAACATAATTTTATATAAAAGGGGAGTCCAAAACCCTAGCCTTCCTTACCTTCCGCCGCCATACAAATTCAACGCTCCATATCCTCTGAAAATAAAACCCCAAAATTCTTCCTATTCCGATCGAATTGAACGATGAATCCAAAGCAAAAATTCTGGCACTAGGTGAGGTCAACACATCCAAGTAAGGATCATCATATTTCGTATAAGATAGAGGGAAAAATCGGGCCCTAATCTCCGACCGTTGGAGCGCAAATCGAGGCGGATAGGGGGGGTCGAACCGCGAGCTGCTCATAGCGCTGGTAGACCTCACGACGGCGAGCAGAATGGCGCTCCCCGATCCACTTCCAATCAACTGTGCAGGAAGCCTCAGCGGTTCTAAAATCTGAGCAAATGGGTTCAAGCGTGAACGAGAAGAACGATGGCAACAGTTTTCTAACGTTGTTAAGGAAGGAGGTAATCTAACTTTTTACTAACACTTATATATACATACACATGATTTTAAAAAATATAAACATACATGTTCTAAGAAAATATAAAATATACTTTGTTTTGAAAATATAAAATATACTTTGTTTTGAAAATATAAAATATACTTTGTTTTGAAAATATAAAATATACTTTGTTTTAAAAATATAAAATATGCTTTGTTTTGAAAATATAAATAGTAATGTTTTGAAAATATAAATAGTGATTTTTAAATATATAAACATAATATTAAAAATGTGATTTTTAATATGAACAACGTAGAGAAGATTGCGTTGGAAGCGAAGGCAAATCCAGACTGTTCTGAATTTCAGAAATAAAACGGCGAAGTGGAACCCTTTTTGAGAACTCCTCACTTTTATTTTAAATTCTAGTTTGAAATATATACCAGGATGCAGACAGTGCTTAGCAGCACCTGACACCCGTCGTCCACAGACCATGGATGACTTGGCTGTTTGATTGATGTGTCGTGAAAATTTGATTGTGTGATGTGAAGTGAACAAATATTTTATAGTTAAAAATATAATTTTTAACTTGTATATAAAATAAATAATTATAAGCAAATCAGACGGTTTGTTTATGTACAACCATTTGACTGATATTGATTGGGACGATAAATTTTACACATCGCTCAACTGCACAAATAAAAATCTATGTTTGTTGATTTGAAACCCCACACGGGTGTTGGGATGATATTTGGCGTATACTAATCCCAATTATTTAGCTATATGTCGATCGATGGGTTGACAGACTGTGTAAGCGTTAATTATTTGTATTTAATGCTTATGCAGTTGTGTGGTGCACTCTCGATGATGGTTTATTATTTATCGTTGCTATTATATACATGTGTTGTATGGAATCCATATAATTAACATTATATGTTAATTGAACGGTCCTCATTCCAATTGGGAAAATAAATAATATTATAAAAATAAAATTCATGTGTTGAATAAAATATAAATTCACATGTTGAATAGAATATATATTCATGTGTTGAATAAAAGAAAATTCATGTATTGAATAAAATATATACTCATGTGTTGAGAATATTCATGTGTTGAATAAAAGAAAATTCATGTGTTGAATAAAATATATACTCATGTGTTGAGAATATTCATGTGTTGAATAAAATATTTACACAATAAAATTCACATTTTTATTGTAAATAAGAATTAATAAATATTCTTGTGTTGAGTAAAATGTATATTCATGTGTTGAAGAAAATATTCATTTTTTTAATAGAATAACGAAGTTATTAAAATATATAAAGCCGTGTTGGTTATATTGACGCCATTTTGACATGACCGATATTTATACCGATTTTATTCATTTTTATAATGAATATCAAAAAGGAATTGATTTCAAAATATAATATTTTGAAAATATTATCATTTATATATCGATGATATGGAATATTCAATTTTGATTAGAAATTGAATAAGAAGTCGAAATCGTTTTGAAAACGAATTTAAAATGATTTATAAAGTACATTTTGAAAGGAAATTGACGAAATATATATTATATATATTATATATTTGCCTGAATAGAGCGCGCCGCGCTGCGGCAGTTCACGAATTTCGACCATTGACTTCGAATGGACATTACGGGAGATCCGACCGTCGGATTCTCCTAAACCTAGAACCGTTGGGTTCGTATCAAAAAGAGCTTTCTAACGAATATTAGTGATTTGAAATCTAATGGTTGGATTTGGAATTATGTCCAAATCAAATTTGGAAAAGGTCGTTGTAAGTGCAGTTCGATGGCCGTTGATGGAAATCGATTGTACGGGCCTTGATAAAAATATTAAAAATACTAATAATTTGTGTGAAATCATAAGAAATCGTTTGGAAAGAATTGGGATGAAAATTCCATATTTGAAAAGATAAAAATAGATTTTTATCGAAATGAACTAGTTTTGAACTAGAATTATAATCGATTTATTTTGAAATAAATAAATTGGATTTGAAAGGGTTTTAAAAGTAACCAGAATTTCCAATAATTGAATTGGAATGGATTTGAATTGAAATTGTCTTTGGAATATTTTGATGTTGGATTTCGTGATTATACAGATATTGTAATGACCCGCATTGGCAGAGGTATTATAATTAATTTATTTAATTATTGAAATAGTGATATAGTGAATTTGATGGTCGTGGAATTAAATAATGGTGAATATTTAATTAAAATAATAAATTAAATAATATATTTAATTCTGAAATAATTAGAATTGGCTTGAATGGCGATATGGTGTGAACTGGATCATCTGTGATATTTAATTCAGTTTAGAATTGAATTAGAATAACGAATATATTTAAATAACATCAGTTTGAACATATAATTATAATATAATTAAAATCGAACTCGAAATGGCGCTACAGTTTGTTAATTGGCGATTCGAACTTCAACTGAATGTACAAGATTCGTTTTAAGCCGGATTTCTATGAAACAAGAAACGTGTGGAGCTGGTGGAGTATATCTTTCTAGTGGAAGAGAAAAATAAGGATTTCGTCGTGTAGATTTTGATTCACGTCCAAATCAAATTTCAGAAAAATCGCTGTGGAATTCCTTTATAATTTATAAAGGAATTATTTATATTTTAAAAAGGCATTTCAATATAAATCGAATATCGGGTTGACCCTGATGAAATATCGAGTTAGAAATCCATACTGGATTATTCTGGAACTGTATGGTATTCCATTGTGAATAGAGACGTTAATATTTATTTATAAATATTTAATTTAATTATATTTAAATTTATTTATATATTTAAATGGGTTATTTAGGACTTTAAAAATAGCCACTTTTGCAAATGAAGTCGGAATTCGACGAAACTAATTTTGTTGGATCTGCAATGTCAAATAGTTGTTAGATTTCTAGTTTCGTGATTTTTAGAGTCAATGTGTGGTCGTACGGATTTTTAGAGTGAGAAACAGTCAAAATTTCGACATTTAAAAATACGCTGTGTGAGCATACGAAGTCAGAATTCGACAAAACCAGTTTCGTTGGAACCGTAATGTCAAACTGTAGCTGCATTTCCAGTTTCGTGATTTTTGGGTATTGTGTGTGATCACACGAATTTTTAGAAGTCAAAAATTAGTTAACGATGGAGAATATACCGAGAATATTCCTTCTACGAAAATATGTGATATTTATTTTGCCTATAAATATAACATCTAAATCCTAACTTAACCGAATTCATTCTCTGATTTGCGTCGTCGGTTTGTTCTACTTACAGAAGAAAAATGGCAAGCAAATAAATCAAAGACTAATCAGATAAAATCGTATAAATCAAGATACTCATATAATCGAAATGCCTAGGACTTCCTCTTTGATTCGATATATGTATTAAGGCATTCGGTGTTCATTTTATTCGCTCGAAAAATTCCAGCGATGACTGTGGGGGACTAGGGCTGGAGATTGGCGAACATGGAAGCTTCAATCCGAGTTTTTGAGGTCGGATTCGAGTTGCTGAGATTGAATAGAGGGTTTTGGCCAAGTATTGGTGGCCTCGGTGAGGATTTAGCACGCACTGGTGCATTTCAGAATGGGGATCGCGTCATAGGAAGTAGGATTGGACGGAGAGAGATGGTGATAGTCGGGTAGAGGTTTGTTCACTGAGTTCCATGGTGATTACCATTTTGTGAACGATGGAGAAAACGAGAGTGGTTGGGAGATAGGAGCGTGTGTTAATGGTGATAAGAGGAGCGGCGTATTTGCTGTTTGCGGAAGAAAGTGGGGTGAGTGGGCCTGTTAATTTAGATGGGCTTGGGTCTTAGGGTGAGGCCGGATCTTTATTTGTTTTAAGTTTTTATAAAATCAAATAGTGTATTTAGTTTAAAAATTCATAACTCTCTCGTACGATATCACAATCAAGCGAAACAAGTTGTGTTAGGACCATATGGATGAACACTCCACAATGAAGTTGACTGGAAGTGGTTTGGGGCTCATATGAATTTATGGCGTAATAAATTGTTTGATTCAAATCAAACAAATAGTTTATTGTTCTTTAACGATGAACTGCCAAAGTGAGTCAATCTCACTAACTCTGAACAGTTTATAATTTCATGTTGTATTTTTAGAACTGTTAAATATTGGCTGGTTGACCGTGTGTTGGCTGTTTGATTGAACTGCTAGTCAGTTAGTTGAATTTCTATATTGATTCTGTTTAACAGAATATATCATATGGAACTGAAAGTGATGTTGATTTCATTGTGTAACATCTGTGGATGCAGGGAAACAGGTTGGAGGAATCCAACTGGATTCCTCAACATTTATTTTACTGTTTTTATATATTGTGATATATGATGTGATATATAATCTGTTGTCAATTATATGCGTTTGGACGATACTGATCATCGTGATTTGATATGTTGAATACCATAACATACCGAAATGTTGATAAGAGAATATTTTCAAAGTGATATTTGAAAATAAAATATTCATAAATGGAATATTTATAAATAAGGGATATTTATAAATTGGAATATTTATAAATAAGAGATATTTAGAAAAAGGGAAAACGTTATAAAAAGGAAACTGTTATAAGGAGGAAATCATTTTTAAAGTGGAGAACCGTTACTAAAAGTAAATCTTTAAAAATGAATAAACGTTGTTAAAAAGGAAATCTTTATATTCGAAAATTAGTAAATCGAATTAGTTATTCGAAAGGAGTTAAAACGAATATGGTATTCGAAAGTTAGTAAATCGAATTTGTTATTCGAAAGGGGTTTGTCGAGTCAAGTTAGTTGAATAGAGTTAATCGAATATTAGTTATTCGAATAAGAGTTAACCAAATGGGCTAAGTTAGTCAAGTTGACCAAATAGGTGAAGTTAGTCGAGTTAATCAAATTGAATTTAGTTAAAGGGGTTATCGAATATAGTTTATCCCAATGGAGTTAAAGGGGTTATTCGAATTAGTTATTCGAATAGAGTTAAACACATAAGAGTTATTTGAATTAGTTATTCGAATAGAGTTAAACACATAAGAGTTATTCGAATTAGTTATTCGAATAGAGTTAAATAAATAAGGGTTATTCGAATTAGTTATTCGAATGGAGTTAAATACACAAGGAGTTATCGAATTAGTTATTCGAAAGGAGTTATCGATTATAGTTGATCGAAAGGAGTTAAGTAAAAAGAGTTAATCGATTAGGGTTAAATAAATAGAGTTAACCGAATTTAGTTTATTTGAAGAAAGGTTTTCGAATCTAGTTATTCGTAAGAGAGAGATTATCGAATATAGTTTATTCGAATAGAATAAAGAGTTAATCGAATACAGTTTATTCGAATAGAGTAAAAGGAGTTAATCGAATATATAGTTTATTCAAATAGAATTAAAAGAGTTATCGAATATAGTTTATTCGATAGGAGTTAAGTGAATAGAGTTAGAATTAAATCAAAAGAGTTAAGTGAATAGAATAAATTGAATAGAGTTATCGAATATACCTTATCGAAGGAAAGAATTACCGAATAGAAAATATTTGAAAGAGAGTTACGTAAGGAAGTTTGTTAATGAATTAGAAGGGTGAACTTTGTCTATTTCAAGGTTAGAAACGTTGTTCAGTTAAGGTCTGAGAGGTAGTATTACCCTAACTTGATTGACTTCAATTTTAACTAAGGAATGGTTAAGGTTCGATAGTAAAGGATGGTTAAGTGAATTTAGTAATTAAAGGAAATGGTTTGAGTTGGCATCGTGATGGTTTGTTTAAAACATCCGTCTAAGTCCAATGAACAAGCTTTGGAAATGTTTTCCAAATAAGAAACCAGAAATGTTTTCTAATAAAGAAAACAAGAAATGGAAATGTTTTCCATTGTTAATAACGTATATTTTCCAAATTTAGAAAATAAGAAATATTGAATATAGGGAAACAGGAGATAAGTAAATTAATGAAATAAAGAGATAAATGTTGAATGATGTTTGATCGATCTAAATTTCCATTTGTAAATAATATCGTTGTTTGCACACCTGTTTTTCTTCGATAGTTAAATCACAGACTATCGAAGTTTTGACCATTTTAACGTTGTTAATATGGAGAGACCGGTTGGATTATTATCCGAAGAACCACTCTGTATTGGCATAAGCGTTGCGAATCATATATGCCAAAGAAAATTTGAAGACGGACTTATGCAAGGGCTATCCTGTTTACAGAATAGTGCCTTCGGTTCATCCTGTTCTTGGATGACTTGTATGGACGGATGTCTGACAGAGTATTTCCAGACAATCACGTATATTGATTTCTCCAACCGTACTAAGAGTGGAGGCGGAGAAGGAAACTTCTTTTAGCTAACACATAATGTATGTTTGAGGACGTCAATCGGTGATTTGATGGATTTGACGATGTGGCATTCAAAGTCAATTTGGTGTGATGATAAAGAGTAGCTTCTAGCCTCACATCCGGTAAATGACAGAGATCGGGCAGGCAGCATGGCTAAGTCGGTCACACCGAAGTAGGGCGTATAATCACCTGATCTAGAGTTTCATTTATTTCTAAAAATCTATTGTTGATGCTGTCCCATTCGGGAAACGGTTGCTGATCCCAACCGTTGGTGATATACATTCGATACACTCAAGCGAAATGAGTTGTCGGTCATGTGTGGCCAGGTTGCAAGATGTTCTTGTTGAATCCAGTGTATTCCTTTCTAGTGGTACACTAGAGAAAGGTGGTTCCATACCTTTTCATAGTTGGAAACCCATTACCCAATACGTGCTTGCGGTTTTGATTGTATATTATATATGTAGAACGTGAGATGAAAGCGTTCTGCTAGATGATTATTATTATCGTGGTTGATAGACATTATTATAATATCAAATGGTTTTTGATATAAAGATAATTTGGATTCTCATAAGGGAAAAACTCGTTCCATTATACGGCGTGGTCTTATGAGATATCGATTACCTGCTTGAACTGTTTTAAAATGTTTTACTCATACCAGTCCCATGACTGACCCGAAGTTTATTTGTTTGTTACCCTAAACTCTATGGTGCCTAAATTTGTACGGGCAGTCAAGTAGTCGGGATTTACAGATATACTGGAAGAGCTTGGAGCAGGAGGCTTCAGGATTATATAGCTATAGTTATTTCCGCTGTGTTGTAAGTGCTGTACTTTGATAATGATATGTATATTCAAGTACAGATTTGTATTTCAAAGTTATGTTATGAAATATATTTATTCGTTCCGCAGTGAGATTCGTGTTACTCTGATATTGTCTTCTTCTTCTTCTTCTATTCTAAGTTTCTATCTTATCTTTCCTCACCCTCTAATTTCTTTCATTAATGACCGGTATTTTTCGATGTTTGGTTAGTCATCATTGAGTTTACGGCGATAACCAAAGTCGACAAAAACCCGGGTCATTACAGTTGGTATCAGAGTAAAGGTTTAGTTAATACCTTGGCTCTGTGGCGTGACTCAGTAGAGATGGGGTTACTAATACCCTAGATTGAGTTGAGTGTATATATACGAGTGAACGTATTTGTTATTGATATAAAAATTGTTTTATATTGTGGGGATTCATTGGTTGAGTTGTTTATGAGTCCTGGTCGATCAGTTTTATCCACTGTATCGGTAGGGATTTTGTAAACCCTTGAATACGATGAACCATCATGGTATGTTTTGAAAAGAGGGTATATTAAAATAAGTTTACCCAAGGTATATCTTGATATATAGAAGATATATATATCAAAATTTTGATAGAGTGGATATATTGGTTGTTATTATAATCAAGTAAGATTATAAATTAAATGGTTATGTAAATAACCAATCAGAATTCATGTAAGTGGAATACGTGAAATCAGATGAGTTAAATCTGAAATTTAAGCCGGAAATTGAATTAAAATTCTGGAAAATTGGATAAGTGTTTGTAAATGGATTTGGATTAAGAATAAGGAAAATTTAAGATCCTGGGAGATTTTAAATTGTTTTACAAGCAGTATGAATTATATTTTGAAATGAATTTCAAAGTGGAAATGTTTAGAAATGGTTTTATAGTATTGAACTCACTTTGATCGCTGGAAAATAGATTCCGATGATGATAGCTGCATCATCAGTATTCATTTTCGAGTTGTAAGTGACGAATTACTACCAGAGATACTGTTTTGAATTTGTTTTGGGAAAGACAAGTTGTGTTTAATTTCAAAATGGGATTTATAATATAAAATTTGATATATAGAATTTGAATATATAGAATTTGAATATAGAAATTCAAATGGAATTCAAATATAGAATTTGAATATAGAAAATGTAAAGGAATTCAAATATAAGATTTGAATATTGAAAGTGAAATGGAATTTGAATATAGAAATTCAAATGGGGTTTGAATATAGAAATTCAAATATAGAATTTGAATATGTGGAATTTGAATATAGAAATTCAAATGGGATTTATAATATGGAATTTGGATAGAATTTGATATATAGAATTTGAATAATAGAATTTGATATACAGATTTAAATAATAGAAGTGATATAAAATTTGAACAGAAATTGAATAGAATTAACTAAGTCGAAGAGGAATTAGTTAATCAAGTTTTGAATTTGAAGTTGAACTTTGAATGGTGAATTGGATTTGTAAATGGATATTCGAAATCGAATATAGAACTTAAATTTGAAATTTGGATTCAAATTAGTTAATAAGCAGGTTAAAATATATTTGAACATGCCATGTTCAAATATAAAAGTGAAATAGACTAAAGAGTTAATTAACAAATTAATTAACGAATTGAGTTAAAATGATCCGGTATAGTTAAAATAGATCGGGCAGGTATAAATATACATGAGATAGGTATGGATAAGGTATGAAGGTATATAAATAGAATGCTCGACGGAAAGGTATGTATTTAATTCATATATGAGATTTTATGCGCCCGGCTAGCCGTTTGGCTTTTTCTTTTTCTTTTGGATTGGTGAGGGCCATGGGAGGCTCTTTGAAATATCTCGATGCTCCTGGTACAAAGGAGGTTATGGCGAGTTTTTCCGGGGATTTAAGGAGTTAGAATATTTTTAAGATAATTTGATAGTTAGAAATCAACGTATCGATATATATTTAGAAGTCGACAAGGAAACGAACTTAGAAATAGAATAGTAAAATCAAAAAGGAAGACTACGAATAAAATCTAGTAAGAATAGAAAGAGGAAGCGTATACGTGTTTAAAAATGAATAAGTAGTTGTATGGTATTGATTATTCGAGTAAGTAGTCAAATCTGTTTTGACGTTAGAAATGTTATTCAGTCAAGGTCTGAGAGGTAGTTATACCCCAACTTGATTGATTTCATTATTAACAAATAAATAGTAAGATTTCAGGCTCGAAGATCAAGGTTGAATAAGAGTTAGTTGAATATAGTATTTGGGTTGTCGTAATGATGTTTTACACAACATCCTTTTTAACCCAAATAAGTGTAAGCTTGGAAATATAATAAAGAATATTTCCTAAGTATAGAAATAAACGAGATCGGAAAAGAGATAAATAATTGGAATATTTTCCAATTATAAATAACATATATTTTCTAAAGTTTAGAAAATAAAGGAAGGTGATATTCAGAAATGTTTTCCAAATAACATAAAAGGCCAATATGGTTATTGAAAATATTTGGTTAACAAATATTGATAAAGAAATAGAGAAGTGATTAAACTAATAGAATATTAATTAAGGGCTCAGTGACATGTTCAAAAGGAAAATTTGATTTTTTTGGAAAGAGTAAACTGTTTAAAAACTCCCAGGAAAAGACTGTTTGAATTAAAAACAAATTTAACAGAAATTTGTGAAAGCAAAATTGAATTAAAGTAAAGCCAGTAAAGTGGTAATTGAGATAGAATTAGAATGATATCAAGACAAATTGGATTGTAAGATTCAAATTTGAAGTGTAATGTGATAATCATGTTAATAGTTGGGAATCGAGAAGAAACTCGAGTTGAGATGGTATTTGGCTCGGATATAAGCGAATGGTGGTGTTGTGGATAAAAGCAGATTAGAATTTGATTGGGATAACATTGGTATATGCTGAGTTGATAGCATATGGAAGTGATAGAGTTGATATGCCGACAAAAGGTACAAGTTTATATTTCTATTGGTTATAAGATTTATGAGCCGAATTGGCAAGCCGCTTGGCTGTTTGATTTTCTTTTGGGTTGGAGATGGCCCAGAGAGGCGAGTAGTGGTTTGACCTATTGACCAGTACAAAGGAGGTGCTGGCGAAATTTTTCGAAGAGTTAAGGCATTAGAAAATTTTAAGGATTTTTGAAAATTTTCGTTGATAAGAATTAAATAAATTTTTAATTGAAATTAAATTGGTTCAGTTGAAACTGAAGTTAAGAAGTGAACAAGTATGTTCTAACCAGTCGATGGGGTCGTCCTCTACCTTTTAGTAATTTCGAGGACGAAATTATTTTAAGTAGGGAAGAATGTAATGACCCGCATTGGCAGAGGTATTATAATTAATTTATTTAATTATTGAAATAGTGATATAGTGAATTTAATGGTCGTGGAATTAAATAATGGTGAATATTTAATTAAAATAATAAATTAAATAATATATTTAATTCTGAAATAATCAGAATTGGCTGGAATGGCGATATAGTGTGAACTGGATCATCCGTGACATTTAATTCAGTTTAGAATTGAATCAGAATAACGAATATATTTAAATAACGTCAGTTTGAACGTATAATTCTAATATAATTAAAATCGAGCTTGAAATGGCGCTGTAGTTCGTAAATTGGCGATTCGAACTTCAACTGAATGTACAGGATTCGTTTTAAGCCGGAATTCTATGAAACAAGAAACGTGTGGAGCTGGTGGAGTATATCTTTCTAGTGGAAGAGAAAAATCAGGATTTCGTCGTGTATATTTTGATTCACATCCAAATCAAATTTCAGAAAAATCGTTGTGGAATTCCTTTATAATTTATAAAAGAATTATTTATATTTTAAAAAGGGATTTCAATAAAAATCGAATATCGGGTTGACCCTGTTTGAAATATCGAGTTAGAAATCCATACAGGATTATTTTGGAACTGTATGGTATTCCACTGTGAATATAGACGTTAATATTTATTTATAAATATTTAATTTAATTATATTTAGATGTATTTATATATTTAAATGGTTTATTTAGGACTTTAAAAATAGCCACTTTTGCAAACGAAGTCGGAATTCGACGAAACTAATTTTGTTGGATCCGCAATGTCAAATAGTTGTTAGATTTCCAGTTTCGTGATTTTTAGAGTCACTGTGTGGTCGTACGGATTTTTAGAGTGAGAAACAGTCAATATTTCGACGGTTAAATATACGTTGTGTGAGCAAACGAAGTCGGAATTCGACGAAACCAGTTTCGTTGGAACCGTAATGTCGAACTGTAGCTGCATGTCCAGTTTCGTGATTTTTGGGTATCGTGTGTGATCACATGAATTTTTAGAAGTCAAAAACGAGTTAACGATGGAGAATATACCGGGAATATTCCTTCTACGAAAATATCTAGATATTTATTTTGCCTATAAATAAAACATCTAAATCCTAACTTAACCTAATTCATTCTCTGATTTGCGCCGTTGGTTTGTTCTTCTTACAGAAGAAAAATGGCAAGCAAATAAATCAAAGACAAATCAAATAAAATCGTATAAATCAAGATACTCATATAATCGAAAAGCCTAGGACTTCCTCTTTGATTCGATATATGTATTAAGGCATTCAGTGTTCATTTTATTCGCTCGAAAAATTCCAGCAATGACTGTGGGGGACTAGGTCTGGAGATTGGCGAACGTGGAAGCTTCAATCCGAGTTTTTGAGGTCGGATTCGAGTTGCTGAGATTGAATAGAGGGTTTTGGCCAAGTATTGGTGGCCTCGGTGAGGATTTAGCACGCACTGGTGCATTTCAGAATGGGGATCGCATCACAGGAAGTAGGATCGGACGGAGAGAGATGGTGATAGTCGGGTAGAGGTTTGTTCGCTGAGTTCCATGGTGATTGCCATTTTGTGAACGATGGAGAAAACGAGGGTGGTTGGGAGAAAGGAGCGTGCGTTAATGGTGATAAGAGGAGCGGTGTGTTTGCTGTTTGGGGAAGAAGGTGGGGTGAGCGGGCCTGTTAATTTAGATGGGCTTGGGCCTTAGGGTGAGGCCGGATCTTTATTTGTTTTAAGTTTTTATAAAATCAAATAGTGTATTTAGTTTAAAAATTCATAACTCTCTCGTACGATATCAGAATCTAGCGAAACAAGTTGCGTTGGGACCATATGGACGAGCACTCCACAATGAAGCTAGCTGGAAGTGGATTGGGGTTCGTATGAATTTATGGCGTAATAAATTGTTTGATTCATATCAAACAAACAGTTTATCGTTCTTTAATGATGAACTGCCAAAGTGAGTAAATCTCACTAACTCTGAACAGTTTATAATTTCATGTTGTATTTTTAGAACTGTTAAATATTGGATGATTGACTGTGTGTTGACTATTTGATTGAACTGCTAGTCAGTTAGTTGAATTTCTATATTGATTCTGTTTAACAGAATATATCATATGGAACTGAAAGTGATGTTGATTTTACTATGTAACATCTGTGGATGCAGGGAAACTGGTTGGAGGAATCCAACTGGATTCCTCGACATTTATTTTACTGTTTTCATATATTGTGATATGTGATGTGATACATATTATATTGTCAATTATATGTGTTTGCACGATACTGATCATCGTGATTTGATATATTGAATACCATAACATACCGAAATGTTGATAAGAGAATATTTTCAAAGTGATATTTGAAAATAAAATATTTATAAATGGAATATTTATAAATAAGGGATATTTATAAATTGGAATATTTATAAATAAGAGATATTTAGAAAATGGGAAAACGTTATAAAAAGGAAACTGTTATAAGGAGGAAATCATTTTTAAAGTGGAGAACCATTACTAAAAGTAAATCTTTAAAAATGAATAAACGTTGTTAAAAAGGAAATCTTTATATTCGAAAATTAGTAAATCGAATTAGTTATTCAAAAGGAGTTAAAACGAATATGGTATTCGAAAGTTAGTAAATCGAATTTGTTATTCAAAAGGGGTTACTTGAGTCGAGTTAGTTGAATAGAGTTAATCGAATATTAGTTATTCGAATAAGAGTTAACCAAATGGGCTAAGTAAGTCAAGTTAACCAAAATGGTGAAGTTAGTCGAGTTAATCAAATTGAATTTAGTTAAAGGGGTTGTCGAATATAGTTTATCCCAATGGAGTTAAAGGTGTTATTCGAATTAGTTATTCGAATAGAGTTAAATACATAAGAGTTATTTGAATTAGTTATTCGAATAGAGTTAAACACATAAGAGTTATTCGAATTAGTTATTCGAATAGAGTTAAATAAATAAGGGTTATTCGAATTAGTTATTCGAATGGAGTTAAATACACAAGGAGTTATCGAATTAGTTATTCGAAAGGAGTTATCGATTATAGTTGATCGAAAGGAGTTAAGTAAAAAGAGTTAATCGATTAGGGTTAAATAAATAGAGTTAACCGAATTTAGTTTATTCGAAGAAAGGTTTTCGAATCTAGTTATTCGTAAGAGAGAGATTATCGATTATAGTTTATTCGAATAGAATAAAGAGTTAATCGAATATATAGTTTATTCAAATAGAATTAAAAGAGTTATCGAATGTAGTTTATTCGATAGGAGTTAAGTGAATAGAGTTAGAGTTAAATCAAAAGAGTTAAGTGAATAGAATAAATTGAATAGAGTTATCGAATATACCTTATCGAAGGAAAGAATTACCAAATAGAAAATATTTGAAAGAGAGTTACGTAAGGAAGTTTGTTAATGAATTAGAAGGGTGAACTTTGTCTATTTCAAGGTTAGAAACGTTGTTCATTTAAGGTCTGAGAGGTAGTATTACCCCAACTTGATTGACTTCAATTTTAACTAAGGAATGGTTAAGGTTCGATAGTAAAGGATGGTTAAGTGAATTTAGTAATTAAAGGAAATGGTTTGAGTTGGCATCGTGATGGTTTGTTTAAAACATCCGTCTAAGTCCAATAAAGAAGCTTTGGAAATGTTTTCCAAATAAGAAACCAGAAATGTTTTCTAATAAAGAAAACAAGAAATGGAAATGTTTTCTATTGTTAATAACGTATATTTTCCAAATTTAGAAAATAAGAAATATTGAATATAGGGAAACAGGAGATAAGTAAATTAATGAAATAAAGAGATAAATGTTGAATGATGTTTGATCGATATAAATTTCCATTTGGAAATAATATCGTTGTTTGCACACCTGTTTTTCTTCGATAGTTAAATCACAGACTATCGAAGTTTTGACCATTTTAACGATGTTAATATGGAGAGACCGGTTGGATTATTATCCAAAGAACCATTCTGTATTGGCATAAGCGTTGCGAATCATATATGCCAAAGAAAGTTTGAAGACGGACTTATGCAAGGGCAGTCCTATTTACAGAATAGTGCCTTCGGTTCATCCTGTTCTTGGATGATTTGTATGGACGGATGTCTGATAGAGTATTTCCAGACAATCACGTATATTGGTTTTTCCAACCGTACCAAGAGTGGAGGCGGAGAAGGAAACTTCTTTTAGCTAACACATAATGTATGGTTGAGGACGTCAATCGGTGATTTGATGGATTTGAAGATGTGGCATTCAAAGTCAATTTGGTGTGATGATAAAGAGTAGCTTCTAGCCTCACATCCGGTAAATGACAGAGAACGGACAGGCAGCATGGCTAAGTCGGTCGCACCGAAGTAGGGTGTGTAATCACCTGATCTAGAGTTTCATTTATTTCTAAAAATCTATTGTTGATGCTGTCCCATTCGGAAAACGGTCATATGTGGCCAGGTTGCAAGATGTTCTTGTTGAATCCAGTCTATTCCTTTCCAGAGGTACACTAGCGAAAGGTGGTTCCATACCTTTTCATAGTTGGAAACCCATTACCCAATACGTGCTTGTGGTTTTGATTGTATATTATATATGTAGAACGTGAGATGAAAGCGTTCTGCTAGATGATTATTATTATTGTGGTTGATAGACATTATTATAATATCAAAAGGTTTTTGATATAAAGATAATTTGGATTCTCATAAGGGAAAAATCTGTTCCATTATACGACGTTGTCTTATGAGATATCGGTTACCTACTTGAACTGTTTTAAAATGTTTTACTCATACCAGTCCTATGACTGACCCGGAGTTTATTTGTTTGTTTCCCTAAACTCTTGGGTGCCTAAATTTGTACGGGCAGTCAAGTAGTCGGGATTTACAGATATACTGGAAGAGCTTGGAGCAGGAGGCTTCAGGATTATATAGCTATAGTTATTTCCGCTGTGTTGTAAGTGCTGTACTTTGATAATGATATGTATATTCAAGTACAGATTTGTATTTCAAAGTTATGTTATGAAATATATTTATTCGTTCCGCAGTGAGATTCGTGTTACTCTGATATTGTCTTCTTCTTCTTCTTCTATTCTAAGTTTCTATCTTATCTTTCCTCACCCTCTAATTTCTTTCATTAATGACCGGTATTTTTCGATGTTTGGTTAGTCATCATTGAGTTTACGGCGATAACCAAAGTCGACAAAAACCCGGGTCATTACAGTTGGTATCAGAGTAAAGGTTTAGTTAATACCTTGGCTCTGTGGCGTGACTCAGTAGAGATGGGGTTACTAAAACCCTAGATTGAGTTGAGTGTATATATACGAGTGAACGTATTTGTTATTGATATAAAAATTGTTTTATATTGTGGGGATTCATTGGTTGAGTTGTTTATGAGTCATGGTCGATCAGTTTGATCCACTGTATCGGTAGGGATTTTGTAAACCCTCGAATACGATGAACCGTCATGGTATGTTTTGAAAAGAGGGTATATTAAAATAAGTTTACCCAAGGTATATCTTGATATATAGAAGATATATATATCAAAATTTTGATAGAGTGGATATATTGGTTGTTATTATAATCAAGTAAGATTATAAATTAAATGGTTATGTAAATAACCAATCAGAATTCATGTAAGTGGAATACGTGAAATCAGATGAGTTAAATCTGAAATTTAAGCCGGAAATTGAATTAAAATTCTGGAAAATTGGATAAGTGTTTGTAAATGGATTTGGATTAAGAATAAGGAAATTTTAAGATCCTGGGAGATTTTAAATTGTTTTACAAGTAGTGTGAATTATATTTTGAAATGAATTTCAAAGTGGAAATGTTTAGAAATGGTTTTATAGTATTGAACTCACTTCGATCGCTGGAAAATAGATTCCGATGATGACAGCTGCATCATCAGTATTCATTTTCGAGTTGTAAGTGACGAATTACTACCAGAGATACTGTTTTGAATTTGTTTTCGGAAAGACAAGTTGTGTTTAATTTCAAAATGGGATTTATAATATAGAATTTTATATATAGAATTTGAATATATAGAATTTGAATATAGAAATTCAAATGGAATTCAAATATAGAATTTGAATATAGAAAATATAAAGGAATTCAAATATAGGATTTGAATATTGAAAGTGAAATGGAATTTGAATATAGAAATTCAAATGGGGTTTGAATATAGAAATTCAAATATAGAATTTGAATATGTGGAATTTGAATATAGAAATTCAAATGGGATTTATAATATGGAATTTTAATAGAATTTGATATATAGAATTTGAATAATAGAATTTGATATACAGATTTAAATAATAGAAGCGATATAAAATTTGAACAGAAATTGAATAGATGTAACGAACCGGGATTTTCGACTCCGAAAATCAACATCAAACTATCATGTTGACCATTCAGACATCGAACATTCCAGATCATTAATAGAAAGAAGTTAGAGGGTGAGAATAGATAAGGTAGAAGTATTGAATAGAAGAAGTAGAAGAAGAACACCACAACACAGAGTCTCACATCGCAGCGGAACAAAATATAATACAGAATAATCTTTATTGAAAGCTTTAAGATACTTACAATATCAGAGTACACATCTGGACAGTGATACTAATCTATCCTCATATAACACACAGCGGAATAGTAATAATATCATACGTCTGGACTCTTCCAGCTCGTCTCTTCACAGCAGTCGATAACCTGAACCTGTACAACCCGGTCTAACCCGAGCATTTACAAAACACCGGGTCAGTCTGGTGAACCAGAGTGAGATAAACTCGCACAGTAATACGGGTTAACCATCCAATCATGATTTTAAAGTTCAAAACCTTTTCAAAAGAAAAGGATAATCGTAAGCCCAAACCCACACATAAACACGGACGGTTTTTACCTTACGATAACCCAAAACAGTTTGAAACCAATATCTTGTCTGATATTATAATAATGTCTAAATACAAGTAAATAACAATCTAGTAGAACGCTTGCATCTCACGCTCCACATATATAGTATACAATCAAAACCCGCAGGCGCTTATTGGAAATTGGATTCTGACTTGACAAGGTATGGGACCACCTGCCGATCGTGTATCTCTAGAGACGAATACACTGGGTTCAACAAGAACTTCTTGCAACCCGGCCCTCACATGACCGACCACTCATTTCGCTTGAGTGTATCGAATGTATATCACCGACGGTTGGGATCAGCAACCGTCTCCCGACAAGGGACAGCATCGAAACATAGATTTAAGAAACAAATAGGACTTCCTCTAGATAGGTGATTATACACCCTAATGGGAGCGACCCACATAGCCATGTTGCCTGCCCGATTTTTGTCCTTTCCCGGTTGATGAGGCTTGAGGCTTAGATTAACTTTTGAACACCAGATCATCATTCACTTTGAATGCCACATAGTCAGATCCGTCAGACATCACTAATTGACGTCCACAAAAATACTCTAGCTGAAAACTAGAGAATGGCAATTCCCTGCCAACAACTATCGTACGTTTGAAGAAATCTATGTACGTGACCCTTTGGAAATACTCTGTCAGACACTCGTCCATACATGTCACCCAGGAACAGGATGAACCGAAGGCACTCTCCTGCCGCATCCATATAGGAATCACCCCATGGATCAGTAGCGAGAAGTCCTTGCAACCCGTAGAATCCAACTACGACAGAATCACAGCTTATCTCTGCTTGCCAGGCAGGGAATATTAGTGGTTCTTCCGTTTGTGAAAATCAACGGTCTTCTCAGCACCATCTCGATCATCTTCTGATCTCTTCACGTATTTGCTGGTTGGAATGGTTTTCGAATATAACTCGATCCCGGTCTTTCCATACCAACAATCGTATTGGACATGATTTGATAGTCGGTGATTTAACTATCAAAATATACAGTGTTTCAATCATGACACTCCAATGAGTTCACTGGTTAAGCATTCAGCATTTCCTGGCCTTTGACAAACTAATTTCCTTTTTGTTAAATTGAAACTTCCAATTCTTTTAATATTCAAAAATATGATATTTGAATAACTCTAATTTCAATTAACTAACATTCGACTTACTCTATTCGCTCGACTCTAGATCGCAGCGATCACAATGGTTACGCCTGGTTCCCTCAGGAAACATCCGACCGCCGTAGGCTATCTGCAGCCCTGCGAATTACGCTAGCAGTCGTACGAATTGGCACTCAGCCGAATTATGTTTGGCTAATTCTATCTCGAATAACTTTATTCAATTTCCCATTTTGAAATCTCATTTAAAATTCTCCTTTTTACTAGATCTCGTTTTCAAATAACGTTAATGTAAAATTAACGTCTTAACACTTTGAAACTTACTTAACCTCTGGTTTATAATAAACCCTTTTATCGTAATCTCCTTTCACTTAATTCATATAATTGAGTACGTTTATTTCCTTTCACCATTCAATTGGCTTGCATCTCACATTCGGTAACTTTTTGAATGAATTCCCATTTAAAATATTTTCCTAAATTCATCATTAATTAAAATAACAACTTATTTCAACACATTAACTACTTTAGTAGTTAATCCCTTTTATCCTTATTTAAATTCAAACAATCTTCATTTAACTATTTTAGTCAAAACACATTAACTTGGTAAACCATTCTAATTCCGAACGGTTGATTTAATTAACTCAAAAACTTGATTACCTCATTAACCGGTTTCAACAATCCTCGCTTTAAATTAATTAAAAATATAATTGATTTAAATAAATTCTAATTATTTGTTTTCTTTACAAAACAATTTTCCAAGGTTTTACCATTTAATTCATTTCTTATTCTTCAACTGGTAAATCTGATTAACATCAGCATTTGCTTTGCAAAATAAATTCATAACAAATCAAAGTCTTAACAAATAAAATATTTATTTATTTCTCTTAAATGACTTTTATTCAAATAATATAATTCAAATCTAACTCTGGTTATAAAATAAATTTTATAACCTCAACTCTATCGATTTACCTGACGGTGAATCAATATCTATAACTCGATTGGTTTTAAAGGCCATACTCTGCCAAACACTTAACCAATATCGCCCATTGGTTTAAACCAAACAGATGTTGAATATCCAGTCAATAATCAACCATCAAATCAATCACACAAACAGATCAGTTCATATATGATGATATGAAAATAAATAATACATTTGAGGAATCCGGTTGGATCCCTCCAACCTGTTCTTCCCTGTATTTAAATGGTTATCTCAAATCAGACTGTTCAGTTTTGTTTAACTGATAAACTAAAATAACAAACATTTAACATTAACCACAAGCAATTCAAACAATGCAACCATTTTAAACACGTTTATAAATAAACGTGACCAACCAAGGTGAGTCACCTTTATTGGAATCAATCGTTAAAAATAACGATTTGGAAATTTTACTGAAATTAAACACGGTTTAATTTCATCGGTTAAATCAACAGTTAAATAGATAACTAGCAAAGCAGTCAACCATTGGCAAGCAGAGCACACAAAATAAAAATACCCAATTTATATAAAATATAAAAAGGGTAACTGAGTGAGTTTAACTCACCTTGAGTTGATACGCTGTTTAAACAGCTGATCTCGGTTAAATTAAACAAGTGTTTAATTTAACAGAAAATCCAGTTGATTCCAGCTCTGTCCGGCACTGTTCCAAAATGTTCTGTTGGTCACCACTATCGCAATGCAACTTGCTTGGGACCATTCTGTCAACGGAATCAAAAGCTATTTAAGTTTAACCTTATACGATTTAATTAATCAATAACTAAATAACTTATATTTTAATTTCAGTTTTTCTTTAAAAGAACAAATTACCGGGTTGTGCAAATTACGTTAGTTAAGACAGTGTTTGCCTTGATCGAAAACTTCCCATATTCGTTCCTCTTGGTTCTAGGATCTGCTGTCCCCTTCAACTCAATTAACCCCACCGTGTATCCCAATACCCAGCGCCCATCATCCTCATCAACAGACCACGCTCCGCCCATTTCATCACTGTCGCACGCCTTGGAGTCCACCGGAAAATGGTCCCTTAAAACCCACGCTCCCTTTACTTTGCTGCTCCTCTTCACTTCACACATATCACATTTCGGTTCCATCATCACTCAGAACACTCCCCCCCCCAGTACCGTGTTTGCTTTGAATTTGAGCCAAGCCCGTCCAGTTTTGATCACGGCATCTTCCTCCTCCCTTGAACTGTTTGTAGTTTCCACGTCCCTCTTTTCCTTTTTTTTTTTTTTTTTCCATCGAATGGAGAAAAATCCCATGTATTTATAGACTCGAAAACCTTGGCCATCACGTAGTTGTTGGGTAGAATAGGTCTGCTGAGAAGTTAGAGAGTAGTACGGGCTGTTTAATTGATCTGACCAGTGTTTCAGTCTGTGTTTTCATTTCGGTCTCCTCTTGAGTTGGCATCGTATTTTCACTTCGGTCCCCTCTTGACCAGGCAAAACAAATTTGACCGAGACCTAGGGTTTGAGAAAAATATTGGTATATAAGTAGAAAAGGTTTATATTCTTTTGTTATTAATCGAGACTTCGTCCCAAAGTAACGCGGAAAAATCCCTACAAATGATTTCTGTTTACTGATTAAAATGCTAATCTTAGTGTAAAAAGATATTCCGGATCCAATGGGACAAGTTTCGTCGATATCCGACATCGTATGAAAAATTTTCCTTTATGAAACCAGAAATGAACACGCGTTTAATTTTTCCATGGTCACCAGATAAATCAAATCAACTCGAAACTGCGAACATCGACAAAAACTTTTCGATACGAACCCATCGGCACTGGTTTCGTCGCATTCTGAGACTGTTGCCCCGGTAGGCTGTTTTTACCTCGAACCGCCCTACCCTTTTTAACACCAAATTTTCCGGTCTCTAAAAATAACAAACTATATACTTATTCTGACTCTAATCGACGATACGAACTCAATGGAACTGGTTTCGTGGCTTAATTCGATCGTCTGTTCAAGTTACACTCAAATATCCCTTTATTCAGTTGAATTAATTTAACTATACTGAACGAGCGTTTACGGTTGCTGTGGTCACATACGACATCGGTTTGCCACGCCATTTGACACCGTGCAATAATTTAACGATACGGTTCTAATGAAACTAATTTCATTGAAAACTGAGTCCGTTTGCAAAACGGCTATTTTAAAGGCCTATAATTAAATAACGATTTTCCATAGCGACTATTTCAAAATTTGATTTGGCCATAACTATCAAACTATAACACGAAATCTGGATTTTTCTCTTCCATATGAAAACTATCGTCAATACGGTTCCAACGTGTCTGGTTTCATAGAAATCCGACTTATATCGAATCCTGTATTCTCAGTTGAAGTTCAAAACTTCATTTCACGAACTACACGCCATTTTCGAGCTCGATTTTATATTATATAAATTATATAACGTTCAACTTCGTTTTTAATAACGAATTAAATATTAAATTTCATTATATTCCCAATATGATATTTAAAATAAATAAATTAAATTAAATATTTGACGGCCAAAAATGCGGGTCGTTACATTCTTCCCCCCTTAAAATAATTTCGTCCTCGAAATTGCTAAGGTAAGAAAGAACGTTATAAATCCATTAACTTTCAAATCCAATTTATTTTAAATTAGAAACCAATTCGATACTGTAAATAAATATTTTCAAAAATATTGAAAATTTTCTAACACCTTAAATTTTCGGAAAATTTCGCCAGCACCTCCTCTGTACGGCTCAATCGGTACACCCACAACTCGCCTTTCTGGGCCTTCTCCAGTTCAAAAGAAAATAAAACAGCCAAGTGGCTTGCCAAATCGGCTCACAAATCTCCAAACCCATATAAAAATAAACATGTACCTTTTTGCCGGGCATATCACTATATCTTTCCCGTCTGCCACCCTGTCAACATATACAAATGCATTTCCAACCAAAATTCCAGCTTTATCCTCAAAATCAAATCCTTCACGCGTCCAAGCCAAATCCCATTCTTAACTCCATCTCAATCCATTATCAATTCCAACCCTTAACTTACCAGTCCAACACCATTTCAAATTCCTGTCTCCCAGTTCAAATCTGATTCTGCTCGATATATTATATCTCGATTCAATTTCCAGTTAATTGGTTTCAACTCATTTCATATTTGCTTTCACAAATTTCTATTTATTCTTACTTTTGTTCAACAATTTCCCTGGGAGTTTTTAAATAGTTCAAACCTTTCAAAATCAAATACTCCTTTTCAGGATTCAAAACAACTTGTTTTTCTCAAAGCAATTCAAAACAAAACCTTTGGTAGTAATCCGTCACTTAGAACTCGAAAATGAACACTGATGATGTGGCCAGCATCCTCAGAGTTATTCCCCAGCTATCAAGTGAGTTCAATACTGTATAACCATTCAAACTCATATTTAAACATTTCCATTTTGAAATCTTTTCAAAATACCACCTCAAAGTTTGTAAAACAAATTTAAAATCTCCCAGGATCTTAAATTTCTCTTATATACAATCCAAGTTCATTTGTTAATATCTTTCCCATTTTTTTTTTTTTTTTTTTTTTGGGAATTTTAATTCCAACTCTGATTTTTATTTCAGATTTAATTTATCTGATTCCATATATTATATCCATATGAATTCTGATTGGTTATTTTCATAACCATCTCAATTATAATCAACCAACACAACCAATATACTATAATACTTCAAATATATATATTTTCTTTATATCAAAATATAATTTGGGTAAATTATTTCATTTACCCTCTTTCAAAAACATACTGTGTCGAATTATTCTGTTCAAGAGTTTAGAAACACTTATCGACACAGTTTGCATTACTGTATCAACCAGAATTCATAACTAATCGACAGACCAATCGACACAATATAAACAGTTTTTATATCAATTTACAAATACGCGCTCATATATATACTCAAACTCAATCTAGGGTATTGCTAACCCCATCTTTACTGAATCACGCCACAGAGCCAAGGTAATTACTTAACCTTAAGCTCTGATACCACTGTAACGAACCGGGATTTTCGACTCCGAAAATCAACATCAAACTATCATGTTGACCATTCAGACATCGAACATTCCAGATCATTAATAGAAAGAAGTTAGAGGGTGAGAATAGATAAGGTAGAAGTATTGAATAGAAGAAGTAGAAGAAGAACACCACAACACAGAGTCTCACATCGCAGCGGAACAAAATATAATACAGAATAATCTTTATTGAAAGCTTTAAGATACTTACAATATCAGAGTACACATCTGGACAGTGATACTAATCTATCCTCATATAACACACAGCGGAATAGTAATAATATCATACGTCTGGACTCTTCCAGCTCGTCTCTTCACAGCAGTCGATAACCTGAACCTGTACAACCCGGTCTAACCCGAGCATTTACAAAACACCGGGTCAGTCTGGTGAACCAGAGTGAGATAAACTCGCACAGTAATACGGGTTAACCATCCAATCATGATTTTAAAGTTCAAAACCTTTTCAAAAGAAAAGGATAATCGTAAGCCCAAACCCACACATAAACACGGACGGTTTTTACCTTACGATAACCCAAAACAGTTTGAAACCAATATCTTGTCTGATATTATAATAATGTCTAAATACAAGTAAATAACAATCTAGTAGAACGCTTGCATCTCACGCTCCACATATATAGTATACAATCAAAACCCGCAGGCGCTTATTGGAAATTGGATTCTGACTTGACAAGGTATGGGACCACCTGCCGATCGTGTATCTCTAGAGACGAATACACTGGGTTCAACAAGAACTTCTTGCAACCCGGCCCTCACATGACCGACCACTCATTTCGCTTGAGTGTATCGAATGTATATCACCGACGGTTGGGATCAGCAACCGTCTCCCGACAAGGGACAGCATCGAAACATAGATTTAAGAAACAAATAGGACTTCCTCTAGATAGGTGATTATACACCCTAATGGGAGCGACCCACATAGCCATGCTGCCTGCCCGATTTTTGTCCTTTCCCGGTTGATGAGGCTTGAGGCTTAGATTAACTTTTGAACACCAGATCATCATTCACTTTGAATGCCACATAGTCAGATCCGTCAGACATCACTAATTGACGTCCACAAAAATACTCTAGCTGAAAACTAGAGAATGGCAATTCCCTGCCAACAACTATCGTACGTTTGAAGAAATCAATGTACGTGACCCTTTGGAAATACTCTGTCAGACACTCGTCCATACATGTCACCCAGGAACAGGATGAACCGAAGGCACTCTCCTGCCGCATCCATATAGGAATCACCCCATGGATCAGTAGCGAGAAGTCCTTGCAACCCGTAGAATCCAACTACGACAGAATCACAGCTTATCTCTGCTTGCCAGGCAGGGAATATTAGTGGTTCTTCCGTTTGTGAAAATCAACGGTCTTCTCAGCACCATCTCGATCATCTTCTGATCTCTTCACGTATTTGCTGGTTGGAATGGTTTTCGAATATAACTCGATCCCGGTCTTTCCATACCAACAATCGTATTGGACATGATTTGATAGTCGGTGATTTAACTATCAAAATATACAGTGTTTCAATCATGACACTCCAATGAGTTCACTGGTTAAGCATTCAGCATTTCCTGGCCTTTGACAAACTAATTTCCTTTTTGTTAAATTGAAACTTCCAATTCTTTTAATATTCAAAAATATGATATTTGAATAACTCTAATTTCAATTAACTAACATTCGACTTACTCTATTCGCTCGACTCTAGATCGCAGCGATCACAATGGTTACACCTGGTTCCCTCAGGAAACATCCGACCGCCGTAGGCTATCTGCAGCCCTGCGAATTACGCTAGCAGTCGTACGAATTGGCACTCAGCCGAATTATGTTTGGCTAATTCTATCTCGAATAACTTTATTCAATTTCCCATTTTGAAATCTCATTTAAAATTCTCCTTTTTACTAGATCTCGTTTTCAAATAACGTTAATGTAAAATTAACGTCTTAACACTTTGAAACTTACTTAACCTCTGGTTTATAATAAACCCTTTTATCGTAATCTCCTTTCACTTAATTCATATAATTGAGTACGTTTATTTCCTTTCACCATTCAATTGGCTTGCATCTCACATTCGGTAACTTTTTGAATGAATTCCCATTTAAAATATTTTCCTAAATTCATCATTAATTAAAATAACAACTTATTTCAACACATTAACTACTTTAGTAGTTAATCCCTTTTATCCTTATTTAAATTCAAACAATCTTCATTTAACTATTTTAGTCAAAACACATTAACTTGGTAAACCATTCTAATTCCGAACGGTTGATTTAATTAACTCAAAAACTTGATTACCTCATTAACCGGTTTCAACAATCCTCGCTTTAAATTAATTAAAAATATAATTGATTTAAATAAATTCTAATTATTTGTTTTCTTTACAAAACAATTTTCCAAGGTTTTACCATTTAATTCATTTCTTATTCTTCAACTGGTAAATCTGATTAACATCAGCATTTGCTTTGCAAAATAAATTCATAACAAATCAAAGTCTTAACAAATAAAATATTTATTTATTTCTCTTAAATGACTTTTATTCAAATAATATAATTCAAATCTAACTCTGGTTATAAAATAAATTTTATAACCTCAACTCTATCGATTTACCTGACGGTGAATCAATATCTATAACTCGATTGGTTTTAAAGGCCATACTCTGCCAAACACTTAACCAATATCGCCCATTGGTTTAAACCAAACAGATGTTGAATATCCAGTCAATAATCAACCATCAAATCAATCACACAAACAGATCAGTTCATATATGATGATATGAAAATAAATAATACATTTGAGGAATCCGGTTGGATCCCTCCAACCTGTTCTTCCCTGTATTTAAATGGTTATCTCAAATCAGACTGTTCAGTTTTGTTTAACTGATAAACTAAAATAACAAACATTTAACATTAACCACAAGCAATTCAAACAATGCAACCATTTTAAACACGTTTATAAATAAACGTGACCAACCAAGGTGAGTCACCTTTATTGGAATCAATCGTTAAAAATAACGATTTGGAAATTTTACTGAAATTAAACACGGTTTAATTTCATCGGTTAAATCAACAGTTAAATAGATAACTAGCAAAGCAGTGCAAGCAGAGCACACAAAATAAAAATACCCAATTTATATAAAATATAAAAAGGGTAACTGAGTGAGTTTAACTCACCTTGAGTTGATACGCTGTTTAAACAGCTGATCTCGGTTAAATTAAACAAGTGTTTAATTTAACAGAAAATCCAGTTGATTCCAGCTCTGTCCGGCACTGTTCCAAAATGTTCTGTTGGTCACCACTATCGCAATGCAACTTGCTTGGGACCATTCTGTCAACGGAATCAAAAGCTATTTAAGTTTAACCTTATACGATTTAATTAATCAATAACTAAATAACTTATATTTTAATTTCAGTTTTTCTTTAAAAGAACAAATTACCGGGTTGTGCAAATTACGTTAGTTAAGACAGTGTTTGCCTTGATCGAAAACTTCCCATATTCGTTCCTCTTGGTTCTAGGATCTGCTGTCCCCTTCAACTCAATTAACCCCACCGTGTATCCCAATACCCAGCGCCCATCATCCTCATCAACAGACCACGCTCCGCCCATTTCATCACTGTCGCACGCCTTGGAGTCCACCGGAAAATGGTCCCTTAAAACCCACGCTCCCTTTACTTTGCTGCTCCTCTTCACTTCACACATATCACATTTCGGTTCCATCATCACTCAGAACACTCCCCCCCCAGTACCGTGTTTGCTTTGAATTTGAGCCAAGCCCGTCCAGTTTTGATCACGGCATCTTCCTCCTCCCTTGAACTGTTTGTAGTTTCCACGTCCCTCTTTTTTTTTTTTTTTTTCCATCGAATGGAGAAAAATCCCATGTATTTATAGACTCGAAAACCTTGGCCATCACGTAGTTGTTGGGTAGAATAGGTCTGCTGAGAAGTTAGAGAGTAGTACGGGCTGTTTAATTGATCTGACCAGTGTTTCAGTCTGTGTTTTCATTTCGGTCTCCTCTTGAGTTGGCATCGTATTTTCACTTCGGTCCCCTCTTGACCAGGCAAAACAAATTTGACCGAGACCTAGGGTTTGAGAAAAATATTGGTATATAAGTAGAAAAGGTTTATATTCTTTTGTTATTAATCGAGACTTCGTCCCAAAGTAACGCGGAAAAATCCCTACAAATGATTTCTGTTTACTGATTAAAATGCTAATCTTAGTGTAAAAAGATATTCCGGATCCAATGGGACAAGTTTCGTCGATATCCGACATCGTATGAAAAATTTTCCTTTATGAAACCAGAAATGAACACGCGTTTAATTTTTCCATGGTCACCAGATAAATCAAATCAACTCGAAACTGCGAACATCGACAAAAACTTTTCGATACGAACCCATCGGCACTGGTTTCGTCGCATTCTGAGACTGTTGCCCCGGTAGGCTGTTTTTACCTCGAACCGCCCTACCCTTTTTAACACCAAATTTTCCGGTCTCTAAAAATAACAAACTATATACTTATTCTGACTCTAATCGACGATACGAACTCAATGGAACTGGTTTCATGGCTTAATTCGATCGTCTGTTCAAGTTACACTCAAATATCCCTTTATTCAGTTGAATTAATTTAACTATACTGAACGAGCGTTTACGGTTGCTGTGGTCACATACGACATCGGTTTGCCACGCCATTTGACACCGTGCAATAATTTAACGATACGGTTCTAATGAAACTAATTTCATTGAAAACTGAGTCCGTTTGCAAAACGGCTATTTTAAAGGCCTATAATTAAATAACGATTTTCCATAGCGACTATTTCAAAATTTGATTTGGCCATAACTATCAAACTATAACACGAAATCTGGATTTTTCTCTTCCATATGAAAACTATCGTCAATACGGTTCCAACGTGTCTGGTTTCATAGAAATCCGACTTATATCGAATCCTGTATTCTCAGTTGAAGTTCAAAACTTCATTTCACGAACTACACGCCATTTTCGAGCTCGATTTTATATTATATAAATTATATAACGTTCAACTTCGTTTTTAATAACGAATTAAATATTAAATTTCATTATATTCCCAATATGATATTTAAAATAAATAAATTAAATTAAATATTTGACGGCCAAAAATGCGGGTCGTTACAATAGAATTAACTAAGTCGAAGAGGAATTAGTTAATCAAGTTTTGAATTTGAAGTTGAACTTTGAAAGGTGAATTGGATTTGTAAATTGATATTCGAAATCGAATATAAAACTTAAATTTGAAATTTGGATTCAAATTAGTTAATAAGCAAGTTAAAATATATTTGAACATGCCATGTTCAAATATAAAAGTGAAATAGACTCTTTAGTTAATTAACAAATTAATTAACGAATTGAGTTAAAATGATAAGGTATAGTTAAAATAGATCGGGCAGGTATAAATATACATGAGATAGGTATGGATAAGGTATGAAGGTATATAAATAGAATGCTCGACGGAAAGGTATGTATTTAATTCATATATGAGATTTTATGTGCCGTATCGGCTAGCCGCTTGGCTTTTTGTTTTTCTTTTGGATTGGTGAGGGCCATGGGAGGCTCTTTGAAATATCTCGATGCTTCTGGTACAAAGGATTTTATGGCGAATTTTTCCGGGGATTTAAGGAGTTAGAATATTTTTAAGATAATTTGATAGTTAGAAATCAACGTATCGATATATATTTAGAAGTCGATAAGGAAACGAACTTAGAAATAGAATAGTAAAATCAAAAAGGAAGACTACGAATAAAATCTAGTAAGAATAGAAAGAGGAAGCGTATACGTGTTTAAAAGTGAATAAGTAGTTGTATGGTATTGATTATTCGAGTAAGTAGTCAAATCTGTTTTGACGTTAGAAATGTTATTCAGTCAAGGTCTGAGAGGTAGTTATACCCCAACTTGATTGATTTCATTATTAATAAATAAGTAGTAAGATTTCAGGCTCGAAGATCAAGGTTGAATAAGAGTTAGTTGAATATAGTATTTGGGTTGTCGTAATGATGTTTTACACAACATCCTTTTTAACCCAAATAAGTGTAAGCTTGGAAATATAATAAAGAATATTTCCTAAGTATAGAAATAAACGAGATCGGAAAAGAGATAAATAATTGGAATATTTTCCAATTATAAATAGCATATATTTTCTAAAGTTTAGAAAATAAAGGAAGGTGATATTCGGAAATGTTTTCCAAATAACATAAAAGGCCTATTTGGTTAACAAATATTGAGAAAGAAATAGAGAAGTGATTAAACTAATGGAATATTAATTAAGGGCTCAGTGACATGTTCAAAAGGAAAATTTGATTTTTTGGAAAGAGTAAACTGTTTAAAAACTCCCAGGAAAAGACTGTTTGAATTAAAAACAAATTTAACAGAAATTTGTGAAAGCAAAATTGAATTAAAGTAAAGCCAGTAAAGTGGTAACTGAGATTGAATTAGAATGATATCAAGACAAATTGGATTGTAAGATTCAAATTTGAAGTGTAATGTGATAATCAAGTTAATAGTTGGGAATCGAGAAGAAACTCGAGTTGAGATGGTATTTGGCTCGGATATAAGCGAATGGGGTGTTGTGGATAAAAGAAGATTAGAATTTGATTGGGATAACATTGGTATATGCTGAGTTGATAGCATATGGAAGTGATAGAGTTGATATGCCGACAAAAGGTACAAGTTTATATTTCTATTGGATATAAGATTTATGAGCCGAATTGGCAAGCCGCTTTGCTGTTTGATTTTCTTTTGGGTTGGAGATGGCCCAGAGAGGCGAGTTGTGGTTTGACCTATTGACCAGTACAAAGGAGGTGCTGGCGAAATTTTTCGAAGAGTTAAGGCACTAGAAAATTTTAAGGATTTTTGAAAATTTTCGTTGATAAGAATTAAATAAATTTTTAATTGAAATTAAATTGGTTCAGTTGAAACTGAAGTTAAGAAGTGAACAAGTATGTTCTAACCAGTCGATGGGGTCGTCCTCTACCTTTTAACAATTTCGAGGACGAAATTATTTTAAGTAGGGAAGAATGTAATGACCCGCATTGGCAGAGGTATTATAATTAATTAATTTAATTATTAAAATAGTGATATAGTGAATTTAATGGTCGTGGAATTAAATAATGGTGAATATTTAATTAAAATAATAAATTAAATAATATATTTAATTCTGAAGTAATCAGAATTGGCTGGAATGGCGATATGGTGTGAACTGGATCATCTGTGACATTTAATTCAGTTTAGAATTGAATCAGAATAACGAATATATTTAAATAACGTCAGTTTGAACGTATAGTTATAATATAATTAAAATCGAGCTTGAAATGGCGCTGCAGTTCGTAAATTGGTGATTCGAACTTCAACTGAATGTACAGGATTCGTTTTAAGCCGGAATTCTATGAAACAAGAAACGTGTGGAGCTGGTGGAGTATATCTTTCTAGTGGAAGAGAAAAATCAGGATTTCGTTGTGTAGATTTTGATTCACATCCAAATCAATTTTCAGAAAAATCGTTGTGGAGTTCCTTTATAATTTATAAAGGAATTATTTATATTTTAAAAAGGGATTTCAATAAAAATCGAATATCGGGTTGACCCTGATTGAAATATCGAGTTAGAAATCCATACAGGATTATTCTAGAACAGTATGGTATTCCACTGTGAATATAGACGTTAATATTTATTTATAAATATTTAATTTAATTATATTTAAATATATTTATATATTTAAATGGGTTATTTAGGACTTTAAAAATAGCCACTTTTGCATACGAAGTCGGAATTCGACGAAACTACTTTTGTTGGATCCGCAATGTCAAATAGTTGTTAGATTTCCAGTTTCGTGATTTTTAGAGTCACTGTGTGGTCGTACGGATTTTTATAGTGAGAAACAGTTAGTATTTCGACGGTTAAAAATACGCTGTGTGAGCAAACGAAGTCGGAATTCGACGAAACCTGTTTCGTTGGAATCGTAATGTCGAACTGTAGCTGCCTGTCCAGTTTCGTGATTTTTGGGTATCATGTGTGATCACACGAATTTTTAGAAGCCAAAAACGAGTTATCGATGGAGAATATACCGGGAATATTCCTTCTACGAAAATATCTAGATATTTATTTTGCCTATAAATATAACATCTAAATCCTTACTTAACCTAATTCATTCTCTGATTTGCGCCGTTGGTTTGTTCTTCTTACAGAAGAAAAATGGCAAGCAAATAAATCAAAGACAAATCAAATAAAATCGTATAAATCAAGATACTCATATAATCAAAATGCCTAGGACTTCCTCTTTGATTCGATATATGTATTAAGGCATTCGGTGTTCATTTTATTCGCTCGAAAAATTCCAGCGATGACTGTGGGGGACTAGGGCTAGAGATTGGCGAACGTGGAAGCTTCAATCCGAGTTTTTGAGGTCGGATTCGAGTTGCTGAGATTGAATAGAGGGTTTTGGCCAAGTATTGGTGGGCTCAGTGAGGATTTAGCACGCACTGGTGCATTTCAGAATGGGGATCGCGTCACAGGAAGTAGGATCGGACGGAGAGAGATGGTGATAGTCGGGTAGAGGTTTGTTCGCTGAGTTCCATGGTGATTGCCATTTTGTGAACGATGGAGAAAACGAGGGTGGTTGGGAGATAGGAGCGTGCGTTAATGGTGATAAGAGGAGCGGCGTATTTGCTGTTTGGGGAAGAAGGTGGGGTGAGCGGGCCTGTTAATTTAGATGGGCTTGGGCCTTAGGGTGAGGCCGGATCTTTATTTGTTTTAAGTTTTTATAAAATCAAATAGTGTATTTAGTTTAAAAATTCATAACTCTCTCGTACGATATCAGAATCAAGCGAAACAAGTTGCGTTGGGACCGTATGGACGAGCACTCCACAATGAAGCTGACTGGAAGTGGATTGGGGCTCGTATGAATTTATGGTGTAATAAATTGTTTGATTCAAATCAAATAAACAGTTTATCGTTCTTTAACGATGAACTGCCAAAGTGAGTAAATCTCACTAACTCTGAACAGTTTATAATTTCATGTTGTATTTTTAGAACTGTTAAATATTGGCTGATTGACTGTGTGTTGACTGTTTGATTGAACTGCAAGTCAGTTAGTTGAATTTCTATATTGATTCTGTTTAACAGAATATATCATATGGAACTGAAAGTGATGTTGATTTTATTTTGTAACATCTGTGGATGCAGGGAAACAGGTTGGAGGAATCCAACTGGATTCCTCAACATTTATTTTACTGTTTTCATATATTGTGATATATGATGTGATATATATTATATTGTCAATTATATGTGTTTGGACGATACTGATCATCGTGATTTGATATGTTGAATACCATAACATACCGAAATTTTGATAAGAGAATATTTTCAAAGTGATATTTGAAAATAAAATATTTATAAATGGAATATTTATAAATAAGGGATATTTATAAATTGGAATATTTATAAATAAGAGATATTTAGAAAAAGGGAAACCGTTATAAAAAGGAAACTGTTATAAGGAGGAAATCATTTTTAAAGTGGAGAACCGTTACTAAAAGTAAATCTTTATAAATGAATAAACATTGTTAAAAAGGAAATATTTATATTCAAAAATTAGTAAATCGAATTAGTTATTCAAAAGGAGTTAAAACGAATATGGTATTCGAAAGTTAGTAAATCGAATTTGTTATTCGAAAGGGGTTAGTCGAGTCGAGTTAGTTGAATAGAGTTAATCGAATATTAGTTATTCGAATAAGAGTTAACCAAATGGGCTAAGTTAGTCAAGTTAACCAAATGGGTGAAGTTAGTCGAGTTAATCAAATTGAATTTAGTTAAAGGGGTTATCGAATATAGTTTATCCCAATGGAGTTAAAGGGTTTATTCGAATTAGTTATTCGAATAGAGTTAAACACATAAGAGTTATTCGAATTAGTTATTCGAATAGAGTTAAACACATAAGAGTTATTCGAATTAGTAATTTGAATAGAGTTAAATAAATAAGGGTTATTCGAACTAGTTATTTGAATGGAGTTAAATAAACAAGGAGTTATCGAATTAGTTATTCGAAAGAAGTTATAGATTATAGTTGATCGAAAGGAGTTAAGTAAAAAGAGTTAATCGATTAGGGTTAAATATATAGAGTTAATCGAATTTAGTTTATTCGAAGAAAGGTTTTCGAATCTCGTTATTCGTAAGAGAGAGATTATCGAATATAGTTTATTCGAATAGAATAAAGGAGTTAATCGAATACAGTTTATTCGAATAGAGTAAAAGGAGTTAATCGAATATATAGTTTATTCAAATAGAATTAAAAGAGTTATCGAATATAGTTTATTCGATATGAGTTAAGTGAATAGAGTTAGTGTTAAATCAAAAGAGTTAAGTGAATAGAATAGATTGAATAGAGTTATCGAATATACCTTATCGAAGGAAAGAATTATCAAATAGAAAAGATTTGAAAGGGAGTTGCGTAAGGAAGTTTGTTAATGAATTAGAAGGGTGAACTTTGTCTATTTCAAGGTTAGAAACGTTGTTCAGTTAAGGTCTGAGAAGTAGTATTACCCCAACTTGATTGACTTTAATTTTAACTAAGGAATGGTTAAGGTTCCATAGTAAAGGATGGTTAAGTGAATTTAGTAATTAAAGGAAATGGTTTGAGTTGGCATCGTGATGGTTTGTTTAAAGCGTCTATCTAAGTCCAATGAAGAAGCTTTGGAAATGTTTTCCAAATAAGAAACCAGAAATGTTTTCTAATAAAGAAAACAAGAAATGGAAATGTTTTCCATTGTTAATAACGTATATTTTCCAAATTTAGAAAATAAGAAATATTGAATATAGGGAAACAGGAGATAAGTAAATTAATGAAATAAAGAGATAAATGTTGAATGATGTTTGATCGATATAAATTTCCATTTGGAAATAATATCGTTGTTTGCACACCTGTTTTTCTTCGATAGTTAAACCACAGACTATCGAAGTTTTGACCATTTTAACGTTGTTAATATGGAGAGACCGGTTGGATTATTATCTAAAGAACCACTCTGTATTGGCATAAGCGTTGCGAATCATATATGCCAAAGAAAATTTGAAGATGGAGTTATGCAAGGGCTATCATGTTTACATAATAGTGCCTTCGGTTCATCCTGTTTCTGGATGACTTGTATGGACGGATGTCTGACAGAGTATTTCCAGACGATCACGTATATTGATTTCTCCAACCGTACCAAGGGTGGAGGCGGAGAAGGAAACTTCTTTTAGCTAACACATAATGTATGGTTGAGGATGTCAATCAGTGATTTGATGGATTTGACGATGTGGCATTCAAAGTGAATCGGGTGTGATGATAAAGCGTAGCTTCTAGCCTCACATCCGGTAAATGATAGAAATCGGGTAGGCAGCATGGCTAAGTCGGTCGCACCGAAGTAGGGTGTATAATCACCTGATCTAGTGTTTCATTTATTTCTAAAAATCTATTGTTGATGTTGTCCCATTCGGGAAACGGTTGCTGATCCCAACCGTTGGTGATATACATTCGATACACTCAAGCGAAATGAGTGGTCGGTCATGTGTGGCCGGGTTGCAAGATGTTCTTGTTAAATCCAGCGTATTCCTTTCCAGAGGTACACTAGCGAAAGGTGGCTCCATATCTTGTCATAGTTGGAAACCCATTACCCAATACGTGCTTGCGGTTTTGATTGTATATTATATATGTAGAACGTGAGATGAAAGCGTTCTGCTAGATGATTATTATTATTGTGGTTGATAGACATTATTATAATATCAAAAGATTTTTGATATAAAGATAATTTGGATTCTCATAAGGGAAAAACCCGTTTCATTATACGGCGTGGTCTTATGAGATATCGATTACCTGCTTGAACTGTTTTAAACTGTTTTACTCATACCAGTCCCATGACTAACCCGGAGTTTATTTGTTTGTTTCCCTAAACTCTTGGGTGCCTAAATTTGTACAGGCAGTCAAGTAGTCGGGATTTACAGATATACTGGAAGAGCTTGGAGCAGGAGGCTTCAGGATTATGTAGCTATAGTTATTTCCGCTGTGTTGTAAGTGCTGTACTTTGACAATGATATGTATATTCAAGTACAGATTTGTATTTCAAAGTTATGTTATGAAATATATTTATTCGTTCCGCTGTGAGATTCGTGTTACTCTGATATTGTGTTCTTCTTTTTCTTCTTCTTCTATTCTAAGTTTCTATCTTATCTTTCCTCACCCTCTAATTTCTTTCATTAATGACCGGTATTTTTCGATGTTTGGTTAGTCATCATTGAGTTTATGGCGATAACCAAAGTCGACAAAAACCCGGGTCATTACAGATATTGTTATGGAAATTTGAAAGATATATTTATATCGTTATTTCCAATACGATATTTGTGGGTCGTAGAATTTTATATTGAATATAAGCCAATATATTTTCTATTCAGAGCCTTATATTTAATATCAATTGGGTTTTTTGGTTTTATCGTGAATGGTGTTTTAAATAACACTTGTTCTTTAACCCGATAATTAATGGAATGTGAATTAGGTTTATCGTGAACCGTGTTTTAACAACATTCGTTCCTTAACCCGATTTATAGTGAAATAGGATTTGGAATTTATAAATCTTTTTGATAAGATTTAAAGGAGATTTTCCAAAGTAAAGTTTTCCAATTTAATAAAATAAATTGGAATGGAATTCGATTTGGTAATAGTCGAAGTGAATTTTTGTGGATGAGGACTGCTAATATATATGGAATTTAAAAGGCTTTGCCGTTATTCCATTTATATTGTTAGTCGGATGTGGAAGTTTATATCGATTATATATTGATTTGTTTTCCATGAAGATTCCATCGTTAATGGAATGTGATTTGGGTTGTCGTGAATGGTATCTTTAATAATACTGTTCTTAGACCCAACGGAGTTAAGAAATTCAGAAACTAACTGGAGATTAGTTAAGTTGAATGGTTTTCTGGGTATTGAACTGATGTTGGTTTCGGCCTTCACGGTTAATACTTAGGGAATTGTTCACTTGCTAATTTACGGTTAAAGGCTGATAGAATGGAATGTGATTTTGGGTTTATAGTGAACCGTGTTTTAAATGACATTGGTTCTTTAACCCAGTTAAAGACAGGATATGATTTCCCAAGTTAAATAATCATTGATAGTGATTTTTGGGAAGATTAAAACCAAGTGGAGTTTTAATGAATCTTTAACTAGATTGAAATGATTGAGAATGAAGCATCATCAGTTTTGCTCCAGGTGATAGTTAAATCTTTAATTAGATTTGAACGTGAAATGGTAATTGAATTTACCGATAACTCCGTGGTGTTAAATATGAAGTATTACCAGTTTTACTTCATGGGATGAATAGGTTGGGATTGGGAAATTAAAACAAATGATTACTTCGGAAAGGTTCGTTAATCCCTACTAGTTTGGACAAACCATAATTTGGTTTGAATTGATGCTCAAAGGAAGATTAAAGAATAAATTTAAAGAATTTATCTTTGATAAAATTAATGGAAACCTTTCCCATAGTATAGGAATATTTAAATAAAAGAATATTTTGAATTGGAATGAGGCGTATGTTGTGTTTGTGTAACACTTGTTTATTATATACGCGAGTTATTCAGAAAGACCGGGTTTATCCCATTCTGAATAACTGATTTGACGATGTGTCGAGGATGAAGACGGTGGTCGAAGACCGGAGGTCTTCACATCGTTTGGGTGATTACTAATGATCTTGATTGGGCTGTACACCCAGAAGGAGGGAATCAGTTGGTGATCATCCAGACGTACTTGGAGATCGATGGATATGCGAGGAATAAGGTTCCTCCGGTTTCGTTCAGACCCAGAATGAACTTGTATGGACTGTGTGTCTGACATTGGATTTGGCTCTGTGTTCATTGATCTCTACTAAATGTACATATGCCTGGTGAAGGGGAATTCTTTCCCTTACTTCACCCTTCTCTAAGACGTACGGGATCAGAGGTTGTATATCGATAGACCTCAGTCGCATGGTGTGAATTGCTTGTGTGGCATGCCTAAGTGGCAGATGATCAAGGCTTTTGTTGAAAAGCAAAGTCTTGGGGTTGATGATCAAAGCACCGCCTGTGTGGCACAGCTTTGTGTAGCGTTAATTCGCGATCCTCACACCCTGGTTGTGAACCAGAATTGGGAGAGGACCTCAGGGAGGACATGCGTTTCCTTCTAGCTAGGGTGGTGTCAGTGTCCTACTAGCCCTGACATTTATATTATTTTCACCTGTGTGGTTGTTGGATTGCGAGGCGCCTCGGATATATAGGTGACTATATGGATCCAATGAAGTCATTTGGCTCATTTATGCCCCAAAGGGCAGGGAAACGCAGTGTTCAGGCATTTTAATCTACATCGCTGGACCAGCCCTGACGATACAAAGTTCACTCGAGCTCTGATCCTGAGACACGGGCTAGAGCATCTCGAATCGGCGAGGACTATCTTTTGCCTTGGTTCACAGTTGGAAATCCAACTTCCAATATGTGACCTTGCGGTTTTGATTGTAGAACTTATATATGGCAACATAGTGGTATGGGGCACTTATGTCGTCTATGATGGATACTTATGATTGAAATTGTTTTGACACTATACACTTATAGTAGTAATAAAAGATGAAATTTAGCGTATCAAGCATTCTTTGGCTATTATAAAGTAAAGCCCTATCCTCCGGCTTGTGTTGCATTGTGTAAAGGAACCTGGGTCTTATAATAGCTTCATTGTTCTTTATTTAGAATTGCGCTATTGTTTTATGCACTGGTATTCTTGGGAGGAAACTCGTTCCGTGTTATACGGCGTGGTCCCTGAATTTACCTAACTTTAAAATAATGATTAATAACTGTTTTAGTTCTCACGCCATTCACATGACTGACCTGGAGTTTATTGTTTTAACCTAAACTCTGGGTGCCCCTATTTTCCACACGGGCAGCTAGTAGTTTTGGTTTTGCAGATTTATATTCACAGGATCTTGATTTACAGTTGAAGCAATATTCGGAAAGCTCCGTATCCGTGTATTACTTCCAGTTGTGTTTTATATTATTTCCCGCTGCAGTAATGTATTTAAATCTCTGATAATTTATGATGTGTAATATTTATTCATACTTTGTATATTCTTGTAATCTGATGGAATTGTTGCAATTAACAATGAAATGTTCTTCTGTTTGTGTTTCGACGTGTGTTGTTCTCAAAGCAATCCGGGCTTTCCTTCACGGGGAAGTTCGGGTCGTTTTATTTTGGTATCAGAGCTTTGGTTTACAGAGCTCAGAGAACAAGACACATTAGAACCAAACGAAAGAATTCATCAGAGATTGGATAAGTAATATCCAATGGGAATGACTCGTTAGAGATGGGATCAGTAATATCCTAGAACGAGTGTGAAGAGTATATTTTTAAAATGAAAACGAATTTTGTTTTGAAAATTTAAAGTTTATTCAACGTATTTGAATATTTAGTTGTATTGAATTTGGGCAAACCAATATATAAAGATTTTGCATATACATCTGATCCACGGGTATTCGAAGTTTTAATATATTGGATAGATATAGAATCGCGCTCTAGTCACCTGGACATGATTCTGGTGATGCCCGGGCATCATCAGTAATTGTGTTCGAGTTTCGAAAGTGGGATTTCTATATGATTACAATTGACAGGTGAGAGAACCTAATCTAGATAGGGCTTATTGTTGTGACCTGGCATCAAAAATCTGATTTTTGGAATATACATCAAAGTTATGAATTTGAAATGATAATCAACTAATTGATTGCTGATTGTGTTGTTTGATTATTGGTTTGATATTTTTAATCATTTAGGCCAAATTAAATCAAATATTGAAATGTATTGAAAATTGTTTAGAATTGCATACAAGTACATATATATGTGTGAACAGGTCATAGCAAGGAAGCTAGAGAAGAAGAGTAAAAATGTTTGCCCGACAGATAGGTACATGTTTATTGTATTTCTTGGGGATTCGATGATTTTATGACCGATTGGCTAGCGCTTGGCTTTTCTTTTTATTTTAGATTGGTGAGGGCCATGTGAGGCTATTGGAAATATCCCGAAGCTCCCGGTGCAGGAGAGGTTATGGCGAAATTTTTCGAAAATATAGGGTGTTAGCCAAATTTTTGAAAAATTTGAAAAGTTCTTAGAAACTGAAAAGTTGAAGAACTTAGGCCATAATAAAAATAAGGAAAGTTGAGTTGATTTGTAAAACAACTTTCAGCTTCGTTCCTTTTTTGGGACGAAAAGTTTTACGTGGGGGAGATTGTAATAACCCGGAAATCTGAGCCAATTAAAAATTTTCATTTTGGCAATTTTGTTGAATTTTGAATATTTAAAATGAATTATTTTAAATAATAACAATGAGAAATTTATTTTGAATAGAATTAGAACGTATATATTTATATTGATCGTCATTAGAATGTAAATATTTATTTTTATTTATAAAAGGAATTGAAAATGGCGCGGTAGTTTGAAAATTCGATTTCAAGTTTCAAGTGAATGTATAGGATTCAAAATAAACCGGATTTCAGCGAAACCAAAAATATTAGAATCTATTTGAAAATATGTTTCCAACGAATCCGAAAAATTGAAATTTCATAGTGGGGATAAAAAGTTATGCCCAGATGAAAATTCAGAATAATCGCTATGGAAAATAAAGGCCTTAAAAATGGAAATTTTGCAAATGACCTTCGTTTTCGACGAAACCACTTTTATTGGAACTGGTATGTCAAATTATTGCTAGGTTTCAAAATTCATAATTTTCTAAATCAATATGTGAGCGTGGCAAAGTTAAACGTGTTTTAACAATTTCAGTCAATTTTGCTCAACCAGAAAATGGCCATTTTTCAAACGGTCTCAGAATTTGACGAAATTAGTTTTGTTAGGACCGTATCGGCAATACAAAGCTAGAAATAATTTTTCTGTAATTTTTGGGATCAGTATGTGGTCCAGGCAAATTAAAATGTAAGTTCAAATCCATATTTAAATGTTTTACATTTTAATTTGAAGAAAAACTAACTGAAACAGTCGAATTGGCTTAGGGGACATATCCCATTGTGTTTGGAATGGGGGAAATTAGCTAGGAGCGATAGTCGTTGGGTTTGATTTTGAGTTTATATCAACACATAGGCATTTTTGGAATTTAAAATATTAAATAATATAATTTTATATAAAAGGGGAGTCCAAAACCCTAGCACTCCTTACCTTCCGCCACCAGACAAATTCAACGCTCCATATCCTCCGAAAATAAAACCCCAAAATTCTTCCTATTTTGATCGAATTGAATGATGAATCCAAAGCAAAAATTCTAGCGCTAGGTGAGGTCAACACATCCGAGTAAGGATCATCAGATTTCGTGTAAGATAGAGGGAAAAATTGGGCCTTAACTCCAGCCGTTGGAGCGCAAATCGAGGCAGATAGGGGGGTCGAACCGGGAGCTACTCATGGCACTGGTAGACCTCACAACGACGAGCAGAATGGCTGTCTCCGATCCACTTCCGGTCAACTGTGAAAGAGGCCTCGGCGGTTCTAAAATATGAGCTAATGGGTTCAAGCGTGAACGAGAAGAACGATGGCAACAGTTTTCTAACATTATTAAGGAAGGAGGTAATTTAACTTTTTACTAATTCTTATATATACATACACATGATTTTAAAAAATTATAAACATACATGTTCTAAGAAAATATAAAATATACTTTGTTTTAAAAATATAAAATATACTTTGTTTTGAAAATATAAAATATACTTTGTTTTGAAAATATAAGATATACTTTGATTTGAAAATATAAAATATGCTTTGTTTTGAAAATATAAATAGCGATGTTTTGAAAATATAAATAGCGATTTTTAAATATATAAACATCATATTAAAAATGTGATTTTTAATATGAACAGCGTAGAGAAGACTGCATTGGAAGCACGGGCAAATCCAGACTGTTCTGAATTTCAGAAATAAAAAGGCGGAGTGGAACCCTATGTGAGAACTCCTCACTTTTATTTTAATTTCTAGTTTGAAATATATACTAGGATGCAGAGGTGCTTAGCAGCACCCGACACCCGTCATCCACAGACCATGGATGACTTGGTTGTTTGATTGATTTGTTGTGAAAATTTGATTATGTGATGTGGAATGAATAAATACTTTATAGTTAAAAATATAATTTTTAACATGTATATAAAATAAATATTTATAAACAAATCGGACGGTTTGTTTATGTACACCCATTTGACAGATATTGATTAGGACGATAAATTTTACACATCGCCCAACTGCACAAATAAAAATTTGTATTTATTGATTTGAAATCCCACACGGGTGTTGGGATGATATTTGGCGTACACTAATCCCAATTATTTAGCTATATGGCGATCGATGGGTTGGCAGACCGTGTAAGAGTTAATTATTTATATTTAATGCTTATGCAGTTGTGTGGTGCACTCTAGATGATGGTTGATTATTTATCGTTGCTATTATATACATGTGCTGTATGGAATCCATATAATTAACATTATATGGTAATTGATCGGGCCTCATTCCAATTGGGAAAATTAAGAATATTATAAAAAGAAAATTCATGTGTTGAATAAAATATAAATTCATGTGTTGAATAAAATATATATTTATGTGTTGAATAAAAGAAAATTCATGTGTTGAATAAAATATATACTCATGTGTTGAGAATATTCATGTGTTGAATAAAAGAAAATTCATGTGTTGAATATAATATATACTCATGTGTTGAGAATATTCATGTGTTGAATAAAATATTTATACAATAAAATTCACATTTTTACTATAAATAAGAATTAAAAAATATTCATGTGTTGAGTAAAATGTATATTCATGTGTTGAAGAAAATATTCATTTGCTGAATAGAACAACAAAGTTATTAAAATATATAAAGCCATGTTAGTTAGATTGACGCGATTTTGACGTGAACGATATTTATATTGGTTTTATTCATTTTTATAATGAATATTGAAAAGGAATTGATTTCAAAATATAATGTTTTGACAATATTATCATTTATATATCAATGATATGGAATATTCAATTTTGATTAGAAATTGAATAGGAAGTTGAAATCGTTTTGAAAACGAATTTAAAGCGATTTATAAAATACTTTTGGAAGAAATCGATGAAATATATATAATATATATTATATATATATTATACAATGGCCGAAATAGAATGCACCGCGCTGTGGCAGTTTGCGAATTTTGACCAATGACTTCGAATAAACATTACTGGAGATCCGACCATCGGATTCCCCTAAAATGGAACCGTTGGGTTCGTATCGAAAAGAGCTTTCTAACGAATATTAGAGATTTGAAATCTAATGGTTGTATTTGGAATTATGTCCAAATCAAATTTGGAAAAGGTCGCTGTAAGTGCAGTTCGGTGGCCGTTGATGGAAATCGACTGTACGGGCTTTGATAAAGTTATTAAAAATAGTAATAATTTGTGTAAAATCATAAGAAACGGTTTGGAAAGAATTGGGATGAAAATTCCATATTTGATAAGATTTTTATCGAATTGAACTAGCTTTGAACTAGAATTATAATCCACTTATTTTGAAATAAATAAATTGGATTTGAAAGGGTTTTAAAAGTAACCAGAATTTCCAATAATTGAATTGTAATGGATTTGAATCAAAATTGTCTTTGGAATATTTCGATGTTGGATTTCGTGATTATACAGATATTATTATGGAAATTTGAAAGATATATTTATATCGTAATTTCCAATACGATATTTGTGGGTCATAGAATTTGATATTGAATATAAGCTGATATATTTTCTATTCAGAGCCTTGTATTTAATATCAAATGGGATTTTTGGGTTTATCGTGAACAGTGTTTTAAATAACACTTGTTCTTTAACCCGATAATTAATGGAATGTGAATTGGGTTTATCGTGAACTGTGTTTTAACGACATTCGTTCTTTAACCCGATTTGCAGTGAAATGGGTTTTGGAATTTATAAATCTTTTTGATAAGATTTAAAGGAGATTTTCCAAAGTAAAGTTTTTCAATTTAATAAAATAAATTGGAATGGAATGGAATTCGATTTGGTAATAGTCGAATTGAATTTCTGCGAATGAGGACTGCTAATATACATGGAATTTAAAAGGCTTTGCCGTTATTCTAATTATATTGTTAGTCAGAAATGGAAGTTTATACCGATTATATATATCGATTTGTTTTCCATGAAGATTCCATCGTTAATGGAATGTGATTTGGGTTGTCGTGAATGGTACTTTTAATAATACTGTTCTTAGACCCAACGGAGTTAAAAAAATCAAAAACTAACCGGAGCTTAGTTAAGTTGAATGGTTTCCTAGGAATTGATCTGATGTTGGTTTCGGCCTTCGGGGTTAATACTTAGGGAACTGTTCACTTGCTAATTTACGATTAAAGGCTGATAGAATGGAATGTGATTTTGGGTTTATCATGAACCGTGTTTTAAATGACATTGGTTCTTTAACCCAGTTAAAGACAGGATATGATTTCCCAAGTTAAATAATCATTGATAGTGATTTTTGGGAAGATTAAAACCAAGTGGAGTTTTAATGAATCTTTAATTAGATTGAAATGATTGAGAATGGAGTATCACTAGTTTTGCTCCAGGCGATTGTTAAATCTTTAATTAGATTTGGACATGAAATGGTAATTGAATTTACCGATAACACCGTGGTGTTAGATATCAAGTATTACCAATTTTACTTCGTGGGATGAATAGGCTGGGATTGGGAAATTAAAACAAATGATTACTTCGGTAAGGTTCGTTAATCCCGACTAGTTTGGATAAACCATAATTCGGTTTGAATTGATATTCAAAGGAAGATTAAAGAATAAATTTAAAGAATTTATTTTTGATAAAATTAATGGAAACCTTTCCCAAAGTATAGGAATATTTGAATAAAAGAATATTCTGAACTGGAATGAGGCATATGTTGTGCTTGTGTAACATTTGCTTATTATATACGCGAGTTATTCAGAAAGACCGGGTTTATCCCATTCTGAATAACCGATTCGACGATGTGTCGAGGATGAAGACGATGGTCGAAGACCGGAGGTCTTCACATCGTTTGGGTGAATACTGATAATCTTGATTCAGTTGTACACCCAAGAGGAGGGAATCAGTTGGTGATCGTCCAGACGTACTTGGAGATCGATGGATATGCGAGGAATAAGGTTCCTCCGGTTTCATTCAGACCCAGAACTAACTTGTATGGACTGTGTGTCTGACATTGGATTTTTCTCTGTGTTGATTGATCTCTATTGAATATACATCTGCCTGGTGAAGGGGAATTCATTCCCTTACTTCATCCTTCTCTGAGACGTACGGGATCAGAGGTTATACATCGATAGACATCAGTCGCATGGTGTGAATTGCCTGTGTGGCATGCCTAAGTGGCAAATGATCAAGGCTTTTATTGAAAAGCAAATTCTTGTGGTTGATGATCAAAGCACCGCCTGTGTGGCACAGCTATGTGTAGTGTTAATTTGCGAGCCTCACACCCCGGTTGTGAACGAGAAATGGGAGAGGACCTCAAGGAGGACATGCGTTTCCTTCTAGCTAGGGTGGTGTCAGGGACCTACTAGCCCTGACATTTATATTATTTTCACCTGTGTGGTTATTGGATTGCGAGGCTCCTCAGATATATCGGTGACTATGTGGAGCCGACGGAGTCATTTGGCTCATTTACGCCCCCAAAGGGCGGGGAAACGCAGTGTTCAGGCATTTTAATCCACATTGGTGGACCGACCCTCACGATCCAAGGGTCACTCGTGCTCTGATCCTGAGACACGGGCTAGAGTGTCTCGAATCGGTGAGGACTATCTTTTGCCTCGGTTCACAGATGGAAATCCAACTTCCAATACCTGACCTTGCGGTTTTGATTGTAGAACCTATATATGGCGACATAGTGGTATGGGGCACTTATGCCGTCAATGATGGATACTTATGATTGAAATTGTTTTGACACTATACACTTATAGTAATAATAAAAGATGAAATTTAGTGTATCAAGCATTCTTTTGCTATTATAAGGAAAAGCCCTATCCTCCGGCTTGTGTTGCATTGTGTGATGGGACCTGGTTCTTATAATAGCTTCATTGTTCTTTATTTAGCATTGCGCTGTTGTTTTATGCACTGGTATTCTTGGGAGGAAACCCGTTCCGTGTTATACGGCCTGGTCCCAGGATTTACCTAACTTTAAAATAAAGATTAATAACTGTTTTAGTTCTCACACCAATCACATGACTGACCTGGAGTTTATTTTTTTAACCTAAACTCTGGGTGCCCCTATTTTCCACACGGGCAGCTAGTAGTTTTGGTTTTACAGATTTATATTCACAGGATCCTGATTTACAACTGAAGCGATATTGGGAAAGCTCTGTATCCGTGTATTACTTCCAGTTGTGTTTTTTATTATTTTCCACTGCAGTAATGTATTTAAACCTCTGATAATCTATGATGTGTAATATTTATTCATACTCTGTATATTCTTGTAATCTGATGGAATTGTTGTAATTAACAATGAAATGTTCTTCTATTTGTGTTCCGATGTGTGTTGTTCTCAAAGCAATCCGGGCTTTCCTTCACGGGGAAGTTCGGGTCGTTTTAGTTAACCACCGTCTTCATCGTCGACTTATCGTCGAATAAGTTATTCAGAATGGGTATATACCCAACCTTTTCGAATAACTCGCATATATTATCGACAAGTGCTACACAAACCCAACATACGCCTCATTCCATTTTAGAATATTCTTTTATTTTAATATTCACATCACTATGGAAAGGTTCCCATTATTTTATCAAAGATGAATTCTTTAAATTTATTCTTTAATCTTCCTTTGGATATCAATTCAAACCAAATTAAGGTTTATAAACTAGTCGGGATTATCGAACCGTACCGAAGTAATCATTTATTTAATTTTCCAATCACAACCTATTCATCTCATGTAGCAAAACTGGTAATACTCCATATCTATCACCACGGTGTTATCGGTAAATTTAGTGACCATTTCACGTTCATATCTAATTAAATATTTAACTATCGCTTGGAGTAAAACTGGTGGTACTCCATTCTCAGTCATTTCCCAAATTTGATAATTTAAATCATCACATTCTCATTTCAATCTAATTAAAGATTCATTAAAATTCCACTTAGTTTTATTCTTCCCAAAAATCATTATTACTGATTATTTAACTTTGGAAAATCAAACATGTCGCATTGGCCATCTACACCGTACCATTGATCTCTACTAATATATAACCTCTACGCTCGTACGTCTTAGAGAAGGGTGTTAAGCAAGAGAATTAATTCTCCGCCACCAAACAGATATATATTTAGTACAGATCAACAATACAGTTCGAAATACAATGTTAGACATGTAATCCTGTCTTTAACTGGGTTAAAGAACTAATATCATTTAAAACATAGTTCACGATAAACCCAAGATCACATTCCATTAACCATGGAATCTTCAAGGAAGAACAAATCAATATATAATCAATATAAATTTCCGTATCCGACAAATAATATAAATGGAATATAGACAAATCCTTTTAAATTCCATATATATATTAATAGTATTCCTCCACAAGAGTTCACTTCGATTACTACCAAATCAAATTCCATTCCACTCCAATTTATTTTATTAAATTGGAAAACTTTACTTTGGAAAATTTCAATTAAATCTTAATAAAAAGATTTATAAATTCCAAATCACATTTAACTGTTAATTGGGGTGAAGGACGATTGTCTTTTAAAACACAGTTCATGATAAACCCAAAATTCGAATTTCAATTAAAATCAAATTAAATATTAACTAATTGGTGAACTTCACTAAATCTTAATTACAAGATCTATTCTTTTCTCAACTAGGTTTAAGAACAGTTTATTTAATACACCATTCACGACAAGCCCAAAATCCCACTTGATATTAAATACAAGGCTCAGAATAGAAATTATATCGGCTTATATTCAATACCAAATTCTGAAACAAACAAATATCGTATTGGAAATAACGATATATATACATATATATATCTTCCAAATTTCCATAACAATATCCATATGATCACAGAATCCAATATCGAAATATTTCGTAGATTATTTCCATTCCAATTTGTTTGTTGGAAATTTTTGGTTATATTAAAACCATTCACAAATCCAATTTATTTTATTTAAAAATTATTGGATTTCAAATTTAGTTAATAACTAGTTCGTTTTGATAAAAATATATTTTTATCTTTACAAATGTGGAATTTTTCATCCCAATTCTTTTCAAATCATTTATTATGTTTTTACACAAATTATTAATATTTTTAATAATTTTATTAAGTCCCTTTCAGTTGATTTCCATAAACGGTCATCGAACTGCACTTATAACGACCTTTTCCAAATTTGATTTGGACATAATTCCAAATCCAATCGTTAGATTTCAAATCTCTTATATTTGTTGTTTTCGATATGAACCCAATGATTATGGTTTTAGGAGAATCCAACGGTCAGATCTCCTGTAATGTCAATTCGAAGTCAATGGTCGAAATTTGCGAACGGTCGAGGCGCGGCGCGTTCCATTCAGGCATTAAATATATATAATATATATATTATATATATTTCGCTGATTTCCATTTAAAACGTATTTTATAAATTCGTTTTAAAACGATTCCCACTTTCCTTTAAATTTTAAATCAAAATTGAATCTTCCTTATCATTATAATATTTAAATGATAATATTTTCAAAATATCTGATTTTGAAATCATTTCCTTTTAGATATTCATTATAAAAATGAATAAAATCGATATAAATATCGTTCGCATTAAAATGATGCCAATCTAATCAACACTGCTTCATATATTTCAATATTTTCGTGTCCATCTCAACTCAGACATCAAAATCATATTTTAATCCTTTATTGAATATTATTTTAAAATATTCCTTATTTTATAATATTCATTATTCGTTATTTTAAAATATTCATTATTTTAAAATATTCATTCTTTCTGAATTGGAATCAAACACGGTCAACTACCATATAATGTTATATATATGGATTCCATACGCACGTGTACACAACAATAATTATACACTGTCAACCATCATCCAGAGTGCATTACACAACTGCATAAGCATTAAATATAAATAATTAACGCTTACAACAGTCTGTCAAATAATCGATTGACATACAATAAAACAATTGGGATTAGTGTACATCAGATATCATCCCAATACCCGTGTGGGGTTTCAACCATCAAATAATAATAATTATTTGTGCACTTGGGCGATGTGTAAAAAATATTGTCCCAATCGATATCATAAAAATCGACGAGCATAAACAAGTTGTCCGACTTGTAAATGTATGTGTTAACTTATTTTTAACTATCCAATATATATTTTATTTATTGCTGTTATAAGCTAAAATTAATATTTTCAACTAACTAAATTTTTCTAACACCTTATAGAAAATTTCGGCAGCATAACGGTACGATACTAGAACCGGAATAAGGTCTAGCGTTATCCCTCGCCTAATAATGGCTCGCGCCATACTCAAACCAATTACAATCAATTAACAATTAATTCACAACCAATTTTATAATCATAATCAAATCACAAAGAACATCCAAATAAATGAATACTCAACTACCCCAAATGTCATTTACAACGACATAAGTGGCTATTCGCGGAGTATGAAATCTGTGTGTCGGTAATATCCATGCATCGCTTTCAATTATGTAATTGTGTGAATTCGAGTGTTGAACTCCATATAATTCGAATCACATAATATGGCTTGTACAATAAATAGTGTCGGGGGCTTCTAAGCCCCGTCTGCAACCTAAAATATTTTTAACTGTAAAATAAATTAAGTGAGAAGGAGTTCTCACCTTTGGTTTCCACTCCGTCATTCTTTATTTGAACGATTTGGATTTGGATTTGTTACAGCGCGTTATGTCCTTCATTGCGTTTCCAATGAGATCTGTTTCACATGGTTTATATTAAAAATCATATTTTTAACAACGACATTACATATATAAAAATCATATTTTTATAATGCTACTATATATATAAAAATTATATTTTTTTACATGCTATTCAAATAATAAAAATCATATTTTTATAATGCTATTACACATATAAAAATCACATTTTTATATTACTATTCATATAATAAAAATCAAATTTTTATAATGCTTCTTATACAATAAAAATCATATTTTTATTATGTTATTCATATAATCATATTTTTATTTTTCCATATATATAATAATAAATTATTTTTATCATACCATTCAAATTATAAAAATCATATTTTTATAATGCTCTTCATATATAGAAATCATATTTTTATAAATGATGTTTATAATTAAAAATCGCATTTTTATAATAATGTCATAAATTTTTTATGTTAACCCATAAAATATGTTTCGAAGGATAGTAAGCATGTTCAAGCCGTTTTATGATTTTAGGTCAACATGTTCCTTGGGTCGTTAAGGTTCCTCTAGCTCACTGAGCTTCTTAGCTCGCTTAAATGTGCTGAACCGCTACAATATCTTGGGTCGCTCAGACAATACGGGATGTTCAAGAAACTTAAATTCATTTAGATGTGTTAGACCGTTGCGCCATCTTCGCTCGTACCAGTTATTTCGGTCGCCAACCCACTTTAGGGCGTCGGGCCTCTTAGCCCTCTAAAAGACTTCTAACATCAATTCTTCTTAGTGTGCCATGTTTTAATCCGCAAAAATTTTGGGCCGCCAGTTCTCCATGTCGCTAGCCTGCTGAAGGATTTAGATCTCCCTATCAAGGTTTAAGCTATTCCGTCCTAGTTTAGCTCGTTCCAAACATGCTTGGGTCGCTCCATTCATACCATATCGTGCCACCATAATACATGCGGCCTTGACCCATTCTGCATTTCTTAGCTCGCCGCCACTCTGCATTAGCTAGCTCTTGGTCGCCTCGCGTCCTTTAGCCTGCTGCGCCTTCTTAGCTCATGCCGTAGAAGATTTAAGTCGCTCCGCAATGTGTAGATCGCGCCGATGTGCTTCAAAAGATATTAGGCCGCCTGACGGCCTAAAAAGGGGTTTAGGGAAATTACAGGATTGCCACTGGCCTGAATTCCACCTATAAATACCCACCTCGTTCCTTCATTAACGGGGATCGGATTCTGAGGCCACAAAGTGCTGCTGAAATCTATCTACAACCGTTTTAAAGGATTCTAGCATTCATCATCATCACCTAGTGAAGATTCGATCATCACTTGGTCAAAACTTCCATCAAATCCATCTAAATGATCTAAGAATTGAAGATTCATCATCCAAGTTCTAACATTTAGAGAAATCCTTCTGATTCTTATCTAATCAAGTTATTTCTTCGCTGGACATTCTACTTCTCTGTCATTTTTGGTTGATTCAAGTGATATCCATAAGTAAGAGAGTGATTAAACTTATTGTAAGAGCGAATCAAACTTTGTAATGGACATATTGATAATGTAATTTTACGTGAAAGTGGATGTAGATCCTCATTAGATTGAACCACTATAAAACTCCATGTTCTTACTTTCATGCTACTAGTATATCTTTGGTTGCGTCCTCACATTATTTTTCTTTACCGGATTGGTGAAGTGCGTTTCATGCACCGTTGGTGCTGGAGACATATCTCGATTTCAACATTTGGCACCCACCGTGGGGCTGATTCAATATTCCGCTCTCTCGCACACTTTCACAAGGTTCATGTAACACCCCACGTCCATTAATGTCACTCACAAGGGGAATGCATTAACTTCCATGGAGGTTTTAAGTGAATATAGAACAGAAAAATTACAGCAAGACAGATAATAAGTAGTACTTGGAAATCTAAAACTTCATTTTATTGCACCGGAAATTAAACATGTTTGTTACATCATAAAACCATAAATCAGAGTCAAGTACAATATCCATCTTCATAAAAACAAAATACATAATCCCATTACACAAATAGCCATTAAAGAAGATAACAAGCTGGACTTTACTTCAACGGTCCAAGCTTTCCAAGAGAGATAAAGCAATCCAATCAAACTCCACTAGAGCTGGACCCAACCTGAGGACCTGGAGGGGGAAAAAGGATAGAAATGGAGGGGGTCAGACATAAAGTCTGGCGAGATTGATAATTTGTGAAAACCCGTAACTTCCCCGTAAAGGAAAGCGGCGGATAGTTCGAGAACAAGCCACAACAGAACGCAGACAAAAGAACATTTCATTGTATATCACAACAATGCATCAGATTACAAGAATATACAGAGTATAAATGAATATTACACAGAAATATCAGAGATTTAAATTACATTTAAATACATAGCAGCGGAAAATAATACAATACACAACTAGAAGTAGATATACGGATACAAAGCTTTCCGGATATCGTTCCAGCTGTAAACCAGGATCCTGTGAATATAAATCTGCAAAACCAAAACTACTAGCTGCCCGTGTCAAAATAGGGGCACCCAGAGTTTAGGTTAAAACAATAAACTCCAGGTCAGTCATGTAACTGGTGTGAGAACTAAAACAGTTATAAATCTTTATTTTAAAGTTAGGTAAATCAAGGGACCGCGCCGTATAACATGGAACGGGTTTCCTCCCAAGAATACCAGTGCATAAAACAAACACCGCAATGCTAAATAAAGAAAGATGAAGCTGTTATAAGACCCAGGTCCTATCACACAATGCAACGCAAGCCGGGGGATAGGGTTTTCCCTTATAACAGCCAAAGAATGCTTGATACGTTTAAAACAAATCATTTGATACTATTATAAGTGCATAGTGTATAAAACAACTTCAAATCATAAGTATCAATCATAGGCGGCATGAGAGTCCCATGCCACTATGTCGCCATATATAGGTTTACAAATAAAACCTTAAAGTCACGTATTTGGAAATTGGATTTCCATCTATGAACCGAGGCAAAAGATAGTCCTCAACTGATTCGAGACGCTCTAGCCCGTGTCTCAGGACCCAGACACAGGTGGGCCCTTGGATCCTCAGGGCCGGTCCACCGATGTGGATTAAAATGCCTGAACATGCGTTTCCCCGCCCTTTGGGGCGTAAATGAGCCAACGAATGACTCCATCGGACCCGGATCGTCCGATCAAACCGAGGCGCCTCGCAACAGCAACAACCACATAAGTCAAACTCGTCAGGGCGTGTAAAACCACTGACGCCACTTCTAGCTAGAAAGAAACGCATGCCCTCCCTGACGTCCTCTCCCGTTTTTGGTTCATACCGGGTGTGAAACTCGCGAATCAACGTTACACAAAGCTATGCCACAAATGCCGTGCTTTGATCATCAACCACAAGACTTTGCTTTTCAACAGAAGCCTTGATCATTTGCCACTTAGGCATGCCACATAGGCAATTCACTCCATGCGTTTGATATCCATCAATATATAACCCCTGAGCTCGTACGTCTCAGAGAAGGGCGTTAAGCAAGAGAATAAATTCTCCGCCGCCTAACAGATATATATTTAATAGAGATCAATCACACGGACTAAAATCCAGTGTCAGACACACAGTCCATTTACAAGTCCGTTCTGGGGCTGAACGAAACCGGAGGCACCTAGTACCCCGCATATCCATCGATCTCCAAGTACGTCTGGACGATCACCAACTGTTTCCATCTTCTTGGGTGTACAGCCCAATCAAGATCATCAGTAATCCCCCAAACGACGTGAAGACTTCCGGTCTTCGACCATCGTCTTCATCTTCGACTTATCGTCATATCAGTTATTCAAAATGGGATAAACCCGGTCTTTCCGAATAACTCGCATATATTTTAAATAAGTGTTACACAAACACAACATACGCCTCATTCCAATTCATCAGTCACTAACCGTAAATTAATCAAGAGAATAATTCCCCAAATATTAACCCCGAAGGCCGAAACCAACATCAGATCAATATCCAGAAAACCATTCTGCTTAGCTAACCGACAACTAGTTTCTAAATTTCACATTCATAGGGAAAGGTTCCCATTAACTTTATCCAAGATAAATTCCTTGAATTTATTCTTTAATCCTCTTTTGAATTTCGATTCAACTCGTCGGGATTAACGAATCTTACCGAAGTAATCATTTGTTTTAATTTCCCAATCCCAACCTATTCATCCCATGAAGTAAAACTGGTTAGTACTTCATATCTAACACCACGGTGTTATCGGTAAATTCAATTACCATTTCACGTTCAAATCTAATTAAAGATTTAACTATCGCCTGGAGTAAAACTGGTGATACTCCATTCTCGATCTTTTCAATCTAATTAAAGATTCATTAAAACTCCACTTAGTTTTAATCTTCAACTGGGTTAAAGAATCAGTGTCATTTAAAACACGGTTCACGATAAACCCAAAATCACATTCATTAATTATCGGGTTAAAGAACGAGTGTTATTTAAAACACTGTTCACGATAAACCCAAAAATCAATACTAATGCGATTCCAATTAAATATCATTTAATTGGTACACTTCATTAAATCTAAATAAAAAGATTTAATCTTTTCTCAACTGGGTTCGAGGACAGTGTTAATGAAGACACCATTCACGACAAACCCAAATCACATTTGATATTCAATACAAGGCTCTGAATAGAAAATATATCGGCTTATATTCAATATCAAATTCTACGATTAACAAATGTCGTATTTGAAATAATGATATAAATATATATCTTTCAAATTTCCATCACAACATCCGTATAATCACGAATTCCAACATCGAAATATTCCGAAGACAATTTCGATTCAAATCCACTCCAATGCAATCATTGGAAATTCTGGTTATTTTTAAAAACCCTTTTCAAATTCAATTTATTTACTTAAAAATAAATAGAATTATAATTCTAGTTCAAAACTAGTTTATTTCGATAAAAATCTATTTTTATCTTTTCAAATATGAATTATTTCATCCCAATCCTTTCTAAATCGTTTCTTATGATTTTACACAAATTATTACTATTTTTAATAATTTTATCAAGGCCCGTACAGTCGATTTCCATCAACGGCCATCGAATTGCACTTACACCGACCTTTTCCAAATTTGATTTGGACATAATTCCAAATCCCACCGTTAGATTTCAAATTTCTAATATTCGTTAGAAAGCTCTTTTCGATACGAACCCAACGGTTCCAGTTTTAGGAGAATCCGACGGCCGGATCTCCCGTAATGTCCGTTTGAAATAAATGGTCGAAATTCACGAACTGCCGCGGCGCGGCGCGTTCTATTCAGGCCATTATATATATATAATATATAATATATATATATATATATATATATATTTCGTCGATTTCTATTTAAAACGAATTATATAAATAGTTTTAAATTCGTTTCAAAAGCAATTTCAACTTCCATTTCAATTCAAATCAAAATTGAATTCTTCTTTATAAATTCATTTTAAAATTCATTTCTATTCAATTCAAATTTCAATTCAATTTGAATTCATTTCAATTTGTTTCCAATTCAATTCGAATTCATTATATATTCAATTCATTTCGAAATCGTTATATATTCAATTCATTTCGAAATCGTTATATATTCAATTCATTTCGAAATCGTCATACATTCAATACATTTCGAAATCGTTATACATTCAATACATTTCGATTTAATTTCAAAATATGCGTTTTCGAAATCACTTTTCAATACGCATTTTAAAATGAAAAAAATCGATATAAATATCGTTCACGTCAAAATGGCGTCAATCTAACCAACACGGCTTCATTTATTTCTATTTTCAAATATTCTATTTCAAATATTTCCTATCATCAAAATATTTGTTATTATCAGAATATTTCGTTCAACACATGACTAATCTCAACGGATGAGTACAGTCAACACATGAACCTTTATTTTATATGATAAAGATGTAAATTTTATTATAAAAATATTTCGTTCAACACATGACTAATCTCAACGGATGAATGCAGTCAACACATGAACCTTTACTTTATATTGATAAAGATGTAAATTTTATTATAAAAATATTTCGTTCAACACATGACTAATCTCAACGGATGAGTGCAGTCAACACATGAACCTTTACTTTATATTGACAAAGATGTAAATTTTATTATAAAAATATTTCGTTCAACACATGAGTAATCTCAACGGATGAGTGCAGTCAACACATGAACCTTTATTTTATATTATTCTTTATTTTTCAAATTGGAATGAGGCCCAATCAATTACCATATAAAGTTAATTATATGGATTCCATACAACACATGTATATAATAGCATTGAAAAATAATCAACCATCAACCAAAGTGCACTACACTGTCTAAGCATCAAATATAGATATCTAACGCTTATAACAGCCTGTCAATCAATCGATCGACATATTTAATCAATCAGGATGAGTGAACTTCATATTTCATCCCAACACCCATGTGGGGTTTCAAACAATCAAACACAGATTTTATTTGTGCAGTTGGGCGATGTGTAAAATTTATCGACCCAATCAATCATTCAAATTAGTGTATATAAACAAATCGACCGATTTGTTTATAAATATTCATTTATTCATATTCACGTTGAAATTATATTTTTAATGATAAAACATTTTATTCCAACACATGAATTTCTATTATTCATTTACACAATAAAATGATATTTTTATTTTTCTAACTCATTTTAGAAAATTTCGACGGCATAACGGCACGATATTAGAAACGGGACGAGGCCTAGCCTTATCCCCGGTCTAGTGAAGGCCCACGCCATTCACACATCAATCATATCACCAAACAACCAAATTCAAATCAAATCATCCAATTAATTTATGCAACCAAACAAACAAGTCCATGGTCTGTGGACGATTGTGTCGGGTGCTACTAAGCACCGTCTGCAACCTAATATATATATATATAAATAGAAATGAAATTGAAAGGTGAGAAATTCTCACCAATAGCTATCCAATCATCTTGACTCTTCTTTTATAGAAATCTTCATCGTTATCGTTATCGCATCTTCGTCATCTTCGTTGTAAAAATCGAATTTTTACTGCGCTATTCAATATATAAAAATCGAATTTTTACTTTGTTATTCAATATATAAAAATCGAATTTTTATTACGATGTCATATAGATAAAAATTCCATTTAAAAAATATAGACTTCGCCTTTATAAAAATAAAGATTTCACCTTTTCAAAAATATAATATAAAAATCATATTTTTATTATGTCACTAGTATAAAAATTATATTTTTATCCTCTTCACTATATAAAAATTGTATTTTTATTCATATGATAAAAATCATATTTTTACCTCGATAAAAATCGTATTTTTATTTCGATAGTTTCATAATAGAAATCTACATCTTTTCCATATGAAAAATCTCATCTTTTCTATTTTAAAAATCTAAACTTTTGCATTTTAAAAATCTTAACTTTAGCATATTAAAAATCTTAACTTTAGCATTTTAAAAATCTTAACTTTAGCATTTTAAAAATCTTAACTTTACTGATTTAAATAAACTAATAAACTAAAAATCAAAATGAAAATAAAATGGGTCAAGAACTTACAGCGGGGGGCTGTGCTTGCGGCGGCAGCAGTCATCGGGGGGGGTGCTGTTTTCGTCGCGATTCCTTCGAGGAGGGGGGGTTCGAATCGGGTCAGGGGGGAGAAAGGGGGTTCGATACTAGGAGGAGAGAGCGGAGGGGCTGAGGGGAGGGGATCGGAGGTAGAGGGTGGCAGCGCCGCTCTATTGCGCGGTGACGGCTCCATCGGAGGAGCGACAAGCTCCTCCGTCCCTTTTTCCTTCCCTTTTTTTTTCTTTATTTCATTTGTTTTTTTCTTTCTGATGAATTCGAAGAATAAGGGGGGTGGCAACGTATAAGGGAAGAGGGAGGGGAGAGAAAGAATTTTAATTATTTTATTTAATTATTTTAATTCCTAATAAGTTGACTTTTACATACGACCTCTAAACGAGGCCCACCGCCTGCCGTCCACAGCGTTTTACCCCCATTCTGAACACAATGGGATATGTATCGCAGGCTGATTCGATCGTTACAATCAGTTTCCGTTAAATTTACATTTAAATCTTTATATTGAATTTTAAACGTACATTTCAAATTACCGGGGTCACATACTAACTCTAAAAATTCTCGAAAAATATTTTCTAGCTTCGTATTGACGATACGTTCCTAACAAAACTAATTTCGTCGAATTCCGAGACCGTTAGAAAAATGGCCAATTTCCAGTCGATTAAAATCAATTGAAACTGGTCAAACGCGTTTTCCTTTGTCACGCTCACATATTGATTCGAAAAATTATGAAATTTGGAATCTAGCAATAACTTTACATCACGGACCCAACAAAAGTGGTTTCGTCGAAATCCGAGGTCGTTTGCAAAATTCCCATTTTTAAGGGCCTGAATTCCATAGCGACTATTCAGAATTTTCAACTGGACATATCTTTTGATACCCGCTATGAAATTTCGATTTTTCGGATTCGTTGGAAAGATATTCACAATTAGATCATAATGTTTTTGGTTTCACTAAAATCCGGATTGTTTTGCACCCGGTATGTTCAATTGAAGTTTGAAATCGAATTATCGAACTACCGCGCCATTTTCAATTCTATTTATAATTATAAATAAATATTTATATTCTAACGACGACGTATATAATATATACGTCGAATTCTATTTAGAATAAATTTCTCGTCGATTTTATTTAAAATAATTCATTTAAAATAATCAAAATTCGCTAAAATTGCCAAAATAAAAATTATAAACTGGCCCAGATTTTCGGGTTGTTACATAATTCTAACAATACTATTATCAAAATAACTAGACTAAGGCATAAGCTGGAAGACAAGTAAATGTCTATGAACTATTAGGTATGGAAGAGCAGATAAAGATAACGTCAAAGATAACGTTAAAGGCACACCTAATTACTAACGAACAATTGCTACACTGCACCGCACTAGTCACCCTAAAGGTTGATCCCACTTGCTTCACACAGAAACTATATAAATAGCCTTGCGTACCCCTAGCTGACTACATAGGTGCCATCTGCCCCTATCTCCACTAGGTGTACCCCACTACCCACTTTCGATCGGCTCCCTACTCGTAGATACCCGTGCTGGCCCCACAGTGGGGTGTATCACTCCTCTAAAGTGGCAACCCGATACAACTTGAGAATGCACGGCTTATACCTACACGATGCAACAATGTCTTACCTACCAGCCCGGGTCCACACACGCATATGAAACCCGTTGGACTTGCGTTGCCACCGCTCCCCGTTTTGGCCTTATAGTCAAACCCAACATGCGTGTCCCGTCCTCGACTTGGGTCGAGCCCACAAAGATACGTTTTGGATACTGGTTGAAATGGGCCCCCACAAGCTACCCACCTAAGCTTGTCCACTAGTACATCCCACTTAACCCTCTTAGTCATGTTCATTTACATGTGTGTTTGGTTAAGTCTTACTAATCGTATTTCACATGCCACAAAGGGCACCCACTAGATTCCTCATGCCACCCAAGGCACCTACTTAACCCCTATGTCCCACCTTACATGTTTATCTGGTTAAGTATTTCTTAATTCATTCAGGCCATAACCTCATAAAGACCTCTCACATTAGACTGGCATTTATGGCAGCTGGATTTGCCGGGCGGGTCCGGGCAGTCTTACACCATAAAAGAGTCTAACCTCGTGTCTTTACAACTGTTATGCTTTAGTTTGGACCTAGGACCTCTCACATTGGGCTGACATTTGTGACCACTGGATTTGCCGGGCGGGTCCGGGCAGGTTTACGTCACAAACGAGTCCAACCTCGTGTCCTAAGCATTGATTATCACTTATAATCCTTTACCCCAATTTTAATAATTCCCTAATCAAATTATTAATTAACTCCAATTTTAATGATGCCCATAATTGTCTCAGTTATGGCCATCCATTCATGGCATGCAAAATCATATCAATTGCACCCCAACTTCTTAATATTAAATCCTTAATATAACCCCTACCCCACGTTATACGTTCGCTTATTCAACGCAGAACATATGTTAGACTCGAATAGTCTAACTCATAGCACAAAGATAAATTATCACAACATATAGACAAATAAAATAATCCAATCATAATAGGGGTGAAACTTGCATAAACTACACATGTTAAGGATCTAAAGGTGTCAACTTGTTAAATGTCACAATTTACATGATATGATCATAACCCAAATTTATGTATAAACTTGCATATGGGGTTTTATGCAACATAATAATAGTGGGAACTAGCATCTAATACATATAATTCACATATGTCATCGCATAATTCTAGATGTCATAATTCTAGATCAAAATAGATGTCATGGCATATGTTCATAATCTTTACTAATCAATCTAAACTTGCATATGTGATTTGTCATATAGATAAATATTGCCCAAGTAATATCAACGTCATGATTTGATTAACAATAACTAACTAGCATAGACAATAACATCATGACTTTATAACATGTATGATTTATCACAATTTAACATAGAAAACTACAACCTATACAATATCATTATAGCATGATTTACAACATATAGGATATCATCATCACATAACATAGGATTTACAACATACATGATAGCATAAGGTTTACAACAACATATATGACAATTCACATCATCTACTCATAATCCATTCATAACTTAATCTAATTAGTTTAATAATAATCTTGTTAAGATCATCATACTCACAATTAGAAGAGAAAGAGAGTCTTGATTTGCTTTAGAGTTGAGTAGAATTAGGGTTTTGATTAGCTTCTTCCTTCTTAGTTGGCGGCGGCTAGACTGAGTTCCATGGCGGCGGTATGACGGTAGCTATTCTATTTTTCATATGAATTAGGGTGAGAGACTACCTAGGTATTTATAGAGTTTAGGATTTATTTAGACCATCAGATCAACTCAGAACTAAACTGAACCGTTTAATTCGCCAACTCAGCCCTAAAGACACATCAGCAGCTCAAGATTGGGCTCAGTCAAAACCCTAGCCGACTGATCAGGTCGACACCCAGGTCGACACCCAGGTCGACTCCCCAGTCGACCTAGGGGGTCGACTGCCCAGTCGACTCCCCAGTCGACCTGGGGTGCTGGGCGGGAATTTTCCTGCCTAGCCTGTTTGACTCCGAATTTTGAAATTTTGAAATTTTAAATTTTCTGAAATCTGTTTTGAATTTTCTGAAACTTCCGATGGCCATAACTTCTTCATACGAAGTCCAATTCACGCAAACTCGGACTCTATTTCAACCAGAATTCCGAGACGAACACAATGGCGCAACCTGTTTCCCACAATTCTCACGTCTGAGATTAGTTATTCTTTAATTTGTGAATATTAATATTAACAGAATTACAGGGTGTTACATTCTCCCATCCTTAAAGGATTTCGACCCCGAAATCTTCAAGTTAAGAAGAATGTATATCCTAACATCCAATCGTCCATCTACTCAACCATCAAACACATGCATCCATTGTCCTTATAGACTTCTAATGCTTTCATGTTTAAATGCACAGTGTGTGTATATGTCCCTTATCTAATGCAAAATCAAGCGGTCCACTGATTCAGTTGACCTCCTTAGTGCAAATCATGATAGTGCCATGCGTCCATTATGTATGCAAAAGTTCCCTGCTACATATTATCTCTATATGCGTGCACAATCATCATCCGAATGCAATATCCATATGATAATACAATCATCATACATCCATTTTACTAAACACAGCCATATATATGCAATATGCAGTATGAAGTGACTGAGCCGATCTAGTGCCTAACAGTGTGTGTATATGCGTCCACGAGCAACCACTAGCAAACACTTGCTTCCACTTTGCATCCATCATACATAACATGTCTCAAACACATGTTTCAACCATAGGATTATCCTAACTAAAGGTCAAGAATACTAGCGAGAGGACACTCTAAAGGTAAGATAAGTACAAGATAAGCGATAAAGGAGAAATTAAAGGACATACCCTCGAAAAGAAAAGGGTATCGTGAACGCATCTTCTCTTCTGTCTCCCAAGTAGCATTGCTCTCATCATCTTCCCATTGTACTTTGAGTAGTCTGACCTCTCGATTTCTCAGCTTCTTGATCTCTGACCCAAGAATGCGCGTAGGAGCTCGTCGCATCACGCTCGATCTCCACCTCTCTAAGCAAGCTTAGCTCTACCACTTCCGCAGTCTCGTGCAAGCACTTCCTCAAAGGTAACATATGGAATACATCATGTACACCACTAAGTCTCTCGGGAAACTCCACTCTATATGCCATCTGTCCAATCTTTTCCTTAATAGGAAACGACCCTACAAACCTTGGTGCTAATTTCCCAATGGACCCAAAGCGAACAACGTTCCGTAATGGAGACACTTTGATAAAGACCATGTCCCCAACTTCAAACTCAAGATCTGTCCTCCTCTTATCCACATAAGATTTCTGCTTATCTTGCGCTGCTTTCATCCTCCTTCGAATCAAGTGGATCTTCTCCGAAGTCTCCCTAATCATATCGGGCCCAAGTAAGATCTTATCCGTAGATTCCCACCAACATGTAGGTGAACGACAAGGTCGTCCATAAAGAGCTTCGAAAGGTGTCATGCCAATGCTAGACTGAAAGCTGTTATTATATGCGAACTCCACCAATGGAAGATGCTCTTCCCATGTACCCCCAATGTCTAGGATACATAGCCTCAAAAGATCCTCTAGAATGCGATTCACCCTCTCGGTCTGGCCGTCCGTCTGAGGATGATATGCGGTGCTCAAACATAACTGAGTCCCTACCGCTTCTTGTAAGCTCTTCCAAAATTCGCTAGTGAAAATAGGATCGCGGTCGCTTACTATGATAGAAGGAACACCGTGCAAACGAACTATCTCTCGGACGTATACAGAAGCTAATCATGGAGCAGTCCTCTTACTCTTCACGGGAATGAAATGGGCGCTTTTAGTAAGTCTATCTACTATAACCCAAATTCCCGTATTACCCTTCCTTGATCTTGGTAATCCATCCACAAAATCCATCAAGACGCTTTCCCATTTCCATAGTGGAACCTCCAATGGGTGAAGCAACCCACCGGGTTTCTTTTGCTCCGCTTTTACTTGTTGGCACACCAAGCATCTAGCGACATACTAGGCCACATCTTTCTTCATGCCGGCCCAACAGAAAACTTGCTTCATGTCTTTTTACATCTTGTCCCCGCCGGAATGAATGGTCATCTTCGAATGATGTGCATCATCAAGAATGGTCTTCCTTAGGTCATCGTATTTTGGTACACAAAGTCTACCGTCCCTACGTAACCAACCCTTATCATCTAGGGTATACCTACGGAGATGGCTTGATAACTCCCCTCCTTTGAGCTTTTCTACTAACTCAACCAACTGTGGGTCGTCTCGCTGTGCTTCGCCAATCCGTCCCAAAAGCGTAGGTCTGACCTCCAAGGATGCTAGCAAACCGGGTATAAAGTCAACGGAAGGTCTAAAGTCAAACATAGAGATGAACTCTAAACTTCGCCGCTCAACAAACAAAGGACTTAAGGATAATCTTTTTCTACTTAAGGCATCTGCCACCACGTTACCCTTGCCAGGGGTATATGCTATTTCGAAATCGTAGGACGCTAAGAACTCCATCCACCTTTGCTGCCTTAAGTTCAAGTCCTTTTGAGAAAATAAGCATTTTAAAGAATTGTGGTCAGTGAATAATTCAAATTTCTCGCCAAGTAGATAATGGCGCCAAGACTTAAGCGTGAAAACAATAGCGGCCAACTCTAGGTCATGTGTAGGGTAATTTTTCTCATGCGCTCTTAACTGCCTTCCACCATAGGCTATTACCATTCCCTCTTGCATTAAGACTGCGCCTAGTCTTGTCCCATAAGCGTCAGTATAAACGGTAAATGGCTTACTCCCGTCTGGCAGCACTAAGACTGGGGCTGAGGTCAAAGCTCTCTTCAAACGTTGGAACGCATCATCACAATCTACGTCCCATGTGAAAACTAGGTTCTTCTTCATCAAGCGTGTCAATGGAGCTGATATCTTTGCGAAGTCTTTGATAAACTTTCTATAGTAGCCAGCCAACCCCAAGAAACTTCTCACTTCGGTAGCATTTTTAGGGACCTTCCAATCTTGGATGGCCACCACCTTCGCGGGATCCACAGCTATCCCTTCCTTGGAAACCACATGCCCTAAGAATCGTACTTCCTTCCTCCATAAGTGACACATAGAAAATTTAGCTTTAAGGTTATGTTCTCGTAGGGTCTCCAACACTTCCCTAAGATGTAGGGCATGCTCATCTTCGTCCTTAGAAAAGATCAAGATATCATCTACAAAGACTACCACGAATTTGTTAAGGTACTCCCTAAACACCCTACTCATCAAATCAACAAAGTATGCGGGGGCGTTTGTTAAACCGAAGGGCATTACTAGCCATTCATAGAAACCGTCTGGAGTCCTAAAGGCAGTCTTGTCTATGCTATCCTCAGCCACTCTCAATTAATGGAAACCAGTGGCTAAGTCCAACTGCGAAAACAATAAGGCGCCAACTAACTGATCGAAGAGATCGTCAATCCTCGGCAGTGAGTGTCTGTTCTTCTTAGTAAGCTTATTAAGTTCTCTATAGTCCACACAAAGTCTAAGGGACCCATCCGCCTTCATGGCAAATACTACTGGAGCACCCTACTCCGATATACTTCGTCTTATGAACCCCTTCTCAAGCAACTCCTTCACTTGCTTATCGAGTTTCCTCCTTTCACGTGGAGCCATGTGGCGTACTGGCAAAGATACTGGTTTTGCATTATCCACAAGATATATTCGAAAATCTATCTCCCGCTTCGGAGGCAAGCCCTTCACCTCCTCAAACACATCCGAGTATTCTCGGACCAATCAAACAGATCATAGATTTTCCACCGACGCGTCAAGCGATTCTACATAACTTAGCATAACGGAATCTATGGGATTACAAAAGATTTCGAGAGTGTTGCCAAGGCGAGTCACGAGCCTAACTACTCTCCTTTCACAATCAAGAACGGCCCCATTTCTAGATAATCAATCCATTCCTAAAATTAGCCCATAGCCCGTGAAGCCTAACACATAAGCATCACATCTAAATTCGACGCTAAGTACAGAAATTTTCAAATCCAAACACATCATGGACAAATAAGCTGAGCCCCCAATTGGATTCGAAACAACTAAGGGATCCTCTACTAAACTGCTGTTTAAGTGCAGTGATTCAAATAATGATGTAGAGATAAGCGAATGCGATGCACCCGAATCGAATAAAGTACGGATAGGATGATCAAACAGAAAAACTAAGCTTTCAACAGAAATGGTTCTACCTCGTTCTTGCAGCGGTGGGACCGCGAGAGCCTGAACTTGTCCCCTTGCCTGCCCTGGTGCCATAAGAGCCTGCACCTGTCCTCCTGAGGTAGCTCCTGCCCTCTGCCCCTTCTTTGGGCAGTCCTTCACTAGATGTCCCCCCTCACCACAGTGAAAACAGCCAGTCTTCTTTTTCTTTCGGCAATCCTTGCTGAGATGGCCTAGTGTCCCATAGTTAAAGCATTTCTTCTTTCCCTTGCCGTTATTGCCTTTACCACCCTTCTTGTTTTGCTGTTGTGGTTTCTTTTGATCCCCTTTCTCTCGGGTACCTTATCAGCTTTAGCGCCTTTCTCCTCGTGCATGAGTGCCATGTCTACAAGCTTCTCAAAGGTGGCCCCCATAGGGATGTGGGTCATAGCCAACCCTTGCAATGGTTCATTCAATCCATTAACGAACCTCAGAGCCTTCTTCTCCGGCGTGTTTACTAAGTCCAAGCCAAACCTTGCTAACTGATTAAATTTGTTGACATATTCTTTCACTGATGAGCTTCCCTGCTTCAGTGTCAAGAACCTTTCCATATATAGATTCTCTTCTGCCCTTGAGAGAAACTTCGCCACAAACCTACGCCTGAAATCCGCCCAAGAGTCAACAGGACGCTCCCCATTAGTGACCTCCCACCAAAACGAGGCCTCTCCCTTCATTAACCAAGCTGCTAATTTGACTTTCCTCCCTTCTTCTACTTCAAAGATCTCTAGCAATTCTTCCACCTCCCTAAGCCAATCTCTAGCTTCCACAAAAGTTTCTGACCCTTGAAAAGGTTTTCCACCCATAGCCTTAAATTCCTTGCACGTCTTTGCAAAAGTATCTACGTGAGGAGGAGGAGGAACGGGTGCAACTGGTGGTGGAGGAACATTGGCCGGACCTGCGGCGGCCCTAGCCTCTAATAGCCTCCTATACCATCCTAGTATCGTTACACCATCCGGAAGGTTAAGATCTTCAGCCATGCTGAAACAAAAAAGGAAAGATTCAAAATGGAGAATTCGAAAGATAAAGATATGGCTATTGGGGATTATGTTTTTCATAAAAACTTTCTTCTTCAAATTACTCATTAAAACAAGTTTTTGAAAGCACTTCTTCCAAAAATACTTTAGAAAAATAGTTTTTCTAAAAAAAATATCTGTTCTGGTAACCTTAAGCTCTGATACCACGTGTAACACCCCACGTCCATTAATGTCACTCACAAGGGGAATGCATTAACTTCCATGGAGGTTTTAAGTGAATATAGAATAGAAAAATTACAACAAGACTGATAATAAATAGTACTTGGAAATCTAAAACTTCATTTTATTGCAGCGGAAATTAAACATGTTTGTTACATCATAAAACCATAAATCAGAGTCAAGTACAATATCCATCTTCATAAAAACAAAATACATAATCCCATTACACAAATAGCCATTAAAGAAGATAACAAGCTGGACTTTACTTCAACGGTCCAAGCTTTACAAGAGAGATAAAGCAATCCAATCAAACTCCACTAGAGCTGGGCCCAACCTGAGGACCTGGAGGGGGAAAAAGGATAGAAATGGAGGGGGTCAGACATAAAGTCTGGCGAGTATGATAATTCTAACAATACTATTATCAAAATAACTAGACTAAGGCATAAGCTGGAAGACAAGTAAATGTCTATGAACTATTAGGTATGGAAGAGCAGATATAGATAACGTCAAAGATAACGTTAAAGGCACACCTAATTTCTAACGAACAATTGCTACACTGTACCGCACCAGTAACCCTAAAGGTTGATCCCACTTGCTTCATACAGAAACTATATAAATAGCCTTGCGTACCCCTAGCTGACTACATAGGTGCCGTCTGCCCCTATCTCAACTAGGTGTACCCCACTACCCACTTTCGATCGGCTCCCTACTCGTAGATACCCATGCTGGCCCCACAGTGGGGTGTATCACTCCCCTAAAGTGGCAACCCGATACAACTTGAGAATGCACGGGTTATACCTACACGATGCAACAACGTCTTACCTACCAGCCCAGGTCCACACACGCATATGAAACCCGTTGGACTTGCGTTGCCACCGCTCCCCGTTTTGGCCTCTTATATTCAAACCCAGCATGCGTGTCCCATCCTCGACTTGGGTCGAGCCCACAAAGATACGTTTGGGATACTGGTTGAAATGGGCCCCCACAAGCTACCCACCTAAGCTTCTCCACTAGTACATCCCACTTAACCCTCTTAGTCGTGTTCATTTACATGTGTGTTTGGTTAAGTCTTACTAATCGTATTTCACATGCCACTAAGGGCACCCACTAGATTCCTCATGCCACCCAAGGCACCTACTTAACCCACATGTCCCACCTTACATGTTTATCTGGTTAAGTATTTCTTAATTCATTCAGGCCATAACCTCATAAAGACCTCTCACATTAGACTGGCATTTATGGCAGCTGGATTTGCCGGGCTGGTCCGGGCAGTCTTACACCATAAAAGAGTCTAACCTCGTGTCTTTACAACTGTTATGCTTTAGTTTGGACCTAGGACCTCTCACACTGGGCTGACATTTGTGACCACTGGATTTGCCGGGTGGGTCCGGGCAGGTTTACGTCACAAACGAGTCCAACCTCGTGTCCTAAGCATTGATTATCACTTATAATCCTTTACCCCAATTTTAATAATTCCCTACTCAAATTATTAATTAACTCCAATTTTAATGATGCCCATAATTGACTCCATTATGGCCATCCATTCATGGCATGCAAAATCATATCAATTGCACCCCAACTTCTTAATATTAAATCCTTAATATTACCCCTACCCCACGTTATACGTTCGCTTATTCAATGCAGAACATATGTTAGACTCGAATAGTCTAACTCATAGCACAAAGATAAATTATCACAACTAATAGACAAATAAAATAATCCAATCATAATAGGGGTGAAACTTGCATAAACTACGCATGTTAAGGATCTAAAGGTGTCAACTTGTTAAATGTCACAATTTACATGACATGATCATAACCCAAATTTATGTATAAACTTGCATATGGGGTTTTATGCAACATAATAGTAGTGGGAACTAGCATCTAATACATAGAATTCACATATGTCATAGCATAATTCTAGATGTCATAATTCTAGATCAAAATAGATGTCAGGGCATATGTTCATAATCTTTACTAATCAATCTAAACTTGCATATGTGATTTGTCATATAGATCAATATAGCCCAAGTAATATCAACATCATGATTTGATTAACATGAACTAACTAGCATAGACAATAACATCATGACTTTATAACATGTATGATTTATCACAATTTAGCATAGAAAACTAAAACCTATACAATATCATCATAGCATGATTTACAACATATAGGATATCATCATCACATAACATAGGATTTACAACATACATGATAGCATAAGGTTTACAACAACATATATGACAATTCACATCATCTACTCATAATCCATTCATAACTTAATCTAATTAGTTTAATAATAATCTTGTTAAGATCATCATACTCACAATTAGAAGAGAAAGAGAGTCTTGATTTGCTTTAGGGTTGAGTAGAATTAGGGTTTTGATTAGCTTCTTCCTTCTTAGTTGGCGACGGCTAGACTGAGTTCCATGGCGGCGGTATGACGGTAGCTATTCTATTTTTCATATGAATTAGGGTGAGAGACTACCTAGGTATTTATAGAGTTTAGGATTTATTTAGACCATCAGATCAACTCAGAACTAAACTGAACCGTTTAATTCGCCAACTCAGCCCTAAAAACACATCAGCAGCTCAAGATTGGGCTCAGTCAAAACCCTAGCAGACTGACCAGGTCGACACCCAGGTCGACTCCCCAATCGACCTAGGGGGGGTCGACTGCCCAGTCGACTCCCCAGTCGACCTGGGGTGCTGGGCGGGAATTTTCCCGCCTAGCCTGTTTGACTCCGAATTTTGAAATTTTAAATTTTCTGAAATCTATTTTGAGTTTTCTGAAACTTCCGATGGCCATAACTTCTTCATACGAAGTCCAATTCACGCAAACTCGGACTCTATTTCTACAATAATTCCGAGACAAACACAATTGCGCAACCTGTTTCCCACAATTCTCACGTCTGAGATTAGTTATTCTTTAATTTTTGAATATTAATATTAACAGAATTGTGGGGTGTTACAGTTCAAGACCTTGCATTAATATTCTAAGCCCATCTCACTACGATTTAATTCAAGTTTTTGCCTAAAACTATGGGTAAACCTGGTAGACCACCGAAGAGGCTCACAAGTCAAAATGACGAGAATGATGATAATCCCGCCGACAAAGAGAACACTCCTCCCACCAACCAATTTGAGCATGGAGAAACCTCTAAGGCCGTAGAAGCGGTGACAAGGAGGGATCTCGATGCATTGGCGGCCGGTTTAGAAAGCCAAATGGACATTGCAAATAAAGTTATGGTGAAGAGGCTTGAAGCAATGTTCGTCGAGCAAGCTGCTACGACCAAAGTCACCATGGGAACAGCTCGAGCTGAGTCCGCTCAAGTGAGTCACACGAAAGATGCAGCTTCCTCTTCTTCGAGTACGAATCGAGGGAATTCTGTCCAAGAGGTCACAGATCCTAATGGTCCTCGTGTAACGACCCGGGTTTTTTTGACGATCTTGGTTATTCGATATACAACACTTATCGAACACCCAAGGATCGAAAATAACCAAATAGTTAATGAAAGAAATTAGAGGGTGAGGAAAGATAAGGTAGAACTTATAAAAAAGAAGAAGAAGAACACAACATCAGAGTAACTTGAATCTCACAGTGGAACGAATAAATATATTTCATAACATAACTTTGAAATACAAATCTGTACTTGAATATACATATAATTATAAAAGTACAGCACTTACAACACAGCGGAAATAACTATAGCTATATAATCCTGAAGCCTCTTGCTCCAAGCTCTTCCAGTATATCTGAAAATCCTGACTACTTGACTCTTTAACATCAACCGAAGTTGACCAAAAATCCCTTCTTAAGACTCCTGAATATCAACTACGAATCAGAGAAGTTTAAGCTGCTGCCACCATCTCCAAGGACCGTCGAGTTCGATAGTACCACCGTCATCGGGTTGCCTTCCCTTCCGCCTTTGTTTCTCCTTCAAGCTATACCCCTTAACGACATCCATGTCGGCTCCGATTGTCAGGCCTAGGTAGAGCTGCTGAAACCCAGTCTTCCCAAAGATGCATCGCACATAGCAATCTTAGTATGGATAAGTAGCTTGTCTCAAGAGGAATCCAAAGAATAATGTTTTGTAATTTATACATTTTATTTCAATTTGATATTGATTTTAATCTTCTCGTTTTGGGTAATTAGAAGAATAGTGGTGGCTTCTTTTTAGTTTTCAGAGAAGGAGGATCTTGGGTTATAACGATATGAACAGGGTATTTATAGGAATTTAGTTTTAGATATTATTTTTTGCTTTGTGTGGCTGAAATCAGATGGGTGCATGGCCTTATTTCTCCCTGTATTTGATGGAGACAAAGGCTCCTGTATAGTTTCCATGTTGTACGTGTACACTTCATAGCCAAGGGGAGAATAAGTGGAAGTAGAATGAAGAATGTGGCTTTGTTTAGTTTTAAGTGTTCCACAAACAATTTAGCGTACTTTGCTACATGAAATACCGCTCTCTTACGAACTGCTATCGACAAAAATAAAAACACCATCGTGACGAGCGAGGTGTCCTAACTCCAGAAATATAATAATATCGGTAGATTAACTCATTTTGTGAAACCTCAAAATGTTGATTACAGGGTGCAAAATACTCCAAATAAAAAGTTGTGTATTTAATTAATTAAAAATTATAGTATAGTTCTAAAAATTAAATTATTGTTATGTCTCAAAGGAACCTTATCTAAATTCAAAGTCGATATTCAAATATTTATAAATAATCATTATGGCCACGAACGAATATACCGCTGTTTTTCTGAATATTTGATTTGGACATAAATCAAAATCTACACAACGAAATCTTGATTTTTCTCTTTCACTAGAAAGATATACTCCACCAACTCCGTACGTTTCTTGTTTCACAGAGATCCAATTTAAAACGAACCCTGTACATTCAGTTGAAGTTCAAATCGCCAAATAGCGAACTACCTTCACCATTTCCAGCTCGATTGTAATTATATTATAATTTATACGTTCAACTGTCGTTTATATAATATATTCTTTATTATAATTCAACTCTAAACTGAACTAAATATCAAAGATGATCCAGTTCACACCATATCGCCATTTCAGGCAATTCTGATTATTTCAAAATTAAATATATTATTTAATTTATTATTTTAATTAAATATTCACCATTATTTAATTCAACGACCATTTGAATTCTAATTCACCATTTAAATAATTAAATAAATTAATTATCATATCGCTAAAAATACGGGTCATTACATTCTACCCCACTTAAAAATAATTTCGCCCTCGAAATAGCTAAGGTAGAAAACAAACCCTATCGACTGGTTAGAACTTATCTGTTCACTTCTCAACTTCAGTTTCAACTGAACCAATTTAGTTTCAATTAATTAATTCTTATCAACGAAAATTTTCAAAAATCCTGAAAATTTTCTAACGTTTTACTTTTTTTGAAAAATTTCGCCAGCACCTCCTTTATACTGGTCAATACGTCAAACCACCACTCGCCTCTTTGGGACATCTCCATCCCAAAAGAAAATCAAATAGCCAAGCGGCTTGCCAATTCGGCTCATAAATCTTATGTCCAATAGAAATATAAACTTGTAACTTTTGTCGGCATATCATTATATCCTTTCCACCTGTTATCAATTCAGCGGATACAAGGGTCATCCCAATCAAATTTCAATCTGCTTTTATCCACAACACAACCATTCGCTTATATCCAAGCCACATATCATTTCAACTCGAGTTTCTTCTCGATTCCCAACTCTTAACTTGATTATCACATTACACTTCAAATTTGAATCTCACAATCCAATTTGTCTTGATATCATTCTAATTCAATCTCAGTTACCACTTTACTGGCTTTACTTTAATTCAAATTTTCTTTCACAAATTTCTATTAAATTTGTTTTTAATTCAAACAGTCTTTTCCTAGGAGTTTTTAAACAGTTTACTTTTTTCAAAAATCAGAACTTTCATTTTTGAAATTCTGCACAACTTGTCTTTCCCAAAACAAAATTCAAAACAGTATGTCTGGTAGTAATTCGTCACTTACAACTCGAAAATAAATACTGATGATGCAGCTGTCATCATCAGAATCTATTTTCCAGCGATCGAAGTGAGTTCAATACTATAAAACCATTTCTAAACATTTCCACTTTGAAATTTATTTCAAAATATAATTCACACGAATTGTAAAACAATTTAAAATCTCCCAGGATCTTAAATTTTCCTTATTTTTAATCCAAATCCATTTACAAACACTTATCCAATTTTTCCAGAATTTTAATTCAATTTCTGGTTTAAATTCAGATTTAATTCATTTCGATTTCATATATTTCACTTATATGAATTCTGATCGATTATTTACATAACTATTTCTCTTTTCACAATCTTACTCGATTATAATCACAACCAATATATTATAATCATTCCGGTATAAATCCTTTATATCAAAATATAATTTGGGTAAATTATTTCATTTACCCTTTTTTCAAAACATACCATGACGGTTCATTGTATTCAAGTGTTTATAAACTCCTATCGACACAGTGGATCAACTGATCGACCAGAACCCCATAAACAACTCAACCAATAAATCTCCACAATATAAAACAAATTTTTATATTGAATAACAAATACGTTCACTCGTATATGTACACTCAAACTCAATCTAGGGTAATACTAACCCTATCTCTACTGAGTCACGCCATAGAGCCAAGGTAATTCACTTAACCGTGTGCTTTGATACCAACTGTAATGACCCGGGTTTTTTTGACGATCTTGGTTATCCGATATACAACACATATCGAACACCCAAGGATCGAAAATAACCGAATAGTTAATGAAAGAAATTAGAGGGTGAGGAAAGATACGGTAGAACTTATAGAAAAGAAGAAGAAGAACACAACATCAGAGTAACACGAATCTCACAGCGGAACTAATTAATATATTTCATAACATAACTTTGAAATACAAATCTGTACTTGAATATACATATCATTATCAAAGTACAACACTTACAACACAACGGAAATAACTATAACTATATAATCCTAAAGCCTCCTGCTCCAAGCTCTTCCAGTATATCTGTAAATCGCGACTACTTGACTCTTAAACATCAACCGATGTTGACCAAAACTCCCTTCTTAAGACTCCCAAATATCCATTACGAATCAGAGAAGTTTAAGCTGCTGCCACCATCTCCAGGGACCGTCGAGTTCGACAGTACCACCGTCATCGGGTTGCCTTCCCTTCCACCTTTGTTTCTCCTTCAAGCTATACCCCTTAACGACGTCCTTGTCGGCTCCGATTGTCAGGCCTAGGTAGAGCTGCTGAAACCCAGTCTTCCCAAAGATGCATCGCACACAGCAATCTTAGTATGGATGAGTATCTTGTCTCAAGAGAAATCCAAAGAAAAATGTTTTGTAATTTATCCATTTTATTTCAATTTGATATTGATTTTAATCTTCTCATTTTGGATACTTAGAAGAATAGTGGCGGCTTCTTTTTAGTTTTCATAGAAGGAGGATCTTAGGTTATAACGATATGAACAGGGTATTTATAGGAATTTAGTTTAAGATATTATTTTTGCTTTGTGTGGCTGAAATTAGATGGGTGCGTGGCCTTATTTCTCCCTGTATTTGATGTAGACAAAGGCTCCTGTACAGTTTACATGATGTACGTGTACACTTCATAGCCAAGGGGAGAATAAGTGGAAGTAGAATGAAGAGCGTGGCTTTGTTTTGTTTTAAGTGTTCCACAAACAATTTAGCGTACTCTGCTACACGAAATACTGCTCTCTCCAGAAATATAATAATATCGGTAGATTAATTCATTTTGTGAAACCTCAAAATGTCGATTACAGGGTGCAAAATACTCCAAATAAAAAGTTGCGTATTTAATTAATTAAAAATTATAGTAAAATTCTAAAAATTAAATTATTGTTATGTCTCAAAGGAACCTTGTCTAAAATCAAAGCCAATATTCAAATATTTATAAATAACCGTTATGGCCGCGAATGAATATACCGCTGTTTTTCTGAATATTTTATTTGGACATAAATCAAAATCTACACGACGAAATCCTGATTTTTCTCTTCCACTAGAAAGATATACTCTACCAGCTCCGTACGTTTCTTGTTTCACAGAGATCCGATTTAAAATGAACCCTGTACATTCAGTTGAAGTTCAAATCGCCAAATAGCGAACTACCGCCCCATTTCCGGCTCGATTATAATTATATTATAATTTATACATTCAACTATCGTTTATATTATATATTCTTTATTATAATTCAACTCTAAACTGAATTAAATATCACAGATGATCCAGTTCACACCATATCGCCATTTCAGCCAATTCTGATTATTTCAAAATTAAATATATTATTTAATTTATTATTTTAATTAAATATTCACCATTATTTAATTCAACAACCATTTGAATTCTAATTCACCATTTAAATAATTAAATAAATTAATTATTATATCGCTAAAAATATGGGTCATCACACCTCGAAAGGAAGCAAAGCCTCAAACACGCGACCGTTCCAATAAAGCGACTTCTTGACAAGCGCTTGGTGCCACTAAAGTGGCACCTCCCCAAGAGGGAGGCGAAGGTCCCTGGATTCCAAGATGTCACTGTTTGCTTAGGCAAACATCTGATAAGGATGAAGGCGTCCGCTCCTTGTCCCGGCTCAACGAAGAACAACGCATAACGGATGTGGTGCGCAGAATTATGGAAAAGACCTCGAAGAAGCCAGATAATGAGAAAGATTGGGGATTTGCTCCCACCAAAACCCCACTTATAGAAAGAATAAAGATGGCACCGCACCCAAAGAAATTCAAACCACTAGCAATCCAGACTTATAATGGAACAAGTGTTCCCAACATATTTCTGTTCAAATACGATCAACATTTGGACGGGGCACAAGCCACTGATGAGTTAAAGTCCTTATATTTTCCAACTTATCTCGAAGGTGTGGCATCACTTTGGTTCACAAAGCTACCACCCAGATCTGTAGATGACTTTGCTACCTTGGCCAAATTATGCCGAGAGCAATTCAGGCTCCAAGCAACAAAGGTGTGAGATGTTACGGAATTGAATGAGCTTGAGCAAAGACAGGGAGAACCACTCAGGGCCTTTCTTACTTGCTTCAATACTGCTGCTGCCAAGGTAGGCAATTATGAGCCTCGCCTGGACTTAATGCCCTTAAAGGGGCTTATATGGAAAAAGACTAAGCTTGTGCGGTGGATCAAAAGAAGAAGCCAAGTACACTTGAGGAATTGTTTGATAAAGCGGAAGAATATGTAGGCATGGACGAAGATCCGGACTGCACCATGGACGTTCCGGAAAGCAGCGTACAACCTGAAAAGAAGAATAATGATGCAGAAAACGGCCAGAAAAACCCCGGAAGTCAGAAAAGGAGCAACAATGGGAAAAACAACCGAATCAACAAAAAGTTCCGTTTCTATGAAATCTTGGAGTTGACTCCATTGAATGATACTGTGGAAAACATATGGCCACTAAAGAGACCGAGGAATACCCGGTCCCAAAGCAGATAAAGGTAGTGATGCAGCAATCAAATCCAGGAAGTTTTGCCGTTTTCATAACCAGCCAGGGCATAGCACAAATGAGTTTAGACACTTGAATGGCCTAATCGAGGAACTGATAAGGAAGAATAGGCTTCAGTAGTACACAAAGAATCCGCAAAATACCCAAGCTCCTCAAAGCCAGGGAATGTCTACCGGACAACCGAGGAAAGGTGAGAATGCTGCAAATGTCGTCATGCCAAGGTTAATCATTAACACCATCTCAGGGGGTCCGCACCCGGCCAGAAGAATTTGGGGGAACATTGTAAAATATACTAGTGAGATGAAGGACCTCCCAAAAGTAAAAGAACTCATGATTATGGATGAAGCTTTTTCATCAAAAATACCAAGGTCTCCCTTGGATGACATTGTATTCAAAGATCGAGACCAAGAAGGTTTGATAACTCCAACTGTGGATCCAATGGTGATAACCATAGGCTTGGGTCCTGCTATTGTCAGAAGAGTTTTGGTTGACAGCGGAGCATCCGTCAATGTCCTTGTCCTCAATGCCTTTCAAAGGATGAAGCTCTCCATGGAAGATGTGAAAGCATGCCAGAAAAAAATCCATGGATTCACGGGGCAAGCCGTTCAGCCAGTCGGAGTCATCAACTTGCTCGTTGAGCTCGGAGAAGGGGAGCAGAAGGCTGCACGAAAGCAGGATTTTGTTGTAATCGATGAGTTGTCCGCTTATAACGCCTTCCTTGGAAGACCAACCATCGCAGCTTTCGGGATAAAAATGGCTCCATGTTGTCTAACAATGAAATTTCCTACCGAAAACGGAGTTGGCGTGGTAAAGGGTGACCAACAAGCAGTAAGGGAATGTTATATGGCTGAGCTTGCAGAGGCGAGAAAGAAAGAAGTGAAAAAGGATGTTGGGCTTCCGTCCCGCATCCACGACTACCCCTTATAGCATTAAGGCTGGGCCCCCGTATTGGTGAGCACAGCGGAGCCCAGAAGGAAATCAATCCAAGAAGATCCAGTATGGAGGAAAACAGAGCTGCGCTAGCTGAGGACACTATTTATGTTCCAGTACATGATAAAGATCTTGACCGAGTTCTCAAGATAGGTTCTCAGTTGGGTCCGAAATTGCAGAATGATCTAATATAGTTTTTAAAGGCAAACTCGATGTATTTGCATGGACGCACTCTGACATGTGCAGAATATCACCAGATGTAATTGTTCACAAGTTGAATACTAATCCTAGTTTGACTCCTACAAAACAAAAAAGACGAATGCAAGGACCTGAAAGATCTATGACACTAAAGGAAGAAGTAGACAGATTGTTTAAAAACAATTTTATAAGAGAACCACTGTATCCTGCTTGGGTTTCCAATCCAGTCCTTATTAAACAATCCAATGGTAAATAGAGAGTGTGCATAGATCACTCGGCCCTTAACAAAGCATGTCCTAAAGACAGTTTTTTGTTACTGAGAATTGACCAACTTGTCGACGCAACAGCAAGGAATGAGCTGTTGTCATTCATTAATGCATAGTCTGGGTATAATCAGATCATGATGCATAAACCAGACGAAGAAGACACGAGTTTCATAACAGACAGAGGTTTATATTGCTACAATGTCATGCCATTTGGATTGAAGAATGCGGGAGCAACCTACCAACGCCTGGTAATTTCCATGTTCAAATCCCAAATCGGGAAAACTATTGAGGTCTATGTAGATGATATCCTAGTAAATTCCAGATAGGCAGAGAATCACCTTGAGAATTTAGCCAAGATGTTTCACATCCTTAGAAAGTACGATATGAAGTTGAATCCTCTGAAATGTTCCATTTGGAGTCTCATCAGGGAAATTTCTCGGATTTACAGTCAATGCTAGGGGCATTGAAGTGAACCCTTCGCAAGTCACAGCATTATGGGAAATGGGAGCTCCAAGGACGAAGAAGGAGCTTTAGATTCTGAATGGGAAAATTGCTGCCCTTAATCGGTTCATCTCAAAGCGACCGATCGGTGCAATCCACTTTTTGATGCCTTGAAAAAGGGAAGGAAAGACTTCCAGTGGACTTCAGAGTGTCAAGCATCTGTTGAAGAATTGATTAAGCATATGGAGTCACCGTCGATGCTCTCTAAGCTTAGGGATGGAGAAGAGCTTTTCCTATATCTAGCCGTCTCATCACATTCCTTAAGCGCAGCACCCGTCCGAGAAGATGCTAAAGTCCAATGTCCAGTTTATTATATTAGTAAGCGGCTCGCCAGAGCAGAATTAAACTACCAAAAGTTGGAGAAACTTGCATACTGTCTACTTATTGCATCAAAGCAGTTAAGACCATATTTCCAATCTCATATAATAAAATTTCTCACTGATCAACCGCTAAGGCAAGTTCTATTTCGCCTAGAAACTTCGGGAACGTTATTGAAATGGAACATTGAGCTTAGCCAATACGACATCACGTATCACCCCCAAAGAGCTATTAATGGGCAAGCCTTGGCAGATTTCATCGTTGAATTCACAGACAGGGGAGAAGAGACTGAAGAACAAGCAGAGATAGTGACAATCTAGAAGTTGTACTTTAATGGATCCAGGAATGATTATTGTTCAAGGGCTGGAATTGTCTTAGAAACTCCACATGGTTACTCTCTGTGTTATGCTTTGAGATTGGAATTCCCATTGACAAATAATGAGGCTGAATACGAAGCATTAATAACAGGGCTAAAGTTAGCAAAGGAACTAAATCTGAAAACTCTGCAAATCTTCAGTGATTCTCAGCTTGTGGTTTGTCAGGCCCTTGGAGAATTCCAAACTAAACTCGGAAACCTCCCTTCATATGTCGTCAAAGCTATGGAACTTCTCAGCAACCTCGACCACTACACTATACACCACAATCCGAGGGAAGAAAATTCAAAGGTGGATTCTCTTGCCAAATATGCTAGCTCTTCAGATACACAGTTGCTGAGTCTTATTCCTATAGAAGTCCTTTCATCTCCCGCCATCGAGGAAGCAGATGTTGACTGGGTTATGGAAATGGATGAAGAACCCGTGTCATGGATGACTCTAATCAAGGAACACATCCTTAAGGGGAAACTCCATGAAGAGCCAAAAAAGAGAAGGAAAATATTACGCAAGGCTCCATTATATCTTATTCAGGATGGGAGATTATACAGACGAGGATTTTCTATGCCATTGCTTCGATGTGTAACAAAAGAGGAATCAAAACCGATATTTTCAGAGTTACATGAAGGAGACTGTGGAGGTCACATAAGCGGTCAAACACTAGCCAAGAAAATTCTTCGATACGGCTACTTTTGGCCTGATGTGAACTTAGATGTGATGACCTATGTTAAGAAATGCAATAGATACCAAGTTTTGCGAAGATTCCAAGAGCACCTCCTACTGAATTGACTCAAATGGTTAGCCATGGCCATTTGCCGTCTGGGGCATAGAATTGATCGGAGCATTACCTACAACCAAATCAAATATGAAATACGCAATAGTGGCGATGCATTATTTCACTAAATGGGTTGAATCTGAACTGCTAGCCACTATTACTTCAAAGAGGGTGATCAACTTCGTCTTGAAAAACATCATCTGTAGGTACCACATAAGATAATCACTGATAATGGAACTCAATTTGAGAGTGGAGAGTTCTTAGACTTTTGTGCCAAGTACAAGATCAAGAAAAGCTTCTTGACTATTGCCCATCCGTAGGTCAACGGGCAAGTCGAATAAATCAACAAGATCCTGAAATCAACCATCAAGAAGCGGCTCGAGAAAGCCAAGAGTGGTTGGGTTGATGAACTTCTTTTTGCACTATGGGCATATCGCGCAACCCTTAAAACTGCGACGGGGCACACTCCGTTTGAACTGGCATTCAGATCCGAAACCATAATCCCAGTTGAGCTGGAAGTGCCTACTCATAGAAGAATCCACTTCGACCCAGTAGAGAACGAGAAACTCCAACTTGAAGCACTCGATTTGCTCAAGGAAAGAAGAAGAGAGTCGGAACTCAGAATCATGGCACATCAGAGAATAATAGCTCGTCATTTTAATGCTAAAGTAAAACACAAAACCTTCCAAGTTGGGGAACTTCCCATGAAAAGGATTATGACTGGAACTGGGGTACTTGGACCTAACTAGGAGGGGCTATATATGATTAGCCAGAAATTCACCGATGGTACTTTTGAGCTGAAAACGATGGATGGACTCCAACTTCTGAGAGCAATGAGTTCCATACACCTCCGTCACTACTTCATTTATTTTTTCTTTCATGTGATTTGACAAAGTTGTAAATATCATGCGTTGTGAATACCATGCAACATCATTTCAAGCTTTGTATATACTAATGAAAGCACTTGCCTAAATCGTATAGTTTGCAAATAGTTTGCTAAAATTTGATTTTGATCGCAGGTCCATTAAAAGAGCGTTAACGCATTTTTTACCTAATAAGACCTAGTGCTTTCCAAAGCACATCCCGATCGGGATAGCTTGGGATAGCTGATCGGGACAGCTCGGGATGGCTCAAACACCCATTGCTTAACGTTTAAAACTTCATTTGCAATCAACTTAATGAAGTGTAGTATATAAATGCAAGAAAGAGACACCAGGGACTGAATGGTTAAATGGCATGATGTTCAAAGCTACAAGCAAAGTCATAGGTCTCACTGAAGGACCACCTTCTTAATTGCAAGGTCTCTAGCCCTAGTTCTAACAAATCATGGTAAAGACCGATAAATGAACTAGTGTCTGCCCTGTGGAAAAATGCAACTTTAAACCAAATTCCTCCCAGTGGGGCACCTAGTTCATCGCCTGTGCCATTAATACACGGTCCAGCTGCGACATACGCTGGGCTTTTAAACCAAAGACCTCCCAGAGAGGCACCCAGTTCATCGCATGTGCCATTAATACATGGTCAAGCTGTGACATACGCTGGGCTTTTAAACCAAAGACCTCCCCGAGGGGCACCTGGTTCATCACCGATGTCACATGGCTGGATAGCGATATAAACACCGAGCTTTAAAACAAAAGACCTCCCCGAGGGGCACCCGGTCGATCATCAGTACCATGGTTACATGGTCCGATTATGACACACACTGGCCTTTTAAACCAAAGACCTCCCCGAGGGGCATGTGGTTTGTCGCCGATGTCACATGGCTGGATAGCGATATAAACACCGGGCTTTAAAACCAAAGACCTCCCCGAGGGGCAACCAGTCGATCGTCAGTACCATGATTATATGGTCCGATTATGACATACACTAGGCTTTTAGACCAAAGACCTACCCGAGGGGCACCTGGTTCATCGCTGATGTCACATGGCTGGATAGCGATATAAACACCGGCTTTAAAACCAAAGACCTCCCCAAGGGGCACTTGGTCGATCGTCAGTACCATAATTACATGGTATGATTATGACAAACACTGGGCTTTTAAACCCAAGACCTCTCTGAGCGGCACTCGGTTCATCGTTAATGCCATTGATACATGGTCGGATAACAATATAAACACTGAGTTCTAAAAGACCTCTTAAGAGGCATCCGACCAGATGCTGAATCTTCCAAATCCAGCTATTGATTCTGGGTCTTCCAAACCTAGTTACTGACGGATTGCAAAAGACCCCTACAGGGGCATCCGATCATATGCCGGGTCTTCCAGATTCGGTTAGTGACGGACCCAAAAACCTCCTTGGAGGCACCCTACAAATTCTACAAATAACTGAGTCATTCAGTCACAACGAATAATGGGTTTATAAATACCTCTTTAGGGGAAAAAAATAAGACCCCTCGAGCAGGGGCACGAAAACAGAAATACATCCCCATAAAAGATATAAGCCGGACAAACCATATTGGGATCTTCTAACCAGGATCATGCATTGTTCACAGAAAAAGAAGCATCGAAAATTGCGTTAACCTGAATCAAGGAAATTCAACAGTAAAACTGGTTAAGCAAGCCCAGCTAGCAATGACTCATGGCTATAGTAAAAACCTTGTTTATAAAGAAGCACCACGAAGTCGAAAACATTGTGAAACAAAAGAGTTCTGACATAAAGAATTCGTGACGCCAGCATGAAAAGAAAACAAGTATGAGATGTAGAACGGGAAGTCTGATCATGTAGCATAGGGTATACACAACCAAAAAGCTACTTTATCCGCAAAGCAGGTCAAACACAGAGTCAAGTACATAAGCTAGAGTCATAAGCGAGGACTGGCACTCGCATAGAACAATCTAGTCTAATAATTTACATACATAAGATTACAGACCAAAAAGCAGAACAAGAAAGTCATGATTCATGGTTTCCACCCATCACAAAGTCACTTTCTAAGAAGAATGAGAGGAAGGCGGCTCAATCTTTCCCTCCTGACCCAAAAGCTTGGCGATAACCCTATCTATAGACTTTAAGGCCTAGAAAAGCATGGCATTGTCATCCTCCAAAATAGAAATTCGTTCATGTTGTTCCCTGTTATATGTCTAGAGGTCACATGAAAGAATGTTCTAGCCAATCATCTTCTTTGCAGTATAATTTTCAAGAAGATTAGTGTGCTTTTCAAACCAGTCCCTGGTTTTGTCATGCTGAGCAAGTGCACTACGATGTATGGCATTTATGTCATTAGGAACGGTCTGTTGGTCGAATGGATATATGTCCACCTCAATGCGTGCCCCCTGCAGACACCACCTTCGAATCGGCTAGCAAGCTCAGGGTGGCATGGTTTAGAAACATAGCGAGGTCTGTCCATAATAGCTCGTAGGTCTTCAAGAGATGGAGCATTACACGCAGGTGGGTTAGATGTAGAGTAAGCATCTGACAGGCGACTCATTCGATTTACGACGTTTCCAAGAATCATCTTCCCTCAAAGGACCTTTCATCTTTTTATGACTAATATACATTCTGCATAAGCAACTTCATTCATAAATATATAAAGGAAAAGAGTAAGAAAGCATGTGTAGGAGTGTTCAACCCAATCAAGGTTTTAGGTCGTTGAACCCAATCAAGGTTTCAGGTCATTGAAACCAATCAGGATTTCAGGTCATTAAGACCAATCAAAGTTTTAGGTTTATAGTTTTAGGTCAAACTAAACTTTTCAAAGCTCTAAGTGGTTCCATTCAAACTTAAGGTCACTAAAATATGTCAATACTTTATACTATAAGTTGAAAATGACCCAAAACTGGGGATTGAAATAATGACCTAAGGCTTCGAGTTATCATAACGACCTAGAGTAGGATCGCGATTTGAAAAACTTAAAGCGGAAATGACGACCCAAAATGTGCGGTTGATTCAAGTGAACAAGAGGCTTTCGATATTCGGTGAGACCTACAACTTGAAATACGCTACCATGGGTCGTGACCATAATAGAGTTCCATCTTAAACTACAAACATAATTACAAAATATAGATTAGGATGATAAAGGGGAAGTATTATTTCGACATCATCGTTAAATGACATGCTTTGAGGTGTTAAGTCCAATAGAATATATATATACCACAAAAGATCAAAATTTGCCATTCAAAGATTGAATACCAAAAGAATCAAACCTGAAAAAAGACGATCTTGGATTTGGGTGTGTGATTGATGATTCGCTTCGTGATCCGGCCATAAAATGACCTCACGAGATAATCAATTTCAGTAAGAGTTTGGGATGAGAGATTTTTGGGTCCAAGAAGCCACCATTAACAAGTTTCGAAGCAAAAAAGGTGAGAAATAAAAGAAAGGGTCTGGAATTGAGTATAAGGAGTAAAGGCTTGCTGGGCCAAGCTTGGGTTAAAAGCTTATCTGTGGCCCAAAACGACCTAGGTTAAATTTTGAGACCCTCAGCAGCCTAAGATCCATAGCGACCTACAACAAAGAATATATGAGAAGAGTTAAGGTCTGAAACGACTTAAAGGCCCTAGAAATATAAAATTCCGACCTGATAACAGGCTAAGGTTACCAAGTTCGAGGCCTGTGTTACCTTTGATTACACAAACTTCGAGGGGCAAATTAAATGTTAACCCATAAAATATATTTCGAAGGATAGTAAGCATGTGCGAGCCGTTTTATGATTTTAAGTCAACATGTTCCTTGGGTCGTTAAGGTTTCTCTAGCTCATTGAGCTTCTTAGCTCGCTTAAACGTGCTAAACCGCTACAGTATCTTGGGTCGCTCAGACAATATGGGATGTTCAAGAAACTTTAATTCATTTAGGTGTGTTAGACCGTTGCGCCATCTTAGCTCGTACGATTATTTAGGTCGTCAACCCTCTTTAGGACGTCGAGCCTCTTTAGCCAACTCCGCCTTCTTAGTTCGTGTCACAAAAGACTTAAGTCGCTCTGCGTTGTGTAGATAGCATTGATGTACTTCAAAAGCTTTTAGCCCACCCGACGGCCTAAAAAGAGGTTCAGGGAAATTACAAGATTGCAACCTGACCTGAATTCCACCTATAAATACCCCTCTCATTCCTTCATTAAGGGGGATCGGATTCTGAGGCCATGAAGTGCTGCTGAAATCTATCCACAACCATTTTAAAGGATTCTAGCATTCATCATCATCACTAAGTGAAGATTCGATCATCAATTGGTCAAGACTTCCAACAAATCCATCTAAATGATCTAAGAATTGAAGATTCATCATCCAAGTTCAAACATTTAGAGAAATCCTTCCGGTTCTTATCTAATCAAGTTATTTCTTCACTGGACATTCTACCTCTCCATCATTTTTGGTGGATTCAAGTTAGATCCATAAGTGAGAGAGTGATTAGACTTGTTGTAAGAGCTAATCAAACTTTGTAATGGACATATTGATAATGGAACCTTACATGAAAGTGGATGTAGATCCACTTTGGATCGAACCACTATAAGAACTCCGTGTTCTTACTTTCATGCTACTAGTATATCTTTGATTGCGGCCTCACTTTATTTTTCTTTGCTGGATTGGTGAAGTGCGTTTCATGCACCTTTGGTGTTGAAGACAAAACTCGATTTCAACATTTAAAAAATCCCATTTTTATTTAAAACTATCTCCTAATAAAAATTACATTTTTAAATTAATGTTATTTATAAAAAATCTAAGATTAATTAAATTAATAGCATATGAAAAAAAATGTAAACAAAACTCACCTTTTTCTTGCAAAAACGGAATTTTCTTGATGGAGGAGGGCCCAAAGCAAGAGGTGGAGACGGGGGAAGGTCGCTGGTGGTCGGGCGGTGGCATGCCTGAGGCGGAGGTGGTCCATGTGTGGCCTGCGGCGGCGATTTGGGTGGAGGATGGGGGTGTAGACTGTTTTTAGAAGGAGGAGAGAGGAGAGGAAGGAGCGGAGGAGGGGGGAGGTTTCGCCAGCGGCGGGGCACCCACGGAGGGGCGGCGGCGCGACACCTGGAACGGCGATGGCAGTAGATCGATTTTGGGAGAGGGCGATTTTCTGAACGACCGGGGGGGAGGGTTTTGGGGAAAATGAATTTAGGGTTTAAAATTTTATAAATATATATATAATATAAGTTTTTCCCAAAAATATTTGTTTATCCATACTAATTCCAAATCGAACCCCCCGACTGTCCTCCCTAGCAAATTATCCCTATTTCGAACACAATGGGGGTATGTTTCGTAAGCTAATTCAGCTGTTTCAATAGGTTTTTATCAAAATTAAAATATAAATCAGTGTATATTGAATTTTAACGTACATTTTAATTTACCGAGGCCACATACTGGCTCCAAAAATTACAGAAAAATTCTAGCTATGTTTTGACGATACTGTAACAACCCAAAAATCTGGGCCAGTTCAAAATTTTTATTTTGGCAATTTTAGCGAATTTTGATTATTTAAAATGAATTATTTTAAATAATATCATCGAGAAATTTATTTTGAATATAATTCGAACGTATATATTATACGCGTCCTCGTTAGAATATAAATAATTATATATAATTATAAAAGGAATTGAAAATGGCGCGGTAGTTCGATAATTCGATTTCAAACTTCAAATGAATGTACCGGGTGCAAAACAAACCGGATTTTAGTGAAACCAAAAATATTAGAATCTATTTGAAGATATCTTTCCAACGAATCCGACAAATCGAAATTTCATAGCGGGAATCAAAAGATATGTCCAGTTGAAAATTCTGAATAGTCGCTACGGAATTCAGGCCCTTAAAAATAGCCATTTTACAAACGACCTCGGATTTCGACGAAACCACTTTTGTTGGATCCGTGATGTAATGTTATTGCTAAGTTTCAAATTTCATAATTTTTCGAATCAATATGTAAGTGTGGCAAAGGAAAACGCGTTTGACTAGTTTCAGTTGATTTTAATCGACTGGAAAATGGCCATTTTTCAAACGGTCTCAGAATTCGATGAAATTAGTTTTGTTTGGACCGTATCGTCAATACGAAGCTAGAAAATATTTTTCTGGAATTTTTCGTGTTAGTATGTGGCCCCAGTAAATTGAAATACGCGTTCAAATTCAATATATAGAGTTATATTTTGATTTTGATGAAAACTGATTGTAACGGTCGAATTGGCTTGCGATACATATCTCATTGTGTTTGGAATGAGGGTAATTAGCTAGGGGCGACAGTCGTTGGATCTCGATTGGAGATCGAAATTAAAAGTTGTTTTTTAGATTTAATTAAATAATTAAATATTTATAGACTATGTAACCCTAACCTAGGTCAACCTTTCTTTTATTCAGCCCCGTGGTCAAATTACGCCTCCCCCTTGAAGAAAAACCTGTCGCCTTCATTCCCTCCGCCACCGCCGGCCTTCTGGCACCGCCTCCCCTGGCGCTCAGGCCAACCCCCGTCGTCCACACCCCCTCAACAACCACCGACCCTCCACCTAGCGCCGCCACCCCCTATAGCGTCCCCCATCTTCAATTTCAAACCCTAACCACACCCAAAACCCACCTCCGCCTGAACCCCTGGCCGCTGGAGCCTCCCCCGACCTCCCTAACCCCGGCGTCCACGTCGAACACTTCTCCCCTTCTGACAAAAACCCGTAGCCCTCTTTAAAACCCCAAACCAGAAGGGAACTCGATGCTAGTCGCCGCCGTGGGCACCCAGGCCGCCATCACCACCAGCTGCGCGAAGACTCCACCCCCTCCGACGATCTGAGTTCGTCCTCCCTCCTCTTTGTTAACCAAAAGTGAGTTTTACTGTTTTTAAAATCTGAATTTTCTCTTTTTTATATATATGATGTAAACATTGTTTAATTTTAAATTCAGTTTTAATATGAATAAAGGTAAGGTCTTTAATGTAGGAAAGATACGATTTTTATATTTTAAAAATATAAAAATATGATTTTTACCATATGTGAAATATAAAAATATAGCTTTTGTAAATATAACGTAGTAAAAATTCGATTTTTATATATTGAATAGCGTAGAAAAAAATATGATTTTTATATGTCGAATAGCGAAGTAAAAATGTGATTTTTATATATGTAGAGAATACGGGCAGTGAAAAGTGACAAGAGGCAAGAACGACGAAGACTTCTGCATAAGAAGAGTCGTGGCGTTGGATTAGCTATCGGTGAGAACTTCTCACCTTTCAATTTAAATTTTCTAGTTATATGTATATACTAGGATGCAGACGGTGTTTAGTAGCACCCGACACCCGTCATCCACAGACCATGGATGGCTTGTTTGTTTAATTGTTTGGTTGTGTAGTTGGTTAGATTATTTGGTTTGAATTGAATTGTTTGGTGAAATGAAATTGATTTGATTGATGTGTGAATGGCGTGGGCTTTCACTAGACCGGGGATAAGGCTAGGCCTTGTCCCGTTTCTAGTATCGTGTCGTTATGCCGCCGAAATTTTCTAAAAATAAGTTAGAAAAATAAAGATAACATTCTATTTAATAAATGAACCGAATAGAAAATTCATAGGTTGAATAAAATAGTTTGATCGTTAAAAAAATAATTTTTAACGTGAATGTGAATAAATAAATATTCATTTACAAACCGGACGGTTTGTTTATGTACACCTATTTGAAGGACATTAATTGGGACGATAAATTTTACACATCGCCCAACTGCCCAAATAAAAATCTGTGTTTGATTGCTTGAAACCCCACACGGGTATTGGAATGATATTTGGCATACACTAATCCCGATTGTTTAGTTGTATGTCGATCGATTGATTGACAGGCTGTTATAAGCGTTGAATATTTATATTTGATGCTTATACAGTGTAGAATGCACTTTGGATGATGGTTGATTATTCATCGTTGTTGATATATACATGTGTTGTAGAAAATCCATATAATTAACATTATATGGTAATTGATTGGGCCTCATTCCAGTTTTAAAATAGAAATATTTGAAAAAGAAATATTTGAAATAGAATATTTGAAAATAGGAATATATGAAGCCGTATTGATTAGATTGACGCCATTTTGACGTGAACGATATTTATATCGGTTTTATTCATTTTATAATGAATATCGAAAGTGATTTCAAAATCTGATATTTTGAAAAAATTTAATATAAATAAATTCGAATTGAAAGTGAATAGAAACGAATTCGAATTGAAATTGAATATAAATGAATTCGAATTGAAAGGGAATTGAAATGAATTCGAATTGAAAATTGAATTGAATTGAAAACGAACTGAAATTGAATTAGAAATCAATTTGAATTGAAATCAATTTGAAATGAATTTAAATTGGAATATTCAATTTTGATTTGAAATTGAATATGAAGTTGAAACCGTTTTGAAAATGAATTTAAAACGATTTATAAAGCTCGTTTTGAATTGAAATCGACGAGGTATATATTATATATATTATATATATAATATAATGGCCTGAATAGAACGCGCCGCGCCGCGGCAGTTCGCGAATTTCGACCATTGACTTCGAACAGATATTGCGGGAGATCCGACCGTCAGATTCTCCTAAAACCGAAACCGTTGGGTTCGTATCGAAAAGAGCTTTCTAAAGAATATTAGAAATTAGAAATCTAACGGTTGGATTTGGAATTATGTCCAAATTGAATTTGAAAAAGGTCGTTGTTAGTGCAGTTCGATGGCCGTTGATGGAAATCGACTGTACAAGCCTTGATAAATTTATTAAAAATAGTACTAATTTGTGTAAAATCATAAGAAATGATTTAGAAAGAATTGGGATGAAAAACTCCATATTTGAAAAGATAAAAATAGATTTTTATCGAAATGAACTAGTTTTGAACTAGAATTACAATTCTATTTATTTTTAAATAAATAAATTGAATTTGAAATGGTATTGAAAATAACCAGAATTTCCAATGATTGCATTGGAATGGATATGAATCGAAATTCTCTTCGGAATATTTCGATGTTGGATTTCGTGATTATACAAATGTTGTTATGGAAATTTGAAAGATATAGATATATATATCATTATTTCCAATACGATCTTTGTTGGTCGCAGAATTTGATATTGAATATAAGCCGGGATATTTTCTGTTCAGAGCCTTGTGTTTAATATCAAATGTGATTTGGGTTTGTCGTGAATGGTGTCTTCATTAACACTATTCTTGAACCCAGTTGGGAAAAGATTTAATCTTTTTATTTAGATTTAATGAAGTGTACCAATTAAATAATATTTAATTGGAATTAAATTGATATTGATTTTTGGGTTTATCGTGGACAGTGTTTTAAATAACACTCGTTCTTTAACCCGATAATTAATGGAATGTGATTTTGGGTTTATCGTGAACCGTGTTTTAAATGACACGGATTCTTTAACCCAGTTAACGATTAAAACTAAGTGGAGTTTTAATGAATCTTTAATTAGATTGAAATGATCGAGAATGGAGTATCACCAGTTTTGCTCCAGGCGGTAGTTAAATCTTTAATTAGATTTGAACGTGAAATGGTAATTGAATTTACCGATAACACCGTGGTGTTAGATATGAAGTATTACCAGTTTTACATCATGGGTTGAATAGGTTGGGATTGGGAAATTAAAACAAATGATTACTTCGGTAAGGTTCGTTGATCCCGACAAGTTGAATCGAAATTCAAAAGGATAGATTAAAGAATAAATTTTAATGATTTTATCTTTGATAAAATTAATGGGAACCTTTCCCTATGAATGTGAAATTTAGAAACTAACTGTCGGTTAGCTAAGCAGAATGGTTTCCTGGATATTGATCTGATGTTGGTTTCGGCCTTCGGGGTTAATATTTGGGGAATTATTCTCTTGATTATTTTACGGTTAGTGAGTGATGAATTGGAATGAGGCGTATGTTATGTTTGTGTAACACTTATTTAAAATATACGCGAGTTATTCAGAAAGACCGGGTTTAACCCATTCTGAATAACTGATACGACAATAAGTCGAAGATGAAGACGGTGGTCGAAGACCGGAAGTCTTCACGTCGTTTGGGTGATTACTGATGATCTTGATTGGGTTGTACACCCAAGAAGATGGAAACAGTTGGTGATCATCTAGACGTACTTGGAGATCGATGGATATGCGGGGTACTAGGTGCCTCCGGTTTCGTTCAGACCTAGAACGAACCTGTAAATGGACTGTGTGTCGGACATTGGATTTCATTCTGTGTGACTGATATAGGTTGCATGGAGTGGTTTGCCTGTGTGGCATGCAAAGATGCAATTGATCGAGGCTTCTGTTGAAAAGCAAAGTCTTGTGGTGATGATCAAAGCACAGCCTGTGTGGCATAGCTTTGTGTAACGTGAATTCGCGAGCCTCACTCCCCGGTGGTGAACCAAAAACGGGAGACGGACCTCAGGGGGGACATGCGTTTTCTTTCTAGCTAGGGTGGTGTCAGTGACCTACCAGCCCTGACATTTATATACTTTTCACCTGTGTGGTTGTTGCTGTTGCGAGGCGCCTCAGTTTGATCGGACGATCCGGGTCCGATGGAGTCATTCGTTGGCTCATTTACGCCCCAAAGGGCGGAGAAACCTATTGTTCAAGCATTATAATCCACATCAGTGGACCAGCCCTGACGATCCAAGGGGCAGTTATGGCTGTTCCTGAGGCTCGGGCTAGAGAGTCTCGAATCGTTTGAGGACTATCTTTTGCCTCGGTTCATAGATGGAAATCCAATTTCCAAATACGTGACATTTGCGGTTTTATTTGTAGACCTATATACGACGACATAGTGGCATGGGACGCTCATGCCGTCTATGATTGATACTTATGATTTGAAATTTCTTTATACACTATGCACTTATAATAGTATCAAATGATTTGTTTTAAACGTATCAAGCATTCTTGGCTATTATAAGGTAAAAACCCTATCCTCCGGCTTGCGTTGCATTGTGTGATGGGAACTGGGTCTTATAATAGCTTCATTTTTCTTTATTTAGCATTGCGCTCTTTGTTTTATGCACTGGTATTCTTGGGAGGAAACCCGTTCCGTGCTATACGGCGTGGTCCATTGATTTACCGAACTTTAAAAATAAAGAATAATAACTGTTTTAGTTCTCACACCAGTCACATGACTGACCTGGAGTTTATTGTTTTAACCTAAACTCTGGGTGCCCCTATTTTGACATGGGCAGCTAGTAGTTTTGGTTTTTGCAGATTTATATTCACAGGATCCTGGTTTACAACTGGAATGATATCCGAAAAGCTTGGTATCCGTATATCTCTTCTAGTTGTGTATTGTATTATTTTCCGCTGCGATGTATTTAAATGTAATTTAAATCTCTGATATTTCTGTATAATATTCATTTATACTCTCTATATTCTTGTAATCTGATGCATTGTTGTAATATACAATGAAATGTTCTTCCATCTGCGTTCTGTTTTGTCTTGTCCTCACAGTAATTCATTCTTTCTCATCTCTTCGGAGACCGGGGAAGTTCGGGTCGCTTCATTTGGTATCGGAGCTTTGGTTTACAAAGCTCAGAGAACAAGGCACCTTAGAACCATACGAAAGAATTCATCAGATATTGGATTAGTAATATCCAACGAGAATGACTCGGTAGAGATGGGATCAGTAGTATCCTAGAACGAGTGTGAAGAGTATATTTTTAAAGTGAAAACAAATTTTGTTTAGAAAATTTAAATCAATTATTCGTATTTGATTATTTATTTATATTGATTTGGACAGTCCAGTATATAAAGATTTTGCATATACACCCAGCAAACGTGTATTTGAAATTTTAATATACTGGATAGATATAGAATCACACTCTAGTCGCCCGGAGATGGTTCTGATGATTGAAGCTTCATCATCAGAATTAGTGTTCGAGAGTCGAAGGTGTGATATTTATATATTTCCAATTGACTGGTGTGAGAACCAAAATTAGATAGGGCCTAGTGTTGTGATTTGGCATCAAAATTTTGATTTTTGACTATTTATCAAAATTATGAATTTGAAACGTTAAATTCACTGATTGATTGATGTTTGTGTTGTTTGTTTATTTGTTTGATAATTTTGAACCATTATGCCTAACTGAATCAAATATTGAATTGTATCGAAAATTAGTCGCATTTGCTTGCATATACATGTACTTACATTGAACAGGTCATAGCAAGGAGGCTAGAGCAGATAATAAAATTTGTTTGCCCGACAAATAGGTACATGTTTACTATAATTTACTGTTTTGTTTGGGTGATGATGATTTTATGAGCCGATTGGCTAGCCGCTTGGCTTTTTCTTTTTCTTTTTGAGATCAGAAGGCCTGTATGGCAATTTCGGGATTTTTCCCGTGGCTCCCGGTGCAAGGGAGGTTATGGCGAAATTTTTCGAAAATTCCGGGTGTTAGCCAAATTTTTGAAAAATTTGAAAATTCTCAGAAACTGAAAAGTTGGAGAATGGAAGCAAGATCGAACGTAGAGTTGATTAATCAAACCACTTTCGACTTTGTTCCTTTTCGGGGACGAAAAGTTTTGAGTGGGGGAGATTGTAACAACCCAAAAATCTGGGCCAGTTTAAAATTTTTATTTTGGCAATTTTAGCGAATTTTGATTATTTAAAATGAATTATTTTAAATAATATCGTCGAGAAATTTATTTTGAATATAATTCGAACGTATATATTATACGCGTCGTCGTTAGAATATAAATAATTATATACAATTATAAAAGGAATTGAAAATGGCGCGGTAGTTCGATAATTCGATTTCAAACTTCAAATGAATGTACCGGGTGCAAAACAAACCGGATTTCAGTGAAACCAAAAATATTAGAATCTATTTGATGATATCTTTCCAACGAATCCGACAAATCGAAATTTCATAGCGGGAATCAAAAGATATGTCCAGTGGAAAATTCTGAATAGTCGCTATGGAATTCAGGCACTTAAAAATAGCCATTTTGCAAACGACCTCGGATTTCGACGAAACCACTTTTGTTGGATCCGTGATGTAAAGTTATTGCTAAGTTTCAAATTTCATAATTTTTCGAACCAATATGTAAGCGTGGCAAAGGAAAACGCGTTTGACAAGTTTCAGTTGATTTTAATCGACTGGAAAATGGCCATTTTTCAAACGGTCTCAGAATTCGATGAAATTAGTTTTGTTAGGACCGTATCATCAATACGAAGCTAGAAAATATTTTTCTGGAAATTTTCGTGTTAGTATGTGGCCCCAGTAAATTGAAATGCGTGTTCAAATTCAATATATAGAGTTATATTTTGATTTTGATGAAAACTGATTGTAACGGTCGAATTGGCTTGCGATACATATCTCATTGTGTTTGGAATGAGGGTAATTAGCTAGGGGCGACAGTCGTTGGATCTCGATTGGAGATCGAAATTAAAAGTCGTTTTTTAGATTTAGTTAAATAATTAAATATTTATAGACTATGTAACCCTAACCTAGGTCAACCTTTCTTTTATTCAGCCCCGTGGTCAAATTAAAATTGCCGCCTCCCCCCTTGAAGAAAAACCCGTCGCCTTCATTCCCTCCGCCACCGCCGACCTTCTGGCACTGTCGCCCTGGCGCTCAGGCCAACCCCCGTCGTCCACGCCCCCTCAGCAACCACCGACCCTCCACCTAGCGCCGCCACCCTCTGTAGCGTCCCCCATCTTCAATTTCAAACCCTAACCACCCCAAAACCCGCCTCCGCCTGAACCCCTGGCCGCTGGAGCCTCCCCCAACCTCCCTAACCCCGACGGCCACGTCGAACACTCCACCCCTTCTGACAAAAACCCGTAGCCCTCTTTAAAACCCAAAACTAGAAGGGAACTCGATGCTAGTCGCCGCCGTGGGCACCCAGGCCGCCATCACCACCAGCTGCGCGAAGACTCCACCCCCTCCGACGATCTGAGTTCGTCCTCCCTCCTCTTCGTTAACCAAAAGTGAGTTTTACTGTTTTTAAAATCTGAATTTTCTCTTTTTTATATATATGATGTAAACATTGTTTAATTTTAAATTCAGTTTTAATATGAATAAAGGTAAGGTCTTTAATGTAGGAAAGATACGATTTTTATATTTTAAAAATATAAAAATATGATTTTTACCATATGTGAAATATAAAAATATAGCTTTTGTAAATATAACGTAGTAAAAATTCGATTTTTATATATTGAATAGCGTAGAAAAAAATATGATTTTTATATGTCGAATAGCGAAGTAAAAATGTGATTTTTATATATGTAGAGAATACGGGCAGTGAAAAGTGAGAAGAGGCAAGAACGACGAAGACTTCTTCATAAGAAGAGTCGTGGCATTGGATTAGCTATCGGTGAGAACTACTCACCTTTCAATTTAAATTTTCTAGTTATATGTATATACTAGGATGCAGACGGTGTTTAGTAGCACCCGACACCCGTCATCCACAGACCATGGATGGCTTGTTTGTTTAATTTTTTGGTTGTGTAGTTGGTTAGATTATTTGGTTTGAATTGAATTGTTTGGTGAAATGAAATCGATTTGATTGATGTGTGAATGGCGTGGGCCTTCACTAGACCGGGGATAAGGCTAGGCCTTGTCCCGTTTCTAGTATCGTGTCGTTATGCCGCCGAAATTTTCTAAAAATAAGTTAGAAAAATAAAGATAACATTCTATTTAATAAATGAACCGAATAGAAAATTCATAGGTTGAATAAAATAGTTTGATCGTTAAAAATATAATTTTTAACGTGAATGTGAATAAATAAATATTCATTTACAAACCGGACGGTTCGTTTATGTACACCTATTTGAAGGACATTGATTGGGACGATAAATTTTACACATCGCCCAATTGCACAAATAAAAATCTGTGTTTGATTGCTTGAAACCCCACACGGGTATTGGGATGATATTTGGCATACACTAATCCCGATTGTTTAGTTGTATGTCGATCGATTGATTGACAGGCTGTTATAAGCGTTGAATATTTATATTTGATGCTTATACAGTGTAGAATGCACTTTGGATGATGGTTGATTATTCATCGTTGTTGATATATACATGTGTTGTAGAAAATCCATATAATTAACATTATATGGTAATTGATTGGGCCTCATTCCAGTTTTAAAATAGAAATATTTGAAAAAGAAATATTTGAAAATAGGAATATATGAAGCCGTATTGATTAGATTGACGCCATTTTGACGTGAACGATATTTATATCGGTTTTATTCATTTTATAATGAATATCGAAAGTGATTTCAAAATTTGATATTTTGAAAAGAATTGAATATAAATAAATTCGAATTGAAAGTGAATAGAAACGAATTCGATTTGAAATTGAATATAAATGAATTCGAATTGAACGGGAATTGAAATGAATTCGAATTGAAATTGAATTGAATTGAAAACGAACTGGAATTGAATTAGAAATCAATTTGAATTGAAATCAATTTGAATTGAAATCAATTTGAAATGAATTTAAAATGAATTTAAATTGGAATATTCAATTTTGATTTGAAATTGAATATGAAGTTGAAACCGTTTTGAAAATGAATTTAAAACGATTTATAAAGCTCATTTTGAATTGAAATCGATGAAGTATATAATATATATAATATATATATAATATTATGGTCTGAATAGAACGCGCCGCGCCGCGGCAGTTCGCGAATTTCGACCATTGACTTCGAACGGATATTGCGGGAGATCCGACCGTCGGATTCTCCTGAAACCGGAACCGTTGGGTTCGTATCGAAAAGAGCTTTCTAACGAATATTGGAAATTAGAAATCTAACGGTTGGATTTGGAATTATGTCCAAATCAAATTTGAAAAAGGTCACTGTAAGTGCAGTTCGATGGCCGTCGATGGAAATCGACTGTACAGGCCTTGATAAAATTATTAAAAATAGTAATAAATTGTGTAAAATCATAAGAAATGATTTAGAAAGAATTGGGATGAAAAACTTCATATTTGAAAAGATAAAAATAGATTTTTATCGAAATGAACTAGTTTTGAACTAGAATTACAATTCTATTTATTTTTAAATAAATAAATTGAATTTGAAATGGTATTGAAAATAACCAGAATTTCCAATGATTGCGTTGGAATGGATATGAATCGAAATTGTCTTCGGAATATTTCGATGTTGGATTTCGTGATTATACAAATGTTGTTATGGAAATTTGAAAGATATAGATATATATATCTTTATTTCCAATACGATCTTTGTTGGTCGCAGAATTTGATATTGAATATAAGCCGGGATATTATCTGTTCAGAGCCTTGTGTTTAATATCAAATGTGATTTGGGTTTGTCGTGAATGGTGTCTTCATTAACGCTGTTCTTGAACCCAGTTGGGAAAAGATTTAATCTTTTTATTTAGATTTAATGAAGTGTACCAATTAAATAATATTTAATTGGAATTAAATTGATATTGATTTTTGGGTTTATCGTGGACAGTGTTTTAAATAACACTCGTTCTTTAACCCGATAATTAATGGAATGTGACTTTGGGTTTATCGTGAACCGTGTTTTAAATGACACGGATTCTTTAACCCAGTTAACGATTAAAACTAAGTGGAGTTTTAATGAATCTTTAATTAGATTGAAATGATCGAGAATGGAGTATCACCAGTTTTGCTCCAGGCGGTAGTTAAATCTTTAATTAGATTTGAATGTGAAATGGTGATTGAATTTACCGATAACACCGTGGTGTTAGATATGAAGTATTACCAATTTTACTTCATGGGATGAATAGGTTGGGATTGGGAAATTAAAACAAATGATTACTTCGGTAAGGTTCGTTAATCCCGACTAGTTGAATCGAAATTCAAAAGGATAGATTAAAGAATAAATTTTAATGATTTTATCTTTGATAAAATTAATGGGAACCTTTCCCTATGAATGTGAAATTTAGAAACTAACTGTCGGTTAGCTAAGCAGAATGGTTTCCTGGATATTGATCTGATGTTGGTTTCGGCCTTCGGGGTTAAAATTTTGGGGAATTATTCTCTTGATTAATTTACGGTTAGTGACTGATGAATTGGAATGAGGCGTATGTTGTGTTTGTGTAACACTTATTTAAAATATACGCGAGTTATTCAGAAAGACCGGGTTTAACCCATTCTGAATAACTGATACGACGATAAGTTGAAGATGAAGACGGTGGTCGAAGACCGGAAGTCTTCACGTCGTTTGGGTGATTACTGATGATCTTGATTGGGCTGTACACCCAAGAAGATGGAAACAGTTGGTGATCGTCTAGACGTACTTGGAGATCGATGGATATGCGGGGTACTAGGTGCCTCCGGTTTCGTTCAGACCTAGAACGGACTTGTAAATGGACTGTGTGTCGGACATTGGATTTCATTCTGTGTGACTGATATAGGTTGCATGGAGTGGTTTGCCTGTGTGGCATGCAAAGATGCAATTGATCGAGGCTTCTGTTGAAAAGCAATTTTTGTGGTGATGATCAAAGAACAGCCTGTGTGGCACAGCTTTGTGTAACGTGAATTCGCGAGCCTCACTCCCCGGTGGTGAACCAAAAACGGGAGACGGACCTCAGGGGGGACATGCGTTTTCTTTCTAGCTAGGGTGGTGTCAGTGACCTACCAGCCCTGACATTTATATACTTTTCACCTGTGTGGTTGTTGCTGTTGCGAGGCGCCTCAGTTTGATCGGACGATCCGGGTCCGATGGAATCATTCGTTGGCTCATTTACGCCCCAAAGGGCGGAGAAACGTATTGTTCAGGCATTATAATCCACATCGGTGGACCAGCCCTGACGATCCAAGGGGCAGTTACGGCTGTTCCTGAGGCTCGGGCTAGAGAGTCTCGAATCGGTTGAGGACTACCTTTTGCCTCGGTTCATAGATGGAAATCCAATTTCCAAATACGTGACATTTGCGGTTTTATTTGTAGACCTATATACGGCGACATAGTGGCATGGGACGCTCATGCCGTCTATGATTGATACTTATGATTTGAAATTTCTTTATACACTATGCACTTATTATAGTATCAAATGATTTGATTTAAACGTATCAAGCATTCTTGGCTATTATAAGGTAAAAACCCTATACTCTGGCTTGCGTTGCATTGTGTGATGGGAACTGGGTCTTATATAGCTTCATTTTTCTTTATTTAGCATTGCGCTGTTTGTTTTATGCACTAGTATTCTTGGGAGGAAACCCGTTCCGTGCTATACGGCGTGGTCCCTTGATTTACCAAACTTTAAAAATAAAGAATAATAACTGTTTTAGTTCTCACACCAGTCACATGACTGACCTGGAGTTTATTGTTTTAACCTAAACTCTGGGTGCCCCTATTTTGACACGGGCAGCTAGTAGTTTTGGTTTTTGCAGATTTATATTCACAGGATCCTGGTTTATAGCTGGAATGATATCCGGAAAGCTTAGTATCCGTATATCTCTTCTAGTTGTGTATTGTATTATTTTCCGCTGCGATGTATTTAAATGTAATTTAAATCTCTGATATTTCTGTATAATATTCATTTATACTCTGTATATTCTTGTAATCTGATGCATTGTTGTAATATACAATGAAATGTTCTTCCGTCTGCGTTCTGTTTTGTCTTGTCCTCACAGTAATTCGTTCTTTCTCATCTCTTCGGAGACCGGGGAAGTTCAGGTCGCTTCAGATACAGTCCTAACAAAACTAGTTTTGTCGAATTTGGAGACCATTTGAAAAACAGTCATTTTCCGGTCGATTAAACTCAAACTAAAATTACTAAACGCGTTTTAATTCACCACGCTCACATATTAATTCCAAAAATTATGAAAATTGGAATCTAGCAATAATTTGACATTCCGGATCCAACGAAAGTGGTTTCGTAGAAAATGGAGGTCTTTTGCAAAACGGCTATTTTTAAGGGCTTTATATACATACAAAATATATATAAATTCCATATAGACAATTTTAAATTTTAAACTGGACATAACTTTCAATTTATATTATGAAATCTTAGTTTCTTAACTTCGTTAGAAAGATATTATTAAACAGATTCAAATATTTCTGTTTTTACTGAAATCTTATTTATTTTGAATTCTGTACATTCATTTGAAATTTAAAAATCGAATTTTCAACCTACTACGCCAATTCAGGCTCGTTTTATAATTAAAATAAATTTATTCATTCTAACTTCATTTTCAATAAAAATTTAGTCGTTATTATTTAAAATAAATTCTTTTAAATGTCCAGAATTCATTAAAATAGCTAAAATAAAAAAAATTAAATTGGTTTTGAAAACCCAGGTTGTTACACCAATACTAATCCCTCGGTACCATATAACTGCAAATAATGTGCTAATATGTCTAATAAGCATGATGTAAACAAAGTGCTATTTAATGGTAAATTCATAATGTTGCTTTGCAATATTGATTTGTTTGTATAAAATGTTTAACACTGATTAGGAAGGTCAAATATAAATAGTTTGTGACATGATTAAAAGAACTATTCTTTTATGTATACATAATACAAATTATCTTTAATTACGATTCACTGCAAACTCCATCTTCATACAACAAAATATTATTGTACTGTATAGTGTCAATTTACAAATCAAATCCCAATTCTTTTATAAAACATTTACAATGATATAATTTACTCATTTTCATTATGTAGTGTCATTTTATTTGGAAACTATAATACATAATATGATACTGCCTATTATCTTTATAGATGTAATTTCAACAAATTCCAAAATAAATCTTTTATCCCTTCTTCCACAAGCGTCGTGTCGTTAACATTTTGCAAAATGGCCAAAATAAACATATGCAAAAGCTAAGTCTGTCATATTTATCTATGATAAATATGTAGACACACCAAATATAGCATAATAAACAACTTGTATATCTCTGCATTAAGATATATAAGGGTGTTGAATAACTCGTACATGTCAGTACATTATATGTGTAGACTGAAAACTATACAAACTTGTGGAAAATGGAAATTAGCAAATGAGGCCGCAAAGAAGTCCACAACTGGCTTTCAAACGTCATTATTAGTCAAGGCCAATTCAACCCAAATCAAAGCAAAAAACCGGACAAGCAAATCACCCCCATAAATTATACTATTATACTCAATTCAGCTTAAACCAAATTACTTGAAGCAAGAATTTATCATGAGAAAAATACTCAACTTTTCAGCGGGAGGAGGCGCAGGCGATGGCGACGATGATCAATGCGGTGTGTGCATAGCAGAGTGCACGAACATGGCTGTTTGGTCGTTTGCAAGTGCTACAGCTTCTATAGAGGCAACGATAGTGGAAGGCAAGGTGATGGCTTTTAGGGGTTTGGCGAAATCAATTGAAGGCGGCGATTTTTTTCGTGATTCGGTGAAAACTGATTTTGGGGAATACTTCTTTTTGTTGGGGGAAAGAAGATAAGGCTTGTGATTTCATTGAAGGAAATAGGGGAGAAAAAGGAATGATTTTGCTCTGATGAAATGGGGAAACCACGCTGATTTTTATAGAAGAGAAGAAGGGGATAAGAATAATGTCGCGTTAATAGGTTACAGGGTAGCCGCAGATTCCAATGAATAGTTTGGAGTGAAATTACGGGGGAAGGTATTATCTAATTTAATTTAATAATTAACCGTTCCGCGAATTACCCCGTAATGCCCTAAATTTGTACCACTAACGAAAAACTCCAAACGCGACAAAAAGTATGCACATTACTTCGTCTTCACAATCTGAATTCAACAAAATTATTTTAATTGTAAACTGACACCATTTATACAACATTATTCTTAATTTTAAATTATTTATTGTCTAACTGATTTTATTCTGTCTGTTCAACAACTACTCCGTTCGTTTCCAAATTTGAAACGTAAATTTCAATTTCTTAATATAAACAAACACACGCGTATCTAGGCCAATTTTTCCATATATTTAAACAAATAAAATTTCCTACTCGTTTAACGTTAATAAAGTTTATTTTTATATTCAACCATTCATATTTTCAGTCGAATTTCAATCTAATTCGAATATTCAACCAAATTATATTCAACAATTCAACAAAAATTATTCGATTCTCAACCAATCATTTCGAATTAAATTCATGTACAAAACCATATATTCAATTTTATATTTCTAACCTGAGAATCAATATAAAATTGAACGTTAATAGTTAATTCTTTAACTAATCTCACATTCCAGTTGTCGAAATTTCTAGGGCCTTACAATTAAGCATATGAGGAAGATTTTCTATTGGGAAGGCATGAGGGAAGATGTTGCTGAGTTTGTAGAGAGATGTTTAACTTGTCAAAAGTCAAAGCGAAGAAGGTAGCCTAAAGGTATTATTACCTTTGGAGGTTCCCATACGGAACTGAGAACATATCTCGATGAATTTTTTTAATGGGCTACTAAGGAGTAAGAAATGGAATAAAGCTATTCGGGTTATAGAGGATCAACTTACGAAGAGTTCCCACTGCATTTCAATGAAGAAGAATTGGACTGCAGCTATGTTAGACCAGCCTTATATCAAGGATATAGTGCAGGTAAATGGTATTCCTACGAGTATAGTGAGCGATAAAGACCCTTTATTCAAAAGCAATTTTGGAGGAGCCAACTGACGACCTTGGGGACGGTGGTTAATTTGACCACCGAATTCCACCCACAGACTGACCGAAAACCTAAGAGAGTCAACCAAACTCCTGAAGATCTATTTAGAGATTACATCATCAATTTTGAAGAAGCATGGAAGCAGCACTAGCGTTGTGGAGTTCACATATAATAATAGTTTTCAAGCGATGATTACCATGGCCCATTACAAGGCATTGTATGGGTAGCCACGCAAATCGTCAACTTTTTGGTAGGAAACTACTGATAAGACTCTGCTTGGACCTGACTTTATCCATTATTCTGTATAAAGATTCTTTTAATACGAAAATGAGTAAAGGCTACCCAAGTGTAGTAACCCGTAACTTCCCCAGTAAGGAAAGCCCGGATTGCTTTGAGAACAACACACATCGAAACGCAAACAGAAGAACATTTCATTGTTTATTACAACAATTCCATCAGAATTAAAGAATATACAGAGTATGAATAAATATTACACATTTGACAAATATCAGAGATTTAAATTACATTAAAATACATAGCAGCGGAAAAATAATACAACACGCAACTGAAAGTAACACACGGATACAGAGCTTTCCGAGTATCGTTCCAGCTGTAAATCAGGATCTTGTGAATATAAATCTGCAAAAACCCAACTACTAGCTGCCCGTGTCGAAAATAAGGGTACCCAGAGTTTAGGTTAAAACAATAAACTCCAGGTCAGTCATGTGACTGGTGTGAGAACTAAAACAGTTATTTAAAACTTCACTTTAAAAGAGAGTAATTCAAGGGATCACGCCGTATAACACAGAACGGGTTTCCTCCCAAGAACACTACTGCATATAACAAAACAGTGCAATGCTATTATAAGACTTAGGTCCCATCACACAATGCAATGCAAGCCGGAGGATAGGATTTTCACTTATAATAGCCAAACATGCTTGGTACGTTTAAAGCAAATCATTTGATACTATTATTAGTGTATAGTGTCAAAAAAATTTCAACCACAAATATCAATCATAGGCGGCATGGGTACCAACAATCATGTCGCCAATACTAGGCTCTACAATTAAACCGAAATATCTCGTATTGGAAATTGGATTTCCGTCATGAGTCGAGGCAAGGGGCAAGCTCCTCTCCGCTTCGAGACACTCTAGCAAATGTCTCAGGACTACTCTCTCTGGGTAACCCTTGGATCTTCAGGGCCGGTCCTCTCTTACATTCGAGGATTAATTATTCCGTAACATACGTTTCCCGGTCCTAACAGACCTAAAATCGAGGCGCCTCATTCCAACAACCACATAGTTAAAAATAATATAAATGTCAGACAGTTTAAGCACTGACACTATCACTGGCTAGAAAGAAACGTCATGCTCTCCCTATAGTCACTATCCCGTTTTTGACTCATACCGAGGTGTGAGGCTCGCGAATTCACGCTATACACAAAGTTGCGCCACACAGGTCGTGCGTTGATCATCAACCACAAGACTTTGCTTTTCAACAGAAGCCTTGATCATCTGCCACTTAGGCATGCCACACAGGCAATTCATTCCATGTGACTGATGTCCATCGACATACATCCTCTGAGCTCGTACGTCTCAGAGAAGGGCGTTAAGCAAGAGAATAAATTCTCCACCGCCAAACAGATGTATATTTATTAGAGATCAATCAACACAGAATAAAATCCAATGTCAAACACAAAGTCCATTTACAAATTCGTTCTGGGTCTGAACGAAACCGGAGGCACTTTCCTCGCATATCCATCGATCTCCAAATACGTTTGGACGATCACCAACTGATTCCCTCATCTTGGGTGTACACCCCAATCAAGATCATCAGTAATCACCCAAACGATGTGAAGACTTCTGGTCTTCCACCACCGTCTTCCTCTTCGACATATCTTCGAATCGGTAATTCAGAATGGGTATAAACCCGGCCTTTCCGAATAACCCGCGTATACAATAAACAAATGCTACACAAACACAACATATGCCACATTCCAATTCAGAATATTCTTTTATTCAAATTTTCACATTCTTAGGGAAAGGTTCCCATTAATTTTATCAAAGATAAATTCTTCTAAATTTATTCTTTAATCTTCCTTTGGATATCATTTCAAACCATGTTAAGGTTTTCTAAACAAGTTGGGATTAGCGAACAACACCAAAGTAATTATTTATTTTATTTCTCAATCCCAACCTATTCATCCCATGAAGCAAAACTGGTAATATTCCATATCACCACGGTGTTATCGGTAAAATTAATTACCATTTCACGTTCAAATCTAATTAAGGATTTAACTATCGCTTTGGAGCAAAACTGGTGATACTCCATTCTCGATCACTTTCCAAATTTGATAATTTAATTTATCAATTCACATTTCAATCTAATTATAGATTCATTAAAACTCCACTTAGTTTTAATCTTTTCAAAAATCAATATTCTGTCTTTAACTGGGTTAAAGAACCATTGTCACCTAATACAAGATTCACGATAAACCCTAAAATCACTTTCAAATTCAATTCCAATTAAATATTATTTAATTTGTACACTTCATTAAATCTAAATAGAAAGATTTAATCTTTTCTCAACTGGGTTCAAGAACAGTGTTAATGAAGACACCATTCACGACAAACCCAAATCACATTTGATATTAAATACAAGCTCTGAATAGAAAATATATCGGCTTATATTAAATATCAAATTCTACGACCAACAAATATCGTATTGGAAATAATGATATAAATATATCTTTCAAATTTCTACAACCATATCTGTATAATCACCAAATCCAACATCGAAATATTCCGCAGATAATTTGAATTCAAATCCATTCCAATTCGTATATTGGAAATTCTGATTATCTTTAAAACCACTTCAAATCCACTTTATTTATTTATTTAAAAATAATTGGATTTTAATTCTAGTTCAAAACTAGTTCATTTCGATAAAGTCTATTTTTGTCTTTTCAAATATGGAGTTTTTCATCCCAGTTCTTTCCAATTCATATATTATTATTTTACATAAATTATTAATATTTTCAATAATTTTATCATAGCCCGTACAGTCGATTTCCATCAACGGCCAAATCCAACCGTTAGATTTCATTTCTAATATTCATTGCAAAGCTCTTTCCGATACGAACCCAACAGTTCCGGTTTTTGGAGAATCCGATGGTTGGATCTCCCGTAATGTCCATTCGAAGTCAATGGTCGAAATTCACGAACTACTGTAGCGCGGCGCGTTCTATTCAGGCCATTTTATATATATATATTATATATATTATATATATTTCGTCGATTTCCTTTTAAAATGTATTTTATAAATCATTTTAAATTCGTTTTCGAAACGATTTCAACTTCATATTCAATTTCGAATCAAAATTGAATATTCCACATCATCGATATACAAATGACAATATTTTCAAAACGTTATATTTTGAAATCACTTCTTTTTCTATAATCATTATAAAAACGAATATAATCGATATAAATATCGTTCGCGTCAAAATAGCGAATCTCTAATCAACACGGCTTTATATTTTTCAATAAATTCGTTATTCTATTCAACAAATGAATATTTATTCTATTCAACACATGAATATATATTTCTTTCAACACATGACTATTCTCAACACATGAGTACTGTTAACACATGACTATTTTTGTTATTTAATATATTTTATAAAATTATGATTTCTATCATTTAATTCTTAATCAGACTCAACCGTAAATTAGTAAGAGAACGATTCCCTAAATATTAACCCCGAAGGCCGAAACCAACATCAGATCAATACCCAGGAGACCACTCATATTATCTATTTTCTAGTTAGTTTCTAATTTTATATATGATAAAGATGTAAATTTTATTGTTAAAATATTTCGTTCAACACATTATAAGTTTCAACACATGAGCATCGTCAACACATGACTATTTGTTCTATTCAACACAAGAATCTTTATATTATAATATTCTTTATTTTTCCCAATTTGGAATGAGGCCCAATCAATTACCATATAATGTTAATTATATGGATTCCATACAACACATGTATATAATAGCAACGATAAATAATCAACCATCATCCAAAGTGAACCACACAACTGCATAAGCATTATATATAAATAATTAACGCTCATACAGTCTGTCAATCAAACGATCGACATACCACTAAACAATTGGGATTAGTATACGTCAAATATCATCCTAACACCCGTGTGGGGTTTCAATCCACAAACAGTGAATATTATTTGTGCAATTGGGCGACGTGTAAAATTTATCGTCCCAATCAATGTCCTTCAAATAGATGCACATAAACAAACCGTCTGGTTTGTAAATGGATATTCATTTATTCACATTCACGTTAATAATTATATTTTTAACGATAAATATTTTATTTCAACACATGAATGTTTTATTATCCATTTCACACCAACATCACAACACATCAAACAAGCATACAAGTTGTCCATGGTCTGTGGACGACGGGTGTCGGGTGCTGCTAAGCACCGTCTGCATACTAGTATATATTTTTAACTAGAAAACAAGATTTAAAGTGAGGAGTTCTAAACGAGCGATCCACTCCTACTTTCTCTATTTCTCAATGGGTTAGATTCCGTTCTGCTTTCGGTCAATTCCATAGCACTCTTATTCGCACTGTTCATAATAAAAATCACATTTTTATTTCTATTCTGAAAATTATATTTTTATAATGACTTCATATCGAAAAAGATTAAATTTTTATTCTTTCTATAATATAAAAATTATATTTTTATTCTCTACTTCATACATGGAAAAAAATATTTTTCTTCGCTTTCGTATGATAAAAATCTACTCTTTTCATTGCTAAAAATATAATCTTTACCACTTTAAAAGTCGTATCTTTATCGTAACCATTCAATCAATAAAAATCAAATCTTTTTGGTGATAAAAATCAAATCTTTTTAGTGATAAGGAATACTTTTATCGCATCATTATACATATAAACATAATGGTATGTATAAATTAATTACTGTTTAAATTGCCAATAAATTAAACTAATTTACATTAAGTAAAATAAATAAATAAAACAAATACCTACTGTTTTTGCACTTCCGGCGGTAGTGGAGGCTCCTATGGTCGGTTGCGAGCCTGTCAGTGGCTGTGGTGGGCCACAAAAGGTTGGAGGCGTTGTGTTTGGTTTTAAAAAGGGCAGTGGGGTTCTTTTACATCGGAGGAGGCGCTGTGGAGGAGGAGGGGGCCCGACAGTCGAGGCGGAGGCCAGGGGGAGGGGCATTTGGGGTCGGTGGACCTGCTGGCGGTCGGCGGAGGTTAGTTTGAGGGGCTATGGGGTGTGATTCAATTTAGAGGTGGAGAGAGGGAATGGAGGAGAGAAGGAGGAGGGGGTAATTCAGATCACCGTCGGCAGCAGGGGGTGTCGCTTCACGCGCAGGCGGAGGGGGGGGTAGCGGAGGTGGGTGGCGGCTAGGGCTGGAAGGCACGATTTTGATTTTTTTTCTTTTTTAAAACGAAACGGGGAGAGAGAAACTGAAAAGGGAGGGGGTTATATAAATTTTTTAATTAATTTAATTTATTTTCTCCACTTAAAGTTGACTTTTGACCCGAACTCGAAACGAGACCCAACGACTGTCGTTCCTAGCTAAATACCCCCATCCCGAAAACAATGGGATATGTTTCGTAAGCCAATTCGGCCATTTCGATCAGTTTTCGTCCAAATCAAAATATAACTCTATATATTGAATTTGAACGCACATTTCAATTTACCAGGGCCACATATGAACTCTAAAAATTCCCGAAAAATATTTTCTACCTTCGTATTGACGATACGGTCCTAACAAAACTAATTTCGTCCAATTCTGAGATTGTTTAAAAAATGACCATTTTCCAGTCGATTAAAATCAACTAAATCTGTTCAAACGCGTTTTCCTTTGCCACACTCACATATTGATTCAAAAAATTATGAATTCTGAAGCCTAACAATAATTTGACATCGCGGATCCAACGAAAGTGGTTTCGTCAAAAACCGAGGTCGTTTGCAAAGTTTCCATTTTTAAGGGCCAGAATTCCATAGCGACTATTCTGAATTTTCAACTGGATGTATCTTTTGATTCCCGCTATGAAATTTCAATTTTTCGGATTCGTTGAAAGATATTCTCAATTAGATTCAAATATTTTTGGTTTCGCCAAAATCCGGTTTATTTTGCACCCGGTACATTCATTTGGACTTTGAAATCGAATTTTCAAACTACCGCCCCATTTTCAATTCCTTTTATAATTTAAAATAAATATTTATATTCTAACGACAATCTATATAAATATATACGTTCTAATTCTATTCAAAATAAATTTATTGTCGCTATTATTTAAAATATTCCATTTTAAATATTCAAAATCCATTAAAATCGCCAAAATAAAATTTTAAATTGGCTCAGAATTTCCGGATTATTACAATCTCTCCCACTTAAAATCTTTTCGTCCTCGAAAAGGAACGAAGATGAAAGTTGTTTAACTAACCAACTCGACTCCCATTATTTTCTTTACGGCTTAAATTCTTCAACTTTTCAGTTTCTAAGAACTTTTCAAATTTTTCAAAAATTTGGCTAACACCCTAAATTTTTGAAAAATTTCGCCATAACCTCCCCTACACCTGGAACTTCGGGATATTTCAAATAGCCTCCCATGGCCCTCATCAATCCAAGAAGAAAAAGAAACAGCCAATCGGCTCATAAAATCATCCAAAACCCAAGAAATTTGTAAACATGTACCTATTTGTCGGACAAACAATTTTATTCTGCTGCTCTAGCCTCCGTGCTATGACCTGTTCAATGTAAGTACATGTATATGCAAGCATTTGTAATCATTTTTTCAACATAGTTCAATAATCGGTTCAATTTGGCATAATGGTTCAAAATTATCAAATCAATAAACAAACAACCCAACCATCAATCAATTAGTGGATTATCGTTTCAAAATCATGACTTTGATACATATACAGAAAATCATGTTTTGATGCCAAATCACAACAATAAACCTATCTAGTTTTGGTTCTCACACCAATCTAATGGAAATATATAGATATCACACTTTCGAAACTCGAATATAAATTCTGATGATGTACGTACTATAGCGATCATCAGAACCATCCTCGGGCGACTAGAATGTGATTCTATATCTATCCAGTATATTAAAATTTCGAATATACGTTCATGACGCGTATATGCAAAATCTTTATATATTAGATTGTCCAAATTCAATACAAATAAAATATTCAAATACGTATAAAATGGTTTAAATTTTCAAAACAATATGGTTTTCATTTGAAAAATATACTATTTACACCTGTTCTAGGATACTACTGATCCTATCTCTAACGAGTCATTCTAATTGGATATTACTAATCCAATATCTGATGGATTCTTTCGTTTGGTTCTAATGTGTCTTGTTCTCGAGCTCTATAAACCAAAGCTCTGATACCAAATGTAGTAACCCGTAACTTCCCCGGTAAGGAAAGCCTGGATTGCTTTGAGAACAACACACATTGAAACGCAAACATAAGAACATTTCATTGTTTATTATAACAATTCCATCAAAATACAAGAATATACAGAGTATGAATAAATATTACACATTTGTCAAATATCAGAGATTTAAATTACATTTAAATACATAGCAGCGGAAAAATAATACAACACACAACTGAAAGTAATACACGGATACAGAGCTTTCCGAGTATTGTTCCAGCTGTAAATCAGGATCCGGTGAATATAAATCTGCAAAAACCCAACTACTAGCTGCCCGTGTCGAAAATAAGGGCACCCAAAGTTTAGGTTAAAACAATAAACTCCAGGTCAGTCATGTGACTGGTATGAGAACTAAAACAGGTATTTAAAACTTTACTTTAAAAGAGAGTAATTCAAGGGACCACGCCGTATAACGTGGAACGGGTTTCCTCCCAAGAACACTAGTGCATTTAACAAAACAGCGCAATGCTTTTTGAAAAAATGAAGCTATTATAAGACCCAGGTCCCATCACACAATGCAACGCAAGCCGGAGGATAGGGTTTTCCCTTATAATAGCCAAACATGCTTGGTACGTTTAAAACAAATCATTTGATACTATTATAAGTGCATAGTGTCAAAACAATTTCAATCATAAATATCAATCATAGGCGGCATGGGTACCATCTATCATGTCGCCAATACTAGGCTCTACAATAAAACCGAAATATCTCTTATTGGAAATTGGATTTCCATCATGAGTCGAGGCAAGGGGAAAACACCTCTCCGCTTCGAGACACTCTAGCAAATGTCTCAGGACTACTCACTCTGGGTAAACCTTGGATCTACAGGGTCGGTCCTCTCTTACGTTTGAGGAATAATTATTCCTGAACGTTTCCCGGTTCTAACAGTCCTAAAATCGGGGCACCTCATTCCAACAACCACATAGGTAAAAATAATATAAATATCAGCCAGTTTAAGCACTGACACTACCACTAGCTAGAAAGAAATGCCGTGCCCTCCCTGCAGTCACTTTCCCGTTTTTGACTCATACCGAAGTGTGAGGCTCGCGAATTCACGCTATACACAAAGCTGCGCCACATAGGTCGTGCTTTGATCATCAACCACAAGACTTTTCTTTTCAACAAAAGCCTTGATCATCTGCCACTTAGGCATGCCGCACAGGCAATTCACTCCATGTGACTGATGTCCATCGACATACAACCTCTGAGCTCGTACGTCTCAGAGAAGGGCGTTAAGCAAGAGAATAAATTCTCTGCTGCCAAACAGATGTATATTTAATAGAGATCAATCAACACAGAATAAAATCCAATGTCAAACACACAGTCCATTTACAAGTTCGTTCTGGGTCTGAACGAAAACGGAGGCACTTTCCTCGCATATCAATTGATCTCCAAGTATGTCTAGGCGGTCACCAACTGATTCCCTCATCTTGGGTGTACAGCCCAATCAAGATCATCAGTAATCACCCAAACGATGTGAAGACTTACGGTCTTCAACCACCGTCTTCCTCTTCGACATATCGTCGAATCGGTTATTCAAAATGGGTATAAACCCGGCCTTTCCGAATAACCCGCGTATACAATAAACAAATGTTACACAAACACAACATACACCTCATTCCAATTCAGAATATTCTTTTATTCAAATTTTCACATTCTTAGGGAAAGGTTCCCATTAATTTTATCAAAGATAAATTCTTCTAAATTTATTCTTTAATCTTCCTTTGGATATCATTTCAAACCATGTTAAGGTTTTCCAAACTAGTCGGGATTAGCGAACTACACCGAAGTAATTATTTATTTTATTTCCCAATCCCAACCTATTCATCCCATGAAGAAAAACTGGTAATATTCCATATCTAACACCACGGTGTTATCGGTAAAATTAATTACCATTTCACGTTCAAATCTAATTAAGGATTTAACTATCGCTTTGGAGCTAAACTGGTGATACTCCATTCTCGATCACTTTCCAAATTTGATAATTTAAATTGTCAATTCACATTTCAATCTAATTACAGATTCATTAATACTCCACTTAGTATTAATCTTCTCAAAAATCAATATCGTCTCTTTAACCGGGTTAAAGAACCAATGTCACCTAATACACGATTCACAATAAACCCTAAAATCACTTTCAAATTCAATTCCAATTAAATATTATTTAATTGGTACACTTCATTAAATCTAAATAGAAAGATTTAATCTTTTCTCAACTGGGTTCAAGAACAGTGTTAATGAAGACACCATTCACGACAAACCCAAATCACATTTGATATCAAATATAAGGCTCTGAATAGAAAATATTTCGGCTTATATTCAATATCAAATTCTACGACCAACAAATATCGTATTGGAAATAACGATATAATTATATCTTTTAAATTTCCACAACCATATCTGTATAGTCACGAAATACAACATCGAAATATTCCGCAAATAATATCGATTCAAATCCGTTCCAATTCGTATATTGGAAATTATGATTATTTTCAAAACCACTTCAAATCCACTTTATTTATTTATTTAAAAATAATTGGATTTTAATTCTAGTTCAAAACTAGTTCATTTCGATAAAATCTATTTTTGTCTTTTCAAATATGGAGTTTTTCATCCCTGTTCTTTCCAATTCATATATTATGATTTTACACTAATTATTAATATTTTCAATATTTTTATCAAGGCCCGTACAGTCGATTTCCATCAACGGCCATCGAACTGCACTTACAACGACCTTTTCCAAATTTGATTTGGACATAATTCCAAATCCAACCATTAGATTTCAAATTTCTAATATTCATTGGAAAGCTCTTTTCGATACGAACCCAACAGTTCTGGTTTTAGGATAATCCGACGGTCGGATCTCCCATAATGTCCATTCGAAGTCAATGGTCGAAATTCACGAACTACCGCAGCACGGCGCATTCCATTCAGGCCATTATATATATATATATATATATATATATATATATATATATATATATTGTCGATTTCCTTTTAAAACGTATTTTCTAAATCGTTTTAAATTCATTTTCGAAACGATTTCAACTTCATATTCAATTTCGAATCAAAATTGAATATTCCACATTATCGATATACAAATGACAATATTTTCAAAACGTTATGTTTTGAAATCACTTCCTTTTCTATAATCATTATAAAAACGAATATAATCGATATAAATATCGTTCGCATCAAAATAGCGCATCTCTAATCAGCATGGCTTTATATTTTTCAATAACTTCATTATTCTATTCAACAAATGAATATTTATTCTATTCAACACATGAATATATATTTCTTTCAACACATGACTATTCTCAACACATGAGTACTGTCAACACATGACTATTTTTGTTATTTAATATATTTTATAAAATTATGATTTCTATCATTTAATTCTTAATCAGACTCCAACCGTAAATTAGTAAGAGAACGATTCCCTAAATATTAACCCCGAAGGCCGAAACCATCATCAGATCAATACCCAGGAGACCACTCATCTTATCTATTTTCCAGTTAGTTTCTAATTTTATATATGATAAAGATGTAAATATTATTGTTAAAATATTTCGTTCAACACATGATAAGTTTCAACACATGAATATTCTCAACACATGAGCATCGTCAACACATGACTATTTGTTCTATTCAACACATGAATCTTTATATTATAATATTCTTTATTTTTTCCAATTTGGAATGAGGCCCAATCAATTACCATATAATGTTAATTATATGGATTCCATACAACACATGTATATAATAGCAACGATAAATAATCGACCATCATCCAAAGTGAACCACACAACTGCATAAGCATTAAATATAAATAATTAACTCTCATACAGTCTGTCAATGAAACGATCGACATACCACTAAAAAATTGGGATTATTGTACGTCAAATATCATCCCAATACCCATATGCGGTTTCAATCCACAAACACTGAATATTATTTGTGCAGTTGGGCGACGTGTAAAATTTATCGTCCCAATCATTGTCCTTCAAATAGGTGTGCATAAACAAACCGTCTGGTTGTAAATGAATATTTATTTATTCACATTCACGTTAATAATTATATTTTTAACGATAAATATTTTATTTCAATACATGAATGTTTTATTATCCATTTCACATCAACATCACAACACATCAAACAAGTATACAAGTCGTCCATGGTATGTGGACAACGGGTGTCGGGTGCTGCAAAGCACCATTTGCACCTTAGTATATATTTTTAACTAGAAAACAAGATTTAAAGTGAGAAGTTCTCACCGAGGGATCCACTCCTCCATTCTCTATTTCTGAACGGGTTGGATTCCGTTCTGCTTTTGGTCAATTCCATCGCACTCTTATTCACACTGTTCATAATAAAAATCACATTTGTATTTCTATTCTAAAAATTATATTTTTATAACGACTTCATATCGATAAAGATTATATTTTTATTCATTCTATAATATAAAAATTATATTTTTATTCTCTACTTCATACATGGAAAAACTATATTTTTCTTCGCTTTCATATGATAAAAATCTACTCTTTTCATTGCTAAAGTTATAATCTTTACCACTTTAAAAGTCGAATCTTTATCGTAACCATTCAAACAATAAAAATCAAATCTTTTTTGTGATAAAAATCAAATCTTTTTAGTGATAAGGAATATTTTTATCGCATCATTATACATATAAACACAATGGTATGTATAAATTAATTACTATTTAAATTGCCAATTAATTAAACTAATTTACATTAAGTAAAATAAATAAATAAATAAAACAAATACCTAAAGTTTTTGCACTTCCGGCGGTGGTGGAGGCTCGTGTGGTCGGTAACGAGCCTGTCAGTGGATGCGGTGGGCCACAAAAGGTTGGAGACGTTGTGTTTGGGTTTAAAAAGGGCTTTGGGGTTCTTTTACATCAGAGGAGGCGCTGTGGAGGAGGAGGGGGCCCGGCAGTCGAGGCGGAGGCCAGGGGGAGGGGCATTTGGGGTCGGCGGACCTACTGGCGGTCGGCGGAGGTTGGTTTGAGGGGCTAGGGGGCGCGATTCAATTCAGAGGGGGAGAGAGGGAATGGAGGAGAGAAGGAGGAGGGGGAATTAAGATCACCACTGGCAGAAGGGGGGTGTGGCGTGGCGCGCAGGCGGAGAGGGGGGTAGCGGCGGTGGGTGGCGGCTAGGGCTGGAAGGCACGATTTTGTTTTTTTTTCTTTTTTAAAATGAAACGGGGAGTGAGAATCTGAAAAGGGAGGGGGTTATATAAATTTATTTAATTTATTTAATTTATTTAATTTATTTTCTCCATTTAAAGTTGACTTTTCACCCGAACTCGAAACGAGACCCAACGACTGTCATCCCTAGCTAAATACCCCCATCCTGAACACAATGGGATATTCGTAAGCCAATTCGGCCGTTTCGATCAATTTTCGTCAAAATCAAAATATAACTCAATATATTGAATTTGAACGCACATTTCAATTAACCGGGGCCACGTATGAAGTCTAAAAATTCCCGAAAAATAGTTTCTACCTTCATATTGACGATACGGTCATAACAAAACTAATTTCATCCAATTCTGAGATCGTTTGAAAATAACCATTTTCCATTCGATTAAAATCAACTAAAACTAGTCAAACGCGTTTTCCTTTGCCACGCTCACATATTGATTCGAAAAATTATGAATTTTGAAAACTAGCAATAACTTGACATCGCGGATCCAATAAAAGTGGTTTCGTCGAAAACTGAGGTTGTTTGCAAAATTTCCATTTTTAAGGGCCAGAATTCCATAGCGACTATACTGAATTTTCAACTGGACGTATCTTTTGATTCCCGCTATGAAATTTCAATTTTTCGGATTCGTTAGAAAGATATTCTCAATTAGATTCAAAAAAAATTGGTTTCGCTAAAATCCGGTTTATTTTGCACCCAGTACATTCATTTGAACCTTGAAATCGAATTTTCAAACTGCCGCGCCATTTTCAATTCCTTTTATAATTTAAAATAAATATTTATATTCTAACGACGATCTATTCAAATATATACGTTCTAATTCTATTCAAAATAAATTTCTCGTTTCTATTATTTAAAATATTCTATTTTAAATATTCAAAATCCATTAAAATCGCCAAAATAAAAAATTTAATTTGGCTCAGAATTTCCGGGTTGTTACACCAAGGCTGTTAGAAATCTTACATTGATAGGAGAAGAAGGGAACAGTTTAGTATTGGTTATTTGGTCTTCGTAAAAGTTTCTCCTCCTAAAAAACCATTTGGCTTGGGAAAATAGGAAGTTATCTCCTGGATTCATTGGTTCATTTAAGGCTGCTGATAGAATTAGGAAACTAACATATTGTGTGGAACTTCCCGAGAGACTATTGTGAGTCCATAATATTTTTCCAAGTTTCTCACCTTAGGAAGTGTTTTCACGACCCTATTGTTAAACCTGAGCTTGACTAGATTAAGGCTTAGGGAGTTTTGAGTTGGATCCTAGAGTGCCCTGTGCCACCTTAAGCATTGTGGAGTACGTAATCAAAAGGCTTCATAGAAAAACCATCAACCTCGGTAGAATACAATGGAGTGATAACACTTCAGAAAGCGCATGGGAAACAAAACAAAAGATGAGACAAACTCATCCAGAGCTTTTCACGAGTAATTATTTCCTCTAATTTTCTTTATGGTTACATCGCGGTTTCTAGATTGGATGATAGGAATTGTTTGCAACACAAATTCCCCGAGAATTCATATAGAAATTTTATGCATATCGACGTGTTTTGCATACATACTTATTACACTTTCATGTTTGGACCAAGCTTACATTAGCAAGTCTGTAGTATAAATTCACATTGAATATTGTTATTTTATATATGTGTAATAAATGACTTGGTTGTTCAAAAAGTTTGTTAAAGCGATTTTTGTTGTTTGTGCCTATGGAAAGACTTCGGGATGAAATCTATTTTAAGGGGGAAGAATGTAACACCGCGTAAAAATATACCCCTAAGTAGACATAGATAATTAATTAAGAACAAACAATAATAATAACTAAAATATTAGTGACTTGAAAATAAGAATATTTAATAATTGGAAATTGAGCCATGGAAATATTACCATTTAATTTATGGCGAGATTCTAGTCCATTTTCATACTTTATTTAAAAGAAACGGAGTTCATATGAAAAGGTTACGAATAAAACAAGTTGTACCAAAATAATATCATGCAACATTTGAAATTCAAACGCTGAATATAAGTATGGAACAAAAATAAATACTCATGCCGTAATAAAATATTCCTTTTGGATTTAAAACTTATGTATATAAAAATATATAAGAGGGGACAATAATCAAAAGAAAATAGAAATAATCAGTCAACATTAATTACGAATTAATATAAAAAGCAACAACCTAGAGAAATAAGTTCTTCACGCCCTTTCCTTAGGGGGTCGACCACCTCCCCTTAAGGGAGGTCGATTACCCTCCTATGGAGGGTGTTGACCGCCATTAAGAAAGATGAGAGGGTGGTGGATTATTTAGGTTAGGTTTTTATATATTATTTTTTAAAATGAACATTTGAAATTTTATAAAACAAATCTGACGGTCCATCTGCACTTCAACAAGTATAAATAATACCCCAGCCTCCTACCGAACCCTACATTCTCTTCTAAACCATGACTCCATTCTGTTTCTCCTCCATTCTGTCTAAATTCCAAAATTAGGTCTGGTTAGCTTCTTCTTTTATCTAACCTATTCTCTATCTTTTATATCTAATTTCTTTATAGAATTCGGAATTAGGTTTATATGTATATAAGATTCTAACTTGATTGTTATATACATATATAATAATTTAGGAGGAATAATTGGAGATGCAATTTCTGGGCTATAGTCCAGGGTTTTATCCTACGAAGCTTTTTCCTCCTTCTTGTAATTATGTGAGTGGGAATTATCTTAAGTTTACTATTTTCTGTAATTGTTAGCATAGAGTTTGGATTTTTAGGCCTATAGAGGTTTGGGATTCTTACCAAAAAAAATATACATAAACTCCTCAAATCTTTAAATAATATCGAGAATGGTCAATCATGTGTTAATTTAAGTTTTGGATTATGGATGTAAGAAAATATTGCATTTTTGGGTGTTTATGCAATTTTATTATTTGGTCTGATTACTTTCTTTTCATTTTAGTGTAAATCTGGTTTATACAAATGGTCTAATTCGGTTATTGTAAATTATATATGTTTAAATCTCTATTTTTATAAAAATGATGTTTAAATGTAATAAGACACATATTACCAAAATCTGAGTTTTTGTGTAAATGTTTTATATGAAAGTAGTACAATTTTTTTTACATATATTGTCATATTACACCTTGTCATTTTCCTTTATTATTAAAATAATCCTGAGAACCAATGGTACAAGTTATTTTGTTTATGTAATGTTATTTTCCTATAATTACCTGAAAGATGAGATGAATATATATGTTATGTTGAGAAAGTTTTAGGAAATATAAACCTGGATTTTTGGTTAGGACTGATAGTTCTATATTTAGATCGTTTCCTTTACGCGCACCGCAAATTACACTTTTATACGTATAATAATAACGTAATTAACGTACTATAAATGGGAATTATATACGTATAATTAGGAATTCGAATATAAATGTCCTCATAGGAAATTTGTATTTGTGTGTGTATGTAACAACCCGGATTTTCAGAACCAATTTAATTTTTTTATTTTAGCTATATAATGGATTTTGAATATTTTAAATGATTTATTTTAAATAATAATGGCTAAAAATTTATTTAAATTGAAATTAGAACATATAAATTTATTTTATTTATAAACGAGCCTGAAATGGCGTGGTAGTTTGAAAATTCGATTTCTAATTTCAAATGAATGTATAAAATTCAAAATAAATCAGATTTCAGTATAACAAGAAATATTTGAATCTGTTTAATTGTATCTTTCTAATGAATGTAAGAAATTAGATTTCATAATATAAGTTGAAAGTTATGTCCAGTTTAAAATTTAAAATCGCAATGGAATTTACATATATTTTAAATAATATACAGCCCTTAAAAATAGCCATTTTGCAAACGACCTCCGTTTTCGACAACACCACTTTTGTTGGATCTGAAATGTCAAATTATTGATAGATTCCAATTTTCATAATTTTTTGAATTAATATGTGAGTGTAGCAAAAGAAAACGTGTTTTGTTAATTTCAATTGAATTCGATGAAATTAGTTTTGTTAGGACCGCATCGTCAAAACGTAGCTAGATTTATTTATCTGTAATTTTTGGAGTCAGTATGTGGCCCTAGTAAATTAAAATGTACGTTTAAATTCAACATATATTGATTTATATTTTAATTTTGATAAAAACTGATTGAAATAGTTGAATTGGCTTACGAAACATATTCCATTGTGTCCGAAATGGGGGTATTTAGCAAGGGGTGAAAGTCCTTGGGTTTGATTTAGAGTTCGGGAATTAAACAAGTAAAATTGAAATTAAATAATGTTAGCTAACAAAATATTCTCCATAAAAAGTGCCAAAACCCTACACCCTGTTCAGAATCGCACCGCCTCCCTCTGAAGAATGGACGAAATCATTCAAATCAAATTCCCCAAATCTCTTTCAATCCGCGAATTATTTCAGTTGGATCATAAAGCAAAAAATGGAAGCGCCTTCCGTGATCTCCACATCTATATGAAATTGATAAATTATAGAGTTGTAAATCGAGAGAAATCACAATTCAAGGCACTGCTATTCGCAGGCTTTTCCACGGCGGTGTGGGCCATTGGAGGCGCCGCCGTTCTAGGAGTTTGGGGAAGGCTCAACGGCGAACGCCGTGGTGTGGTAAGGTCAGCTACAAGCGACTCCTGGTGGTTCGCGCAGAGGAGAGAGGGTGAGGGAATGAAGTCGGCTTTAGTTCCAGAAAGGGGGTAACGTTTAAAAACGTTACTAAAGTTAATAAATTAATTATTTAATTAATGACTATTTTAATTGTCCAGTCTTTAAAATACTATATTTTTTCCATACAAGGTACAAATCACGCAAAATTGGATCCTTTGCGATCGTGTGGATGAGAGCTTCACAACAAGACTAACTGGGTCCAATTTGGAGCACGTTAGAATTTCGGGAAAATTCAAATCCAAGCTGTTCAGAAATTTAGAAATGAAAACTAGCGGAGTGGAACCCGACACCTTCTCACTCAACTATTTTTGTTATGTAATTATATCCTAGGTTGCAGACGGGGCTTAGCAGCTCCTGACACTACTTTTTGCAAACCATGGTTGAGTGTTTGTTTGGATTGTGATTGGGATTGTCCTTGATTGAATTGTTGTATATAAAATTATTTATATGAAATATATATATATAATTATCATGCAATAAGAGTGGAATAAATATTCATTTACAAATCGAACGGTTGTTTTATGTACACCTATCTAACTTATGTCGATTGGGACGATAAATTTTACACATCGTCCAACTACACAAATAATAATCAGTATTTGTTGGTTGAAAACCCCACACGGGTATTGGGATGATATTTGACATACACTAATCTCAATAATTAGTGGTATTTCAATCGATGGGTTGACAGACAATATAAGCGTTATTTTTTATTTTAATGCTTATACAGTTGTAAAATGCAATTTGGATGTTGTATGAATTTTTAATGATTGTTTATCGTTATTGTTGTATACATGCGATGTATGAAATCCATATAACTGAAATTATATGGTAATTGATTGAGTCTGATTCCAATTCAGAAATAACGAATATTTTAAAATGACGAAAATTTTAAAATAATGAATATTTTAAAATAATACTCTCCAATAGATTAAAATATGATTTTGATGTCTGATTTGGGATAGACGCAAAAATATTGAAATGTGTGAAGCCGTATTGATTAGATATGTGCCATTTTAACGCGAACGATATTTATATCGATTTCATTCATTTCTATAATGAATATCTAAAAGGAAATGATTTCAAAATCTGATATTTTGAAAATATTATCATTTAAATATTATAATGACAAGGATTATTCAATTTTGGTTTAAAATTGAAATGAAAGTGGGAATCGTTTTAAACGAATTTATAAATGACTTATAAAGTACGTTTCAAATAGAAATTGACGAAATATATATATATATATATATTATATGTATATTATATATATATATATATATATATATTATATTCAATAGCCTGAATAAAACGTGTCGCGCCGCAACCGTTCGCGAATTTCGACCATTGACTTCGAATTGAAATTACGGGAGATCCGACCGTCGGATTCTAAAACCGGAAACGTTGGGTTCATATCAAAAAGAGCTTTCCAACGAATATAAGAGATTTGAAATCTAATGGTTGGATTTGGAATTATGCCTAAATAAAATTCGGAAAAGGTCGCTATAAATGCAGTTCGATGACCGTTTATGGAAATCGACTGAAAGGGCTTTAATAAAATTATTAAAAATATTAATAATTTGTGTAAAATCATAATGAATGAATTGGAAAGAATTGGGATGAAAAAATCCATATTTGAAAAGATAAAAATATATTTTTATCTAAATGAAGTAGTTATTAGCTAGAAAAATATTCCAATGGTTTTAAATAAATAAATCGAATAGGAAAATGGTTTTAATTTAACCAGGATTTTTCCAATGTATGAATTGGAATGGATTCGAATAGAAATCATCTTCGGGATATTTGGATATTGTGAGGAGTTTGGAAGATACAGATATCGTTATTCCCAATATGATATCCGTTATTTTTAGAATTTGGTATTCAATATACACCGATATAATTTCTATTTAGAGTCTTGTATTTAATATCAAATTGGATTTTGGGTTTGTCGTGAATGGTGTCTTTATTAACACTTTTCTTAAACCCAGTTGAGAAAAGAATGAATCTTGTAATTAAGATTTAGAGAAATTTACAAATTAATTAATTAATTGGAACTGAATTGAAATTGGATTTTGGGTTGATTGTGAACAGTGTTTTAAATAACATTTGTTCTTTAACCTGATCAATAGTGAAGAGATGATTAGGAATTTATAAATCTTATTATTAAGATTTAATGGAAATTTTCAAAGTAAAGTTTTCCAATTTAATATATTAAATTCGAATTGAATGGAATTCGATTTGGTAATAATCGAGATGAGCTTCTGTAAAGGAAGACCGTTATTATATATGGAATTTAAAAGGCTTTGCGGTTATTCCATTTGTAGTATTGATTGGATATGGGAACTTATATCAATTATATATCGATCTGTTTTTTTGTGAAGATTCCATAGTTGATTGAAGTTGATTTGGGTTTATTGTGAACTGTGTTTTAAATGACATTAGTTCTTTAACCCAGCTAAAGATAAGATTAATATCTTAGGTTTGAATAATCATTAAATAATGATTTTTGAGATTAAAACTAAATTAGAGTTTTAATGAATCTTTAATTAGATTGGAATGTGAATAAGGTAATTAAATTTATCGAATTCATGAAAAGATCGAGAATGGAGTACCACTAGTTTTACTCAAGGCGATAATTAAATCTTTAATTAGATTTAAACGAGAAATGGTAACTAATTTTATCGATAACACCGTGGGTGTTAGATATGGGGTACTACCAGTTTGCTCCATGAGATGATTAGGTTGGGATTGGGATAATAAATAATAAATGATTACTTCGGTAAAGTTCGCTAATCCCGACTAGTTGATGAACCTTAATTTGGTTTATAATTGTAAAAGGATATAATAAAATCTTTTGGAAATTAATATCCAAAGGAAGATTAAAGAATAAATTTAAAAGAACTTGATAAAATTAAAGTGAACATTTCCCTAAAGATATGAATATTTGAATAAAAGAATATTCTGGATTGGAATGAGGCGTATGTTATGTTTTTATAGCACTTGATTATGAAATACGCGAGTTATTCAGAAAGACCGAGTTTATGCCCATTCTGAATAACTAATTCAACGATAAGATGACGATGAAGATGGTGGTAGAAGACCAGAGTTATTCACATCGTTTGGATGATTACTGATGTCTTGATTGGGTTGTACACCCAAGATAAGGTAATAAGTGGTGATCGTCCAGACATGCTTGGAGATCGATCGGATATGCGAGGACCTCCCTCCTGTATTGGACATATGAGAGAGGAATAAGGTGCCTCCGGTTTCGTTCATACCCAAAACGAAATAGTAAATGGATGTGTTTATGACATTGGATTTTATTCTGTGTTGATTGGTTGCTATTATATATATATATATATCGGTTTGGTAGTGGAGAATTTATTCTCTTGATTAACACCCTTCTCTGAGACGTACGAGCTTAGAGGTTATATATCGATAGACATCAATCACATGGCGTGAATTGTCAGTGTGGCATGCTTAGATGCAAATGATCAAGGCTTTTATTGAAAAGCAGGGCCTTGTGGCTGATGATCAAAGCACGGCTTCAAATAGCATAGCTTTGTGTTGTAGCGTTAATTCACGAGCCTCACACCCTGGTATGAACCAGAAACGGGAGAGGACCTCATGGAGGATGTGTGTTTCTTTCTAGCTAGGAGTGGTGTCATGGTATGGAGCTCAGACATTTTTACTTATGTGGATGATGGAAAGCGAGGTACCTCATATATATCGGTCACTACGGGGCCGATGGATGACATGGTCGACACAATGATCAGATTTACGCCCTATAGGTGGGGAAACGTATTATTCAGGAATTATAATCCACTAACGTAATTGTGGACCGGCCCTGACGCTCCAGGTGTAGTTGCGGCTGAGCCTGAGACATGGTAGGCTGGATTGTCTCAAATTCGGTAAGGACGATCCCTTGCCTTGGTTCATGATGGAAATCCAATTTTTAATACGACATCGTGCAGTTTTGATTGTAGAACTAGTATGGTAACATGATATATGGTACCCATGTCGTCTATGATTGATACATTTATATGTGAAGTTGTTTTTAACACTATGCACTTATAATAGTATCAAATGATTTGTCTTAAATGTACCAAGCATATTTGGCTATTACAAGGTAAAATTCTATCCTCCGGCTTGCGTTGCATTTCGTGACGGGATCTGAGTCTTATAATAGCTTCATTTTTCCAAAAAGCATTGCGTTGTTTGATTTATGCACTAGTATTCGTGGGGGTAAACCCGTTCCGTGTTTACGGCATGGTCCCTTGATTTACCCAACATTAAAATAAAGTTTTAAATAACTGTTCTAGTTCTCATACTTGTCCTATGACTGACTTGGAGTTTATTGTTTTAACCTAGACTTTGGGTGTCCCTATTTTCCACACGGGCAGCCAGTAATTTTGGTTTTGCAGATTTCTTTTCTATATGATCCTGTATTTACAGCTGGAACTATATTCGTAAAGCTTTGTATCTGTGTATCTTTTTCTGTTGTGTTATGTATTATTTTTCTGTTGTTATGTAATGTATTTAAATCTCTGATATTTTTCTGATGTATATTATTTATTCATACTCGGTTATATTCTTGTACTCGGTGTAAATTGTTGTAACAACAATGAAATGTTCTATCGTTTGCATTCTGATTTGTAGTGTTCTCAACTCAATCCGCTATTTTCCCTTCTCTTCGGAGATCGGGGGATTTCGGATCGTCTCAGTTTGGTATCAGAACTTTGGTTTACAGAGCTCGAGAACAAGGCACATTAGAACCAAACAAACGAATTCATTAGAGATAGGATTAGTAATGTCCTACAAGAATAACTCGTTAGAGATAGGATCAGTAGTATCCTAGAATGAGTTCGAGGGGTATTATTTTTAAAATAAAAAAGAAAACAATTTTGATAAAGAAAGTTATATTTTATAATACGTATTTGAGGATTTTATTTCATATTGAATTTGGACTGCCTAGTATATGAAGATTTTGCATATATGTCTCGCGAACATATATTCGAAGTCTCAAATATACTAGATAGATATAAAATCACACTCTAGTCGCCCGGAGATGATTCTGATGATCGCTTGAGCATCATTGGTATTATGTTTGAGTTTCGAAAAGGGATCTCTATATATTTCCAATTTGACTGATATGCTAACCAAAACTAGCTAGAATTTATTGTTGTGATTTGGCATCAAAAAAATGATTTTTGACTATATAAAAGGTTATATATTTTAAAAGCTAACCAACTAATTGATTGCTAGTTGTAATGCATGATTATTAGTTCAACTAATTAAAAGTATTGGAATGACAAAATCAATAAGAGAATGAAAGGTAAATTTGGCCAAATTGAATCAAATATTGAACTGAATTGAAATTTGATTGGAATTGCATATATGTACATGTGTATATAATGAACAGGTCATAGCAAGGAAGCTAAGAAGGGGAATAAAATTGTATGCCCGACAAACAGGTACAGTTACATGTTTATTGTATTTCTTGGGTTTTGATGATTTTATGAGCCAACTGGCTAGCCTCTTCACTTTTTCTTTTTCTTTTGGATTAATGAGGGCCCTGTGAGGTAAGTTGCGGTTTTAAATATCAACCCGTACAAAATAGGTTATGGCGAAATTTTTCAAAAATTTAGGGTGTTAGCCAAATTTTTGAAAAATTTGAAAATTCTTAGAAACTGAAAAATTGAAGAATGAAAGCGAAAATGAAAGTTAAGTTGGTTAGTTAAACAACTTTCAACTCCGCTCCTTTTAGAGGACGAAAATATCTTAAGCGGGGAGATTGTAACAACCCGGATTTTCAGAACCAATTTAAAAATTTTATTTTAGCTATTTTAATGGATTTGGAATATTTAAAATGATTTATTTAAAATAATAATGACTAAAAATTTATTTAAATCAAAATTAGAACGTATAAATTTATATTAATTATAAAACGAGCCTGAAATGGTGCGGTAGTTTGAAAATTCGATTTCTAATTTCAAATGAATGTACAAAATTCAAAATAAATCGAATTTCAGTAAAACCAGAAATATTTGAATCTGTTTAATTATATCTTTCTAACGAATGTAAGAAATTGAGATTTCATAATATAAATTAAAAGTTATGTCTAGTTTAGTCGCTATGGAATTTATATATATTTTAAATAATATATAGCCCTTAAAATAGCCATTTTGCAAACAACCTCCGTTTTCGACGAAATTACTTTTGTTGGATCCGTAATTTCAAATTATTGCTAAATTTCGATTTTCATAATTTTTGGAATTAATATGTGAGCATGGCAAAATAAAATGTGTATTGTCAATTTTGATTGGATCGACCAGAAAATGGCCATTTTCAAACAGTCTCCAAATTTGACGAAATTAGTTTTGTTCGGACCGTATCATCAAAACAAAGCTAGATTTATTTTTCTGTAATTTTTAGAGTCAGTATGTGGCCCAAGTAAATTAAAATGTACGTTTAAATTCAACATATATTGATTTATATTTTAATTTTGATAAAAATTGATCGAAACAGTTGAATTGGCTTACGAAACATATTCCATTGCGTCCGAAATGGGGGTATTTAGCTTAGGGCAACAGTTGTTGGGTTTGATTTGGAGTTCGGGAATTAAACAAGTAAAATTGGAAACTAAGAATATTAATTAATAAAATATTCTCTATAAAAATGGCCAAAACACTAACACCCCATTTAGAATCGCGCCGCCACCCTCTGAAGAACGAACGAAATCATTCGAATCAAATTCCCCAAATCTCTTTCAATCCGTGAATTATTTCAACTGGATCATAAAACAAAAATGGAAGCGCCTTCCATGATCTCCACATCTATATGAAGTTGATAAATTATAGAGTTGTAAATCGAGAGAAACCACAATCCAAAGCACTGCCGTTCACAGGCTTTTCCATGGTAGTGTGGGCCACTAGAGGCGCCGCCGTTCTCGGCGCTGGGGGAAGGCTCAATGGCGAATGCCATGGTGTGGTCAGATCGACTCCAGCGAGCTCCTAGTGGCTTGTGCGGAGGAGAGAGGGCGAGGGAGTGAAGTCGGCTTTAGTTCTAGAAAGGGGGTAATGTTTAAAAACGTTATTAAAGTTAGTAAACTAATTTATTTATTAATTAATGACTATTTTAATTGTCCAATCTTTAAAATACTGTATCTTTTCCCTACGAAGTCTAAATCGCGCGAAACCGTATTCATTGCGATCGTGGGGACGAGAGCTTCACAACAAGACTAACTGGGTCCAATTTGGAGCACGTTAGAATTTCGGGCAAATTCAAATCCAAACTGTTCAGCAATTCAGAAATGAAAATTGATGGAGTGGAACCTGAAGTGAGAACACCTTCTCTCTCAACTATTTTTGTTATGTAATTATATCCTAGGATTGCGGACGAGGCTTAGCAGCTCCTGACACTACTTTTTGCAAACCATGGTTGAGTGTTTGTTTGGATTATGATTGGGATTGTCCTTGATTGAATTGTTGTATATAAAATTATTTATATATAAAATATATATATAATTATCATGAAATGAAAGTAGAATAAATATTCATTTACAAATCGGACGGTTTGTTTATGTACACCTATTTACCTGATGTCAATTGGGAGGATAAATTTTACACATCACCCAACTGCACAAATAATAATTAGTATTTGTTGGTTGAAACCCCGCACAGACATTAGGATGATATTTGGACATATGCTAATCCCAATAATTAGTGGTATGTAAATCGATGGGTTGACTGACTGTATAAACATTATTTATTTATTTATTTTAATGCTTACACAGTTGTAAATGCACTCTGGATGTTGTATGAATTTTTAATGATTGTTTATCATTATTGTTGTATATATGCAATGAATGAAATCCATATAACTGAAATTATATGGTAATTGATTGAGTCTGATTCCAATTTAGAAATAACGAATATTTTAAAATAACAAATATTTTAAAATAACGAATATTTTAAAATAATATTCTTTAAAGGATTAAAATATGATTTTGATGTCTGATTTAGGATGGACACGAAAATATTGAAATGTGTGAAGCCGTATTGATTAGATATGAGCTATTTTAACGCGAACGATATCTATATCGATTTTATTCATTTTTATAATGAATATTGAAAAGGAAATGATTTCAAAATATGATATTTTGAAAATATTATCATTTAAATATTATAATGATAAGGATTATTCAATTTTGATTTAAAACTGAAATAAAAGTGGGAATCGTTTTAAAATGAATTTATAAATGACTTATAAAGTACATTTCAAATGGAAATCGACGATATATATATATATATATAATATATATATATTATATATATTTAATGGCCTGAATAGAAAGCGCCGCGAACTTTTGCAAATTTCAATCATTGACTTCAAATTGAAATTATGGGAGATCCGATCGTCGGATTCTCCTAAAACCAGAACAGTTGGGTTTGTATCAAAAGAGCTTTCCAACGAATATAAGAGATTTGAAATCTAACGCCCGGATTTGGAATTATGTCCAAACAAATTTTGGAAAAGGTCGCTATAAATGCAGTTCGATGACCGTTTACGGAAATCGACTGAAAGGGCCTTAATAAAATTATTAAAATTATTAATAATTTGTGTAAAATCATAATAAATGATGTGGAAAAAATTGGTTGGAAAAATTCCATATTTGAAAAGATAAAAATATATTTTTATCAAAATGAACTAGTTATTAACTAGAAAAATAATCCAATGGTTTTAAATAAATAAATTGGATAGGGAAATGGTTTTAATTTAACCAGGATTTTTCCAATGCATGAATTGGAAAGGATTTGAATAGAAATCATCTTCGGGATATTTCGACATAGGATTCCGTGATTATACAGATATTGTGAGGAGTTTAGAAGATACAGATATCATTATTCCTAATACGATATTCGTTAATTTCAGAATTCGATATTGAATATACGCCGATATAATTTCTATTTAGAATCCATGTATTTGATATCAAATTGTATTTTCGGTTTGTCGTGAATGGTGTCTTTATTAACATTGTTCTTAAACCCAGTTGAGAAAAGAATAAATCTTGTAATTAAGATTTAGAGAAGTTTACCAATTAATTAATATTTAATTGGAATTGAATTGAAATTGGATTTTGGGGTGTTTTAAATAAAATTTGTTCTTAAACCCGATCAACAATGAAGATATGATTTGCAATTTATAAATCTTATTGTTAAGATTCAATGGAAAATTTTCAAAGTAAAGTTTTGCAATTTAATATATTAAATTGGAATTGAATGGAATTCGATTTGGTAATAATCGAGATGAGCTTCTGTAAAGGAAGACCGTTATTATATATGGAATTTAATAGGCTTTGTCGTTATTCCATTTATAGTATTGATTGGATACGGGAATTTATATCGTTTATATATTGATCTGTTTTTTTTTGTGAAGATTCCATAGTTGATGGAAGTTGATTTGGGTTGATTGTGAACTATGTTTTAAATGACATTATTTCTTTAACCCAGTTAAAGATAAGATTAATTTCTTAAATTTGAATAATCATTAAGTAAAGGTTTTTGAGATTAAAACTGAATTAAAATTTTAATGAATCTTTAATTATATTGGAATGAGAATAAGGTAATTAAATTTATCGAATTCATGAAATGATCTAGAATGGAGTACCACCAATTTTACTCAAAGCATTAGTTAAATCTTTAATTAGATTTGAACAAGAAATGGTAATTAATTTTAGCGATAACACCGTGGGTGTTAGATATAGAGTACTACCAGTTTACTCCATGGGATGAATATGTTGGTATTAGGATAATAAATGATTACTTCGTTAAATTTTGCTAATCCCAACTAGTTGATAAACCTTAATTTGGTTTAGAATTGTAAAAGGATATAATAAAATCTTTTGGAAATTAATATCCAAAGGAAGATTAAAGAATAAATTTAAAAGAACTTGATAAAAATAATGGGAACCTTTCCCTAAAGATATGAATATTTGAATAAATGAATATTCTGGATTGGAATGAGGCGTATGTTGTGTTTTTATAGCACTTGATTATAAAATACGCGAGTTATTCGGAAAGATCGGGTTTATGCCCATTATGAATAACTGCTCCGACGATAAGCTGACGATGAAGACGGTGGTCGCAAACCAGAGTTCTTCACATCGTTTGGGTGATTACTAATGTGTTGATTGGGCTGTACACCCAAGACAAGGTAATAAGTGGTGATCATACATACGTACTTGGAGATCGACCGGATATGCGAGGACCTCTCTCCTGTATTGGACATATGGGACGAGGAATAAGGTGCCTCCGGTTTCGTTCAGACCTAGAACGAACTAGTAAATGGATGTGTGTCTGATATTGGATTTTATTCTGTGTTGATTCATTTCTATTAAATATATATCTGTTTGGGGTTGGAGAATTTATTCTCTTGCTTAACCCCCTTCTCTGAGACATACGAGCTTAGAGGTTATATATTGATGGATATGGGCGTGAATTGTCAGTGTAACATGTTGAGATGCAAATGATCAAGGCTTTTGTTGAAAAGCAGGTCCTTGTGGTTGATGATCAAAGGACGGCTTCAAATAACATATCTTTGTGTTGTAGCTTTAATTCGTGAGCTTCACACCCCGGTATGAACCAGAAATGGAAGAGGACCTCAGGGATGACATGATTTCTTTCTAGCTAGGAGTGGTGTCATGGTATGGATCCCAGACATTTTTACTTATGTGGATGATGGAAGGCGAGGTATCTCGGATATATCAGTCACTACGGGGCCGATGGAAGACATGGTCGACAAACTGACCAGATTTACACCCCATAGGATAGGGAAACGTATTGTCCAGGAATTATAATCCACTAACGTAAGTGTGGACCGGCCCAGACATTCCAAGTGTAGTTGCGGCTGAGCCTGAGACATGGTAGGCTAGATTGTCTTGAATTCGGTAAGGACGATCTCATGCCTTGGTTCACGATGGAAATCCAACTTCCAATACGACATCATGCGGTTTTGATTGTATAACTAGTATAGCGACATGATACATGGTACCCATGTCGTCTATGATTGATACATTTATATGTGAAGCTCTTTTTAACGCTATGCACTTACAATAGTATCAAATGATTTGTTTTAAACGTAGCAAGCATGCTTGGCTATTATAAGGTAAAACTTTATCCTACTACTTGCGCTGCATTGCGTGATGGGACCTGAGTCTTATAATAGCTTCATTTTTTCAAAAAGCATTGCGCTGTTTGATTTATGCACTGGTATTCATGGTGGTAAACCCACTCCGTGTTATACGGCATGGTCCCTTGATTTACCTAACTTTAAAACAATGTTTTAAATAACTGTTTTAGTTCTCACACTAGTCCCATGACTAACTCAGAGTTTATTATTTTAGCCTAAACTTTTGGTGCCCCTATTTTCCGCATGAGCATCTAGTAGTTTTGGTTTTGCAGATTTCTATTTTACAGGATCCTGGATTTACAGCTGGAACTTTATTCGAAAAGCTTTGTATCCGTGTATCTCTTTCAGTTATGTTATGTATTATTTTTCCGCTGCTAAGCAATGTATTTTAATCGCTGATTTTTTTCTGATGTATATTATTTTTTCATACTCATTTATATTCTTGTACCTTGATGTAAATTGTTGTAATAGCAATGAAATGTTCTATCGTTTGCATTCTGATTTTTCGTGTTCTCAATTCAATCCACTATTTTCCCTTCTCTTCGGAGATCGGGGGATTTTGAATCGTTTAAGTGTATTATTGACTTTCAATAATATTAACTACACGAAGACAAAAGGTTAAACCTTACTTGTAGTGGACTTTTGCCTAGAAACGACCGACATATCCAACATCTATAAGTAGTCGGTTGAATGTGAGATGTTTAGCGTCATCGGCCATTATAATAAATACACAAAGATGAGAGGTAAAGTTTACTTCTAGTAGAAATCTGGCCAGAACCGACTGGCAATTCTAGCAATTACAAGAAGTTGGTTTCATATGGAACATCCAATGTAACACCCCATGTCCATTAATGTCACTCACAAAGGGAATGCATCAATGTCCATGAAGCGTTATTGTTGTATAGAACAAATAAATTACGAGAATAAATAAATAAAACAACACATCGGAAGTTAAAACTTATTTCATAGCATCATAACTCAAAGCGAGTTTACATAAGTAATCTCCAAAACCATTACAACAGGATCAATAGTCTTTTCTGAAAACTTCAAAGTACATAAAGAAGCAAATACTTAAATAACATAAATGCATAAATCCCCACTGAGCATAAGCAAAGCCATAAAGATGAGAGAGTCCAAAGCGATACATCTACTCTTTTCAAGCAACTGAAAGAAATCGGCACTAAGCTGTAGTATTCCCTTCTTGCAAACCTGAGGGAGGAAGGAAGAAAAGAGGTGGAAACAAGGGGGTCATACATAAAGTCTGGCGAGTGCAATAACTTTAACAATATAGTCATTAGGTAATTAGGATAAGGCATAAGCTGGAAAATAAGGAAATGACTGTGAACAATTCGGTATGACGGAGCAAACAAGGAAATAAGGCGAACAAAGATAACGTTAAAGGCGCCCCTAATCACTATTGGATAATTACTATATTGCACCACCACTAGTCACCCTAAAGGTTTATCCCGCCTACAGAACTTAATACTGGTAATGGTAGTTTCGTGTACCACTAGCTACCTCCATAGGTGTCGTCTGCCCTTATCTCCACTAGGTGTACCCACTACCACCATTCGGTCGGCTCCCTAACCCATAGATACCCGTGCTGGCCCCACAATGGGGTGTATCACTCCCCAAAGTAGCAACCCGATACTACCAAAAATGCACGGCTTATATCTACACGATGCAACAACGTCTTACCTACCAGCCCGGGCCCACATAGGCAGATGAACCCGTTGGACTTGCGTTGCCACCGCTGACCCGTTTTGACCTCTTACAATCAAATTCAGTACATGTGTCCCGTCCTCGACTTGGGTCGAGCCCACAAAGATACTTAATGGGTTACTGGTTTGAAAAGGGCCCACATGCATGACACAAGATTTCCACCTATGCTTGGTCCCCTCAAAGGTTTTTCCCCACTTAACCCCATTCTTATTCATGTCTTCTTACATGTTTCAATCTTGATTAAGTGCATCTAATCGTATTTCAAATGCCACCCAAGGCACCCACTTAACCCCTTCATGTCCCACCACATGTTTTATCTGGTTAAGTGTTTCTTAATTCATTAACATCGTAACCTTGTAAAGACCTCCCGCATTAGACTGGCATTTATGGCAGCTGGATTTGTCGTGCTGGTCGAGGCAGTCTTACACCACAAACGAGCCTAACCTCATGTCTTTACAACTGTTACGCATTTAATTTATGCCTAAGACCTCCTACATTAGACTGGCATTTGTGGCAGCAGGATTTGCCGGGCGGGCCCCGGTAGTCTTACACCACAAAAGAGTCTAACCTCGTATCTTAGGCGGTTTATTATTACATATTTCATTTAACCCCAAACTGGATTAATATCCCTAATTTGAGTTGTCAATCAATTCCAAATTTAACTATGTCCATAACTGACACCTTATTTATGTCCATCTATTTATGGTATATAAAATTATACCAATTAATATCACAAATTAATTATATGCCATTTTAAGGCACTTAAGCCAATTCTCCATATTAAATATTTTGATCTTATCCCATTGCCCCCACGTTGTATGTTCGTTCGTTTAACATGAAATATACGTTAGACTCGAATAGTCTAACTTATGGAATAAAGAGAAAACATCACAACATGCATAGAATATAAATTAGATCTAACTTACGAATAAAAGTCATAACATGTATTGGCATATAGATCTAAACATAAGGGGTGAGCTTGCATGTGTGAATAGGGTGTTTCATCTGAACTTGCATAGACAATTGGTGTATAACACATGTACTTTCATAACTTATGTAGCTTTAACATAAAGGTATGAACTTGCATAGGAATCTCAAACTTTCATTACATGATTCATACACCAAACATATATATACTTACATATGTGATTTATGCAACATAAACTATGATGTAAACTTGCACCTAAACATGTAAATTAAGATCTGCATGTAAACTATCATATTAAATTTTGTATAATCCGCATACATACTTGCATATAACTAACACATGTCTTAACCTAAACTTTAGATCCAAACTTACACATAAAATAGATGTCATGAAACATGTAAGGATTGTATATGATTCTCATCAACTTGCATATGATTCCTATATAAGTTAACATCCAAACTTGCATATAGAATTATGAATCAAGTCGAGCATGGGTGATTGAGCATATGATAAGGATCCACAACACAAATAAACTAAAACTATCATTATGAACAACTAGCATATATTCACCCAATATTACATTTTCCAATGCTTCACAAACATAGCCATATAATCCAATTTATATCTCAACCCAATTAACATATTAATTATCTTATTAAAGAAATTGAACTCACAACTCAAAGAAGGTCTTGAGTTCTGAAATCTGAGTTCTGAAATTGATTTAGCTCTCCTTTGAAGAAGACAAATTCGTTGTTGTTTAGATTTGAGTTGAATAGAATTGAGTTGATTTGCTTTTCTTTCTCCTAAATGGTGGCGGCTACTCTAGGTTGCAAGGTGACAGCGTGGCGGCCATGGTTCTAATTTTTTTTTTGATTTTAGGGTTTGAGTCTACATGTGTTAATATAGAGTTTAGAATTAATTTAGGCCATCCGATCAACCTAGAATAAACCACAGCCATTCAGTCAAGATAGGGTGACAAGTCAGCCCTAATGACTCAGCCAAGAGTCAGAAAATCCTCATCACTCAAATCTGCCCCGGGGGGCAGGTCGACCCCCTGGTCGACCTATATGGGTAGGTGGGGTCGACCTGGCCCCTGGCGGGAATTTTCTTGCCTAGCCCAATTTGAGTCTAAATTTGAATTTTTGAAATCTATTTGAATTTTTTCTGAAACTTCCGATCTCCAGAAATTCTTCATACGAAGTCCAATTCAGCAAACTCGGACTCTATCTCAACCAGAATTCTGAGAGGAACACAATGGCGTAACCTGTTTCCCTTAATTCTCACATTTAAAATTAAATATTCTTTAATTCGTTACTTTAGTGTTAACAGAAATACGGGGTGTTACATCCAACGTAATAAATACTGGTGTGAAGTAGGCATGCCTCGAGAAGTTATTAAATGCTCAACCTATATTATTTAGGTATTAAGTGGTTAGGACTATGTCCGTTCCTATGGTTCACTCCATGCTTTGGACAAAAATCATAGGACCCACCTATATTAGGTATTAAGTGGTAATTGGGCTTGCATTTCTCCTTTAAATTTATGAGGTATTAAATGGTCTTAAATAAAAAGATAGACGTATAAGTGAGGTAGCTCTCCGGAAGTTGTTCTCTATTTATCTTAGGGTTATGTGAGGGCATACATAGTGACGAGCTAATAAAAATTCCAAAGAGTATGTATGAGGGACCGCTTATTTAAGGGAAGTATTAAGTAAATTGGAGTTCGATTGTAAGCCAGTTAAATAGTAATGCATCGGTTTGTCGGTGGGGTCATAAATGGCAATGATTATCAACCCCCAACCATTATTAAGTAGTAGATTATATTTTTTGCATTACGATTGTGAGAATATTCGATAATGTTAAGTCGAGGTCTAGGCTCCTATAATAACCCGGAAATCCGAGCCAATTAAAAATTTTTATTTTGGCTATTTTAATGAAATTTGATTATTTAAAATGAATTATTTTAAATAATAACGACGAAAAATTTATTTTCGACGAAGTTAAAACGAATATTTTATTTTAATTATATAACGAGCCTGAAATGGCGCATTAGTTTGAAATTTCGATTTCGAATTTCAAATGAATATACAGAATTCGTTTTAAGTCGGAATTGGATGAAACCAGAAATATCTAAATCTGTTTGACAATATCTTTCTAACGGATGTAAGAAACTGAGATTTCACTTTAGAAGTTGAAAGATATGTCCAGTTTAAAATTCAGAAAAGTCGCTGTGGAATTTATATATATTTTAATATATATATATATATATATATATAAAGGCCTTTAAAAATAGCCATTTTGCAAGCGACCTCGGTTTTCGACGAAACCACTTTTGTTGGATCCGTGATGTCAAATTATTGCTGGGTTTTAAAATTCATAATTTTTCGAATCAATATGTGAGCATGGCGAAGGAAAACGTGTTTTGACAGTTTTAGTTGATTTTAATTGACTGGAAAATGGCCATTGTTCAAACGGTCTCAGAATTCGACGAAATTAGTTTTGTTAGGACCGTATTGTCAATACGAAGCTAGAAATATATTTTTATAACTTTCGAGGTCAGTATGTGGCCCCGGTAATTTGAAATGTACGTTAAATTGAATATATACTGATTTATATTTTGATTTTAATGAAAACTGATCGTAACAGCCGAACTCGGTTACGAAACATATCCCATTGTGTTTGGAATGAGGGTAATTAGCTAGGGACAATAGTCGTTGGGTGCGATTTGGGGTTCAAGTGCAAAAGTAACTTTTTGGGAGAAAGGGAAAATAAAATAATTAAAATTATATATAACCCCCTCCTTCCTCTTTCCCACGGTCAACCCTTCCTCTCCGTTATTTTCAAAATCGATCTGGAAAAAAGGAAACAATCAAAGACGGAGCCCATCGCACCAGCGCGCAACCGCGACCACCGCCGCTGGCGGAGCCCCACCGTGGCATTCCCCCCCCCCCCCCCGAACTGGCGCCAGCACCCTAACCCCGTTCCCTCCCTCTACCGCCTCTGTCCTCCCTCAAGAACGAAACCCCAAATAAAACCGTAACCACCCAAACTGCCCCCCTAGCCAGGCCAAGCTCCACCGCAGTCCGTCATCCACCCCCCACCTTCTTCTCCGACGCGTAGATCCCCTCCCCTTTGCTCCAGTCGTGGATGCGCAGCAAACCCTTTCCCCCAACGCGAGCCATAGCACCGCGACCCTCTCCACTGACCCCCTGCCTCCGGCCTTGAGCGAGCTTCGACAGTCCTATCCTCCGATTTGAAAGAAAAAAAAGGTGAATTTTTCTAAAGTTTATTTTATTTTCTTTATTATATATAAAAGGCTGATTTTTTTAATGCTATAAAATATGAAATTGTTTTAAAAATATATAGTAATTGTTTTAAAAAGAAAAATTATATGTATAGCGTCTTTGTTTCGAAAAAGCAAATTTTATATGTATAGCTTTCTTTTATGGATACGATTTTATATATATAGTTTAGAATCAAAATATGATTTCTATTTATATATATATATATAGCATAGAAAGATTGATTTTTATTTATATAAATAACATATAAAAATTTGATTGTTATTTATTTGAATGACAAATAAAAATTCAATTTTTATATATTGAATAACCAAATAAAAATTCGATTTTTATATATTGAATAAAGAAATAAAAATTCAATTTTTATATATTGAATAGCGAAGTAAAAATTTATTTTTTATATATTGAATAGCGAAGTAAAAATTCGATTTTTATATATGTAGTGAATACGAAAGTGACGAAAGAAGAAACGGCGGAGATTTTCTACATATGAAGAGTCGAGGCGTTTGGTTTAGCTAATCGATGAGAAATCCTCACTTTGTTTTTTAATTCTAGTTTGAAATATATACTAGGATGCAGACGGTGCTTAGCAGCACCCGACACCCGCCGTCCACAAACCATGGATGACTTGTTTGTTTGGTTGCTATGTTGTGAAATTTGACTGTGTGATGTAGAATGAAATAAAATATTTTATAGTGGAAAATATTTTATAGTTAAAAATATTTAACGTGTATATAAAATAAATATTTATAAACAAATCGGACGATTTGTTTATATACACTAATTTGACTGATATTGATTGGAACGATAAATTTTACACATCACCCAACTGCACAAATAAAATCTGTGTTTGATTGTTTGAAACCCCACATGGGTATTGGGATGAGATTTGACGCACACTGATCCCGATTGTTTAGTTGTATGTCAATCGATGGATTGATAGACTGTGTAAGCATTAATTATTTATATTTAATGCTTATGCAGTTGTGTGGTGCACTTTGGATGATGGTTGATTATTTATCGTTGTTATTATATACATGTGTTGTAGAAAAATCCATATAATTAACATTATATGGCAATTGATTGGGCCTCATTACAGTTTTGAAATAGAAATATTTGTAATAGAATATTTGAAATAGAAATATTTGAAATATAATATTTGAAATAGAAATATTTGAAAAAGAAATATTTGAATAGAAATATTTGAAAAAGAAATATTTGAGATAGAATATTTGAAAATAGAAATATATGAAGCCGTGTTGATTAGATTGACGCCATTTTGACATAAACGATATTATATCGATTTTATTCATTTTTCAATGAATATTGAAATTGATTTCAAAATTTCGAATTAAATTGAAATGAGTTGGAATTAAAATTAAATTGAATGAATCGAAATTCGACTTAAATTGAATGAATTGAAATTCATATTAAATTGAATGAATTGAAATTCGAATTAAATTAAAATGAATTGAAATTCGAATTAAATTGAAATGAATTGAAATTCGAATTAAATTGAAATGAATTGAAATTCGAATTAAATTGAAATTAAATTGAAATCGATTTGAAATGAAATTAAACGAATTTATATTGAAAAAAATCCATCTTGATTTGAATTGGAAAAGGAAGTTGAAATCGTTTTGAAAACGAATTTAAACGATTTATAAAATATGTTTTGATAGGAAATCGACGAAATATATATATATATATATATATATATATATATATATAATAGCCTGAATAGAACGCGCTGCGGAAGTTCGTGAATTTCGACCATTGACTTCGAATGGATATTACGTGAGATCCGACCGTCGGATTCTCCTAAAACTGGAACCGTTGGGTTCGTATCGAAAAGAGCTTTCTGATGAATATTAGAGATTTGAAATCTAATGGATGGATTTAGAATTATGTCCAAATCAAATTTGGAAAAGGTCGCTGTAAGTGCAGTTCGATGGCCGTTGATGGAAATCGACTGTACGGGCCTTGATAAAATTATTAAAAATATCAGTAATTTGTGTAAAATCATAAGAAATGATTTGGGAAGAATTGGGATGAAAAACTCCATATTTGAAAAGATAAAAATAGATTTTTATCGAAATGAACTAGTTTTGAACTAGAATAATAATTTATTTATTTTTAAAAATAAATAAATTGGATTTGAAATGGTTTTGAAAATAACCAGAATTTCCAATAATTGAATTGGAATGGATTTGAATCGAAATCATCTTCGAAATAGTTCGATGTTGGATTTCGTGATTATAGAGATATTGTTATGGAAATTTGAAAGATATATTTATATCGTTATTTCCAATACGATATTTGTTGGTCGTAGAATTTGATATTGAATATAAGACGATATATTTTCTATTCAGAGCCTTGTATTTAATATCAAATGTGATTTGGGTTTGTCGTGAATGGTGTCTTCATTAACACTGCTCTTACGCCCAGTTGAGAAAAAGATTTAATCTTTTTATTTAGATTTAATGAAGTGTACCAATTAAATGGTATTTAGTTGGAATTGAATTTGAATTGATTTTTGGGTTTATCGTGAATGGTGTTTTGAATAACACTTGTTCTTTAACTCGATAATTAATGAAATGTGATTTGGATTGTCGTGAATGGTATCTTCAATAATACTGTACTTAGACCCAACGGAGTTAAGAAAATCATAAACTAATTGGAGATTAGTTAAGTTGAATGGTTTCTTGGGTATTGATCTGATGTTGGTTTCAGCCTTCGGGGTTAATGTTTAGGAAACTGTCCTCTTGCTAATTTACGGTTAGGGACTGATTGGAATGGAATGTGATTTTGGGTTTATCGTGAACCGTGTGTTAAATGACATTGATTCTTTAACCCAGTTAAAGATTAAAACTAAGTGGAGTTTTAATGAACCTTTAATTAGATTGAAAAGATCGAGAATGGAGTATCACCAGTTTTGCTCCAGGCGATACTTAAATCTTTAATTAGATTTGAACATGAAATGGTAATTGAATTTACCGATAACACCGTGGTGTTAGATATGAAGTATTACCAGTTTTACTTGATGGGATGAATAGGTTGGGATTGGGAAATAGAATAAATGATTACTTCGATGTGGTTCACTAATCCCGAATAGTTTGAAGTGATATTCAAAGGAAGATTAAAGAATAAATTTAAAAGAATTTATCTTTGATAAAATTAATGGGAACCTATCCCTAAGAATGTGAAATTTAGCAATTAACTGAAGATTAGTTAAGATGAATGGTTTCCTGTGTATTGATCTGATGTTGGTTTTGGCCTAAGGGGTTAATATTTGGGGAATTGTTCCCTTACTAATTTACGGTTAGTGACTGATGAATTGGAATGAGGCGTATGTTGTGTTTGTGTAACACTTATTTATAAAATACGCGAGTTATTCAGAAAGACTGGGTTTATTCCATTTGTAACACTTATTTATAAAATACGCGAGTTATTCGGAAAGACCGAGTTTATCCCATTCTGAATAACTGATACGACGATTAGTCGAAGATGAAGACGGTGGTTGAAGACCGGAGGTCTTCACGTCGTTTGGATAATTACTGATGATCTTGATTGGGTCGTACACCCAAGAGGAGGGAATCAGTTGGTGATCGTCCAGACGTACTTGGAGATCGATGGATATGCGAGGTATAAGGTGCCTCCAGTTTCATTCAGACCCAGAACGGACTTGTAAATGGACTGTGTGTCTGACATTGGATATCATTCTGTGTGATTGATGGATATCGGTTGCATGGAGTGGTTTGCCTGTGTGGAATGCTAAGATGCAAATGATCAAGGCTTCTGTTGAAAAGCAGAGTCTTGTGGTTGATGATCCAAGCTCAGCCTGTGTGGCACAGCTTTGTGTAACGTTAATTCGCGAGCCTCACACCCGGGTTGTGAACCAGAAACGGAAGAGGACATCAGGGAGGGCATGCGTTTCCTTCTAGCTAGAAGTGGCGTCAGTGGTTTTACACGCCCTGACGAGTTTGACTTGTGTGGTTGTTGCTGTTTCGAGGCGCCTCGGATATATTGGTGACTATGTGAAACCGATGGAGTCATTGCCCCATAGGGTAGGGAGACATAATGTTCAGGCACTATAATCCACTCCGTGTGGACCGGCCCTGACGATCCATGGTGCAGTTGCGGCTATTCCAGAGACATGGGCTAGATTGTCTCGAATTAGCACAGGACGATCCCTTTGCCTTAGTTCATAGATGGAAATCCAACTTCCAATACATGACAATTGCGGTTTTGATTATATACCTATATATGGCGACATAGTGGGATAGGGCACTCATGCCGCCTATGATTGATATTTATGATTGTATATAAAATCAGAAACTAACTGGAAACGAGTTAAGATGGGTGGTTTCCTGGGTATTGCTCTGATGTTGGTTTCGGCCTTCGGGGTTAATACTTAGGGAATCGTTCTCTTACTAATTTACGGTTGGAGTCTGATTAAGAATTAAAACATGAAATTTAGTGTATCAAGCATTCTATGTCTATTATAAGGTAAAAACCCTATCCTCCGGTTTGCATTGCATTGTGTGATGGGACCTGGGTCTTATAATAGCTTCATTGTTCTTTATTTAGCATCGTGTTGTTTTTTTATGCACTGGTATTCTTGGGAGGAAACCCATTCCATGTTATACGGCATGGTCCCTTGATTTACCTAACTTTAAAGTAAAGATTAATAACTGTTTTTGTTCTCACACCAGTCACATAACTGACTTGAAGTTTATTGTTTTAACCTAAACTCTGGGTGCCCCTATTTTCCGCACGGGAAGCTAGTAGTTTTGGTTTTGCAGATTTATATTCACATGATCCCAGTTTACAGCTGGAATGATATCCGGAAAGCTTTGTATTCGTATATCTCCTTCAGTTGTATATTGTATTATTTTCCGCAGCTATGTAATTTATTGTAATCTCTGATATTTGGTAAATGTGTAATATTGATTTATACTTTGTATATTCTTGTATTCTGATGGAATTGTTGTAATTAACAATGAAATATTCTTCTATATGCGTTCTTTTGTGTGTTGTTCTCGAAGTATCTTCTCTTTCCTTCACGGGGAAGTTACGGGTTCTTACATTTGGTATCAGAGCTTTGGTTTACAAAGCTCAGAGAATAAGACACATTAAAACCATACGAAAGAATTCGTCAGAGATTGGATTAGTAATATCCAATGGGAATGACTCGTTAGAGATGGGATCAGTAGTGTCCTAGAATGAGTGTGAAGAGTATATTTTTAAAATGAAACAAATTTTGTTTTGAAAATTTAAATCAATTATTCGTATTTGATTATTTATTTTATAATGATTTGGACAAACAAGTTTATAAAGATTTTGTATATACATCTGATCCACGTGTGTACGAAGTTTTAATATACTGGATAGATATAGAATCACACTCTAGTCGCCCGGAGATGGTTCTAATGATCGCTATAGTTCGAACATCATCAGAATTGGTATTCGAGTTTCGAAAGTGTGATATTTATATATTTCCATAGACTGGTGTGAGAACCAAAATTAGATAGGGCCTATCGTTGTGATTTGGCATTAAAAATGTGATTATTGACTATGTATCAAAGTTATGAATTTGAAAAGCTAATCAACTAATTGATTGTTGATTGTGTTGTTTGATTATTAGTTGATTAATTAAATTTGAACCATTTAGCCCATTCGAATCAAAAATAGGTAATTGTATTGAAAATTTATGGCATTTGCATGCATGTACATGTACTTACGTTGAACAGGTCATAGCAAGGAGGCTAGAGCAGAAGAATAAAATTGTTTGCCCGACAAATAGGTACATGTTTACCATGATTTACTGTTTTGTTTGGGTGTTGATGATTTTATGAGCCGATTGGATTTTGCTTTTTCTTTTGGATTGAAGAAGGCCATGGGAGGCTATATGAAATATCCCGAAGTCCCCGGTGCAAAGGAGGTTATGGCGAAATTTTTCGAAAATTTAGGGTGTTAGCCAAATTTTTGAAAAATTTGAGAAGTTCTTAGAAACTGAAAAGTTGAAGAACTTAAGCCATAAAGAAAATAATGAAAGTTGAGTTGATTTGTTAAACAACTTTCGGCTTCGTTCCTTTTCGGGGACGAAAAGTTTTAAGTGGGGGAGATTGTAATAACCTGGAAATCCGAGCCAATTTAAAAATTTTATTTTGGCTATTTTAATGAATTTTGATTATTTAAAATGAATTATTTTAAATAATAACGACGAAAAATTTATTTTCAACAAAGTTAAAACGAATATTTTATTTTAATTATATAACGAGCCTGAAATGGCGCGGTAGTTTGAAATTTCGATTTCGAATTTCAAATGAATATACGTAATTCGTTTTAAGTCAAAATTGGATGAAACCAGAAATATCTAAATCTGTTTGACAATATCTTTCTAACGGATGTAAGAAACTGAGATTTCACTTTAGAATTTGAAAGATATGTCCAGTTTAAAATTCAAAAAAGTCGCTGTGGAATTTATATATATTATAATATATATATAAATGCCTTTAAAAATAGCCATTTTGCAAACGACCTCGGTTTTTGACCAAACCACTTTTGTTGGATCCGTGATGTCAAATTATAGCTGGGTTTTAAAATTCGTAATTTTTGAATCAATATGTGAGTGTGGCGAAGGAAAACGTGTTTTGACAGTTTCAGTTGATTTTAATCGACTGAAAAATGGCCATTTTTTAAACGATCTCAGAATTCAACGAAATTAGTTTTGTTAGGACCATATCGTCAATACAAAGCTAGAAATATTTTTCTAGAATTTTCGAGGTCAGTATGTGGCCCCGGTAATTTGAAATGTACGTTCAAATTGAATATATACTGATTTATATTTTGATTTAACGAAAACTGATCGTAACAGCCGAATTGGGTTACGAAACATATCCCATTGTGTTCGGAATGGGAGTAATTAGCTAGGATAGTCGTTGGGTGCGATTTGGGGTTCAAGTACAAAAGTAACTTTTTGGGAGAAAGGGAAAATAAAATAATTAAAATTGTATATAACCCCCTCCTTCCTCTTTCCCACGGTCAACCCTTCCTCCCCGTTACCTTCAAAATCGATTTGAAAAAAAAGGAACCAATCAACGACGGTGCCCATCGCGCCAGCGCGCAACCGCGACCACCGACGCTGGCGAAGCCCCACCGTGGTGTTCCCTCCTTCCCCCCTACTGGCACCAGCACCCTAACCCCATTCCCTCCCTCTACTGCCACTGTCCTCCCTCAAGAACGAAACCCCAAATAAAACTGTAACGACCCAAACCGCCCCCTAGCCTGGCCAAGCTTCACCGCAGTCCGTCATCCACCCCCACCTTCTTCTCCAACGCGTAGATCCCCTCCCCCCTTGCTCTAGTCGTGGATGCGCTACGCACCCTTTCCCCCATCACGAGCCACAGCACCGCGACCCTCTCCACTGACCCCCTGCCTCCGGCCTTGAGCGAGCTTCGATAGTCCTATCCTCCGGTTTGAAAGAAAAAAAAAGGTGAATTTTTTAAAGTTTGTTTTATTTTCTTTATTATATAAAAGGCTGATATTTTTTAACGCTATAAAATCTGAAATTGTTTTGGAAATATAAAGTAATTGTTTTAAAAAGAAAAATTATATATATAGTGTCTTTGTTTTGAAAAAGCAAATTTTATATGTACAGCTTCCTTTTACGGATATGATTTTATGTATATAGTTTAGAATCAAAAATTTGATTTTTATTTATATATATAGCATAGAAAGATTGATTTTTATTTATATAAATAACATATAAAAATTTGATTTTTATTTATTTGAATGCCAAATAAAAATTTGATTTTTATATATTGAATAACCAAATAAAAATTCGATTTTTATATATTGAATAACGAAATAAAAATTCGATTTTTATATATTGAATAACGAAGTAAAAATTTGATTTTTTATATATTGAATAGCGAAGTAAAAAATTCGATTTTTATATATGTAGTGAATACGAAAGTGATGAAACAAGAAATGGCGGAGATTTTCTACATATGAATTGTCGAGGCGTTTGGTTTAGCTAATCGGTGAGAACTCTTCACTTTTGTTTTTTAATTCTAGTTTGAAACATATACTAGGATGCAGACGGTGCTTAGCAGCACCCGACAACCGCCGTCCACAGACCATGGATGACTTGTTTGTTTGGTTGCTATGTGGTGAAATTTGATTGTGTGATGTAGAATGAAATAAAATATTTTATAGTGGAAAATATTGTATAGTTAAAAATATAATTTTAAACGTGTATATAAAATAAATATTTATAAACAAATCGGACGATTTGTTTATATACACTGATTTTACTGATATTGATTGGGACGATAAATTTTACACATCGCCCAACTACATAAATAAAGTCTGTGTTTGATTGTTTGAAACCCCACATGGGTATTGGGATGAGATTTGACGTACATTGATCCCGATTGTTTAGTTGAATGTCAATCGATGGATTGATAGACTGTGTAAGCATTAATTATTTATATTTAATGCTTATGCAGTTGTGTGGTGCACTCTGGATGATGGTTGATTATTTATCGTTGTTATTATATACATGTGTTGTAGAAAAATCCATATAATTAACATTATATGGCAATTGATTGGGCCTCATTCCAGTTTTGAAATAGAAATATTTGAAATAGAATATTTGAAAAAGAAATATTTGAAACTGAAATATTTGAAAAAGAAATATTTCAATAGAAATATTTGAAAAAGAAATATTTGAGATAGAATATTTGAAAATAGAAATATATGAAGCCGTGTTGATTAGATTGACGCCATTTTGACGTAAACGATATTTATATCGATTTTATTTATTTTTCAATGAATATTGAAAGTGATTTCAAAATTTTGAAATGAATTGAAATTCGAATTAAATTGAATGAATTGAAATTCGAATTAAATTGAATGAATTGAAATTCGAATTAAATTGAAATGAATTGAAATTCGAATTAAATTGAAATGAATTGAAATTTGAATTAAACTGAAATGAATTGAAATTCGAATTAAATTGAAATGAATTGAAATTCGAATTAAATTGAAATTGAATTGAAATCGATTTGAAATGAAATTAAAACGAATTTATATTGAAAAATTCCATCTTGATTTGAATTGGAAAAGGAAGTTGAAATCGTTTTGAAAACGAATTTAAACGATTTATAAAATACGTTTTGAAAGGAAATCGATGAAATATATATTATATATATAATGGCCTGAATAGAACGCGCCGTGCTGCGGTAGTTCGTGAATTTCGACCATTGACTTCGAATGGATATTACGAAAGATCCGACCGTCGGATTCTCCTATCGGAACCGTTGGGTTCGTATCGAAAAGAGCTTTCTGATGAATATTAGGGATTTGAAATCTAACGGTTGGATTTGGAATTATGTCCAAATCAAATTTGGAAAAGGTCGCTGTAAGTGCAGTTCGATGGCCGTTGATGGAAATCGACTGTACGGGCCTTGATAAAATTATTAAAAATATCAATAATTTGTGTAAAATCATAAGAAATGATTTGGGAAGAATTGGGATGAAAAAATCCATATTTGAAAAGATAAAAATAGATTTTTATCGAAATGAACTAGTTTTGAACTAGAATAATAATTTATTTATTTTTAAAAATAAATAAATTGGATTTGAAATGGTTTTGAAAATAACCAGAATTTCCAATAATTGAATTGGAGTGGATTTGAATCGAAATCTTCTTCGGAATAGTTCGATGTTGGATTTCGTGATTATAGAGATATTGTTATGGAAATTTGAAAGATATATTTATATCGTTATTTCCAATATGATATTTATTGGTCGTAGAATTTGATATTGAATCTAAGCCGATATATTTTCTATTCAGAGCCTTGTATTTAATATCAAATATGATTTGGGTTTGTCGTGAATGGTATCTTCATTAACACTGCTCTTAAGCCCAGTTGAGAAAAAGATTAAATATTTTTATTTAGATTTAATGAAGTGTACCAATTAAATGGTATTTAATTGGAATTGAATTTGAATTGATTTTTGGGTTTATCGTGAATGGTGTTTTGAATAACAATTGTTCTTCAACCCGATAATTAATGAAATGTGATTTGGGTTGTCGTGAACGGTATCAACAATAGTACTATTCTTAGACCCAACGGAGTTAAGAAAATCAGAAATTAACTGAAGATTAGTTAAGTTGAATGGTTTCTTGGGTATTGATCTGATGTTGGTTTCGGCCTTCGGGGTTAATATTTAGGGAACTGTCCTCTTACTAATTTACGGTTAGGGACTGATTGGAATGGAATGTGATTTTGGGTTTATCGTGAACCGTGTTTTAAATGACATTGATTCTTTAACCCAGTTAAAGATTAAAACTAAGTGGAGTTTTAATGAACCTTTAATTATGTTGAAAAGATCGAGAATGGAGTTTCACAAGTTTTGCTCTAGGCGATAGTTAAATCTTTAATTAGATTTGAACGTGAAATGGTAATTGAATTTACCGATAACACCGTGATGTTAGATATGAAGTATTACCAGTTTTACTTCATGGGATGAATAGGTTGGGATTGGGAAATAGAATAAATGATTACTTCGATGTGGTTTGCTAATCCCGAATAGTTTGAAGTGATATTCAAAGGAAGATTAAAGAATAAATTTAAAAGAATTTATCTTTGATAAAATTAATGGGAACCTATCCCTAAGAATGTGAAATTTAGCAACTAACTGAAGATTAGTTAAGATGAATGGTTTCCTGGGTATTGATCTGATGTTGGTTGGCCTTCGGGATTAATATTTGGGGAATTGTTCCCTTACTAATTTATGGTTAGTAACTGAAGAATTGGAATGAGGCGTATGTTGTGTTTGTGTAACACTTATTTATAAAATACGTGAGTTATTCGGAAAGACCAGGTTTATCCCATTCTGAATAACTGATACGACGATTAGTCGAAGATGAAGACGGTGGTTGAAGACCGGAGGTCTTTACGTCGTTTGGATAATTACGGATGATCTTGATTGGGTCGTACACCCAAGAGGAGGGAATCAGTTGGTGATCGTCTAGATGTACTTGGAGATCGATGGATATGCGATGTGACGGCTCGCCCCGCACCAGCCTGCATTTTCTTCGAAAGAGCGCTGTACACATGCCCGATTAGCACGGGATGGTCGTTAGAAGAAAGGAAAGAAGGGGACAAACTAATCAAGAACCTGTAGAATGTCTCATAGCGCATGGAGTAAAAGATAATAATAATAACATACTTGACATGAAACAGGTGAGACAGTGCATAAGCTGATAACCAAAATCAACATCAACATCAGAGCAGCGGAAATCCAAATTCAGCTTGTTACAACTTCTCAAATTTACTGTCTCTAAACAAAAGAAAGCTAAAGTAGAAGATGCACCACTAATGCCCAAGCAGTGATCTTCAACAACACAGGGAGAATACTATATTACGTGGAAGCCGCCTGCTCGTCTCCGGATCATCTACCCGTGCATCACCAGCTAACCTGTCTCTAGTCTGCTCGTGTGAGCACCCAGAGTAATAAGAGGAGACATAAAACTCTGGGTCAGACATAAAGCCTGGTATGAGCGATAAGCATCTAAACAGAACAATAACAGGTATACTAAACCATACCTGAACCTGGACCTGCAACCAAAGAGTTAGTTCCACATACCGTACGGTACTCTAAGGTGCCATAATAAATAGTGTAAAGAATACGGGGGTGGGGTGTGCATGTCATAATGATAGCAAACAAATCATCCATAGCAACCATCCTCACATCTCTCACTCAGTGCGTAAAGCATGCGATGTCCACCACTGTCAATCACTAGACCCATCGAAGTAGTGACGGAGTTCAACTTGTACAACTACTGCTACTACCAAGCTTACCACATGGAGTCATGACCAAATCTTTACAAATGACCCCTCTTCATTGGTCTATAGCCCTTTAGTCGTACCTAGGCCATTTCAGCCCTGAATCCGTTCACGTACTTCCCACACATAGTGATCCAAAGTCATGAACATCGACTGCCCCTTGGCACACGTCCCGCAGCAAAGCCCAATCATGAAGTGAACTCATCGGTTCCCAACTGGATCCTGAGCTCTAATTTCTCATATTGGACTACATTTGCATCTCGGGTTATTGGTCAATACTGGGTTGGGTCGGGTTCTCCTTCTAGCCATCGGTTCGGGTCAGGTCCTCTACTTCGGGTCGGTTCGTAGTCTTCTCCTGTAGCGGTTCAGTTCAGGTCCACAGTGTCGCATCGGTTCGGGTCGGGTGTCCCCCTTCGGGTCGGGTCGGGTGCCATCTCCCTTCTAGTTCGTGCTTCCGCTCCGATCCGCTCCCTCGTTCTTCACGTGCTCCGATCCGATCCCTCCTTCGCCATCTGATCCGATCCCAGTTCAATTAGCGTGGCCTTCCCTCTTGTCAGTTCTCCCAAGTGTCAAGTTCCGATCCGAGCCCTTCGTCCCTAAGTCGATCTGATCCCCAGCTTAACCAACATGGCCTTCCTTTTCGCGAAGCCTCTTTTGTGCTAGACTCCAGTTCGGGTCGGGTTCCTTGCCCAGGTCTCCTATCCGATCCGAGCCCATATCCGATCCGATCTGAAACCCTGCACAACTTTCTGCAACTTTTTCCAGCAACTTGTTTACGCCATTCGACGACGTTTTCGACAAATCTAACTATACTAATCAATCACAAATCATCCCAAATAGTCATAGCAACATAACCAACTAACCACAAACACCAAAACAATGAATTTACATGTCAAAATGGATCAAATATACCCAAAACCCCATATTTTCCCTTAAGCATGTTTAAGCAAAACTAATCCTAGGGTTAACAAAACTTAACCAAATTAAACCAAATTTCTACCAGGGGCATAAAATATTATTTTCGAATTTATAGATATTTTCCCAGAATTTATTAGTGTATAAATTCGCTAATCTTCACTAATTACCCTTAATTAACCATAATTAGTGTCAAAAACTATGCAAATCACTCACCTTGGCCACAAACGAAATTCTCAGAACTGAAACCTTGCTGATTTGGGGTGAATACTGATGTCTAACAGCAGCTCTAGCCTTGCTTTCGTGTTTCCTCTCCTTAATTTGACGTAGATTAAGCCAAAACTTGATTAGAAAGTGATTAGAAGGTGATTTGGGTGTTGGAGGCCATTGCTAGGGTTGTAAGAAAGAAAGTGGCGGCTGGGAAATGAGGATAAGATCGTTCTCTAACTGATTTCAGCCTCCTCCTTACCCTAATCCTGAAATCCCCCATTGGGCCTAGTTGTTAATCACCCGGTTAAGCCCAATTAAGATGTTTTTTCACCATCTGAAACTTGTTTCAGCCATATCTCCCAGACGGTGAGTCCGTTTGGCTAATGTGACCACTCTACGGAATTGTAAACCATCATCTGGAGCCAATGGAAGTGGTTTAAGGTCAAAATTCCTTTCCAGTCAAAAGTTATGGCCAAAACAGTGCCAACTAGGGGTAAAATGGTCATTTAAAAATCGGGAAAAATCATGAACATGGGAAATGACCCCAATAGTCGTCTCCCAAAGTTACATGACCATACGACTTCGTATATGAAAGAAATAAATATTCTACGATCCTATGATGCATAGAATACGGGTCGTTACACTCTCCCCCCTTAAGAAATTTCGTCCCCGAAATTCCTTAACCCAAAACATACAAAGGATCCTGCATGCCTAACAACCACATACAACAATCAAACATGCAAAACAAGCAAACAAGCCTATCCTAGCATGCGGAAAACTAAATCGAAGTCAAAATCTTACTAGGCAAAGAGTTCTGGGTATGTCTTCCTAATGTTCTCCTCTGTCTCTCAAGTACAATCATTCTCGTCCTCGCTCCACTGAACCTTGACTAGCTTCACCGCCTTCCTTCGAAGTTGCTTCATGTCGTGCTCGATAATACGGACCGGCTTGCGGTTCCCAACCTTCTCGGGTTCTACTTAGAAGTCCTCTAACTGATCAGGTGAAATAGTCATATTTGGGTCGTGAACGAACTTCCTTAGTTGGGAAACATGAAATACGTTGTGAACTCCGACCATCTTCTCTGGTAAGTCAAAACTATATGCCAAATTCCCGACTGGTTCAAGAACAGGGAATGGGCCAACAAATCTTGGTGCTAACTTGCCTCTCCTGCCAAATCGTATCACGCTCTTCAACGGAGAAATCTTGACAAACACCAAGTCACCAACGGAGAATTTTAAGTCTCTTCTCCTCTTATCAGCATAACTCTTCTTCCTATCTTAGGCAGCTTTCATTCGTTGTTGAATGATCTTGATTTTATCTGAAGTTTCCTTCACCACATATGGTCCAAGCATAAACTTCTCGCCAGTCTCTATCCAACACGATGGTGAGTTGCATGGTCTTCCGTACAAAGCTTCATATGGAGCTATACCGATACTGGATTGGTAGCTATTATTATATGCAAACTCTACTAGATGCAAATGGTCATCCCATGATCTACCAAAATCCAATATACATGCTCTCAAGAGATCTTCCAAAATACGATTCACCCTCTCCGTCTGACCGTCGGTCTGAGGATAATATGCGGTACTGAGATGTAACTCTGACCCTAGAGCCTCTTGTAAGCTCTTCCAAAACCCACTAGTGAACAACGGGTCTTGGTCACTCACAATGCTTTTAGGTACTCCATGAAATCTCACTACCCACTTTATATACAATTCTGCCAACTTGGCTGCCGTTCTAGTCGATTTGACTGGTATAAATCTTGCACTTTTAGTCAATCGGTCCACAATCACCCAAATGCTATCATGTCCCGATCTAGTGCTTGGTAAACCGTCGATGAAATCCATCGAGACTTGCTCCCATTTCCATTCGGGAATTTCTAATGGTTGCATCAAATCACAAGGCTTCTTTTGCTCAGCTTTAACTAGTTGGCAATTCATGCATTTGGATATAAACCTCCCAATGTCTCTTTTCATCCCTTCCCAGTAGTAGGTCTTCTTCATGTCTCGATACATCTTGTTACCACCGGGGTGTATAGTCAGTTTTAAGTGATGACATTCTCTAAGCACTTCATCTCTCAATCCATTGACATTGGGTACAACAAGCTTCCCATTCTTTCTAAGCCATCCATCTCGATCAAGCCCATACTTGTTCATCTCCTCATCGATACCCATCTCTAACTTGGAGATGATTTCCAATAGGTTAGGATCGTCCCTCTGACTAGAGCCGACCCTCTCAATCAAAGTGGGTCTAACCATCAAACTTGCTAACATTTCTGGATTCAATTTGCACTTTGGTTTGAAATCATACCCAGCGATGCACTCCAGTTGCTTCCATTCTAGAAACATAGCTCCTAAATTGGCATGTCTCCTACTCAATGCATCAACCACCGAATTGCCCTTTCCCGGTGTATATGCGATGTCAAAATCATAGGAAGCCAAGAATTCTAACCACCTTTGCTGCCGGAGATTTAAATCCTTCTGGCCGAAGAGATACTTCAACGACTTATGATTTGTAAACAGCTCAAATCTTTCTCCCAAGAGATAGTGTCTCCACATCTTCAACGCGAACACGATCGCTGCCAATTCCAAATCATGGGTAGGGTATCTTTTCTCGTGCGGTTTCAATTTCCGACTTGCATAAGCTATAACCCTACCGCCTTGCATCAATACAACACCCAGTCCGGTACCACAGGCATCCTTGTATACCGTCATCTCTTCATTCCCCATAGGAATGACTAACACTGGTGCGCATGTCAACTTGTCCTTTAGACTCTTGAATGCATTCTCTCACTTTTCATCCCAGACAAAAGCTTGATTCTTCTTGGTCAACTGGGTTAATGGTGCTGCTATCTTGGAGAAACCTTGGATAAACTTACGATAATATCCATCTAACCCGAAAAAACTTCTTACATCTGTTGCATTCTTGGGTGTAGGCCAATCCTGTACCATAGCCACCTTCGCCGGGTCCACGGCAATACCATTCTCTGATACAACATGGCCCAAGAACCTCACTTCCCTCTTCCAGAAGTGACACTTAGAAAACTTTGCTTTCAATTGGTGTTTTCTCAACACCTCCATCACTATTCTTAAGTGTTCCTTGTGTTCTTCCTCTGTCTTCGAATAGACCAAAATATCATCAACGAACACAAGGACAAACTTATTCAACTGATCTCTGAATACCCTATTCATAAGATCCACAAAATATGTTGGGGCATTGGTCAGCCCGAATGGCATGACCAACCACTCATAAAATCCAGACAGCGTCTGAAATGTCGTTTTAGCTATACTCTCAGCTTCCACTCTAAGCTGATGAAAACCTGTCGCGAGATCCAACTGAGAAAATACTCTCGCGCCACTCAACTGATCGAACAAATCATCTATCCACGGTAGAGGATACTTGTTCTTCCTCGCCACTTTATTCAACTCGCGGTAGTCTACACACAAATGAAGGAAACCATCCGCCTTGGTAGCAAACACAACTGGTGCTCCCCATTCAGAAACACTCCTTCGGATAAATCCCTTCTTCAAAAGATCGCTAACTTACACCTCGAGCTCTCGCTGCTCCCTTGGTGCCATACGACGAAGTGGCATCACTATAGGTCTGGCATCTTTTACCAAATCAATACGGAACTCAATCTCTCGGTGTGGTGGAAGCCCGGTCACTTCTTCGAAAACATCCGGATACTGGCCAACCACAAGCAAACCTGACAACTCACTATGCGGAATGTCGAGGGAGTTTAGAAAACTAGCCAATACCCCCTCACTGGGTAGATCACCAAACACTATCCTCCGCCCATCATCCACTCTAGCTGTCACCAAAAAGCCCTCACAGTCTACCACCACCCCGTATCTTTGGAGCCAATCTACTCCCAAAATAATGCCAAACCCAGTAAAGCCCAAAACAAAGCAATCACAAACAAACATGCATCCATGACTCGATAAGACCACATTACGACAAATCATGCTAAGGCTAGTCGAACCACCAATCGGGTTCGTCACTACTAAAGGTCTATCGACAATCTCGGGCTCCAATCCCAACCTATCTATCAGGTCACTAGATATGAAAGAACTGGAAGCTCCGGTATCAAACAAAACTCTAACAGGAACATCATAAACAGAAAGCATACCTTGAATGACGACATTCTTTCCCTTCTCCGCCGCAGTTGGGGCATTCGACGAAGAAGGAATAGCATTAAGGGTGTGGGCCTTCACCATTTGCTTTTCTTTAGGGGGTTGCGGACACTTGTGCTTATGATGTCCCATTTGGCCACAGTTGAAGCACTTCCTGTCCGCTGGCTTGGCCCGAAAATTACTAGCATAATGGCCCTTCTTACCACAGCTAAAGCACTCAACATCTTGCTTATTCTTTTTCTTCTGGCCATCCTTAATCTAATTCTGCTTTCTCTTATTTTGGGAACCACCCTTGCCTCCACCACTTGCTTGTGGCTTTGGCTCCTCTGCAGATGGAACCTCAGTCTTTGGCTTAGGGTAGAGACTTTCTGATCTCAATGCTTTTCCCACAATCGATTCAAACGTCTCATCAATGTGGTTAATAAGCCTTTCCCCCATGTACTGATCCAAACCAGTTATGAATTTCTCGTTCTTCTTCTCGGTAGTATCAATAAGAGATAACCCATATTTTGACAAAGTGTCGAATTCAGCAATATACTCCGAGACAGCTTTGCCATTCTGCTTGAGCTCCAAGAATTTCTTAAATAGCACTGACTTCTGAGCAGCTGGAATGAACTTCTCGCTAAAGCGAGCCTTAAACTGCTCCCAAGTAATCTGATCTTCGGGAGTAGTTGCCTTTATAGCATTCCACCAATTCATTGCCCGCCTTTGCAGCTGACGGGACGCTAGCTTTCTCTTCATCGCATCCTCGATACCCAAATCCTCGAAGATACATTCGCAACTATCCAACCAATCTTGAACATCCGTGGCCGACTCCGTTCCGTGAGATGGCTTCCCACCAAGACTAGTATAATCCTTGTTCGGCTTGGCAAAGTCGACTCTCGGTGCCTGCACTATTGGACCACCACCATTTCCACCATTGGGAGCTTCCCTCTGTACATCCCTAAGCATCTCTCTCATGAGGTTAGTAAACATCGTCCTCTTGTCAGCAGCATTCCCATTATTGGCCCCTCTACCGGCACCTCTAACATATCGGCTCATCGTCAATCTGAAAAAGGAAACGATTAACGACCCCATAGTGGTGCTAGTGCAGCACGACTTCATTCTTATACTACTAATAGTATGTATATATATATATATATATATAGATTTTTTTATAAAAAAACCAAAATAATCACAAATACGCTCTCTCGTATACGTATATTATCTCTCCCTGATAACTTCCCTAGGTTAACTACGCAACCTCGCTCTGATACCAAGTGTGACAGCCCACCCCGCATCAGCCTGCATTTCCTTCGAAAGTGCGTTGTACACATGCCCAACTAGCACGGGACGGTCGTCAGAAGAAAGGAAAGAAGGGGACAAACTAATCAAGAACCTGTAGAATGTCTCACAGCGCATGGAGTAAAAGATAATAATAATAACATACTTGACATGAAACAGGTGAGACAGTGCATAAGCTGATAACCAAAATCAACATCAACATCAAAGCGGCGGGAATCCAAATTCAGCTTGTTACAACTTCTCAAATTTACTTTCCCTAAACAAAAGAAAGCTAAAGTAGAAGATGCACCACTAATGCCCAAGCAGTGATCTTCAACAACACAGGGAGAATACTATATATATATATATTACGTGGAAGCCTCCTGCTCGTCTCCGGATCATCTACCCGTTCATCACCAGCTAACCTGTCTCTAGTCTGCTCGTGTGAGCACCCAGAGTAATAAGAGGAGACATAAAACTCTGGGTCATACATAAAGCCTGGTATGAGCGATAAGCATCTAAACAGAACAATAACAGGTATACTAAACCATACCTGAAACTGGACCTGCAACCAAAGAGTTAGTACCACATACTGTACGGTACTCTAAGGTGCCATAATAAATAGTGTAAAGAATACGGGGGTGGGGTTTGCATGTCATAATGATAGCAAACAAATCATCCATAGCAACCATCCTCACATCTCTCACTCAGTGCGTAAAGCATGCGATGTACACCACTGTCAATCACTAGACCCATCGAAGTAGTGACGGAGTTCAACTTGTACAACTTCTGCTACTACCAAGCTTACCACATGGAGTCATGACCAAATCTTTACAAATGACCCCACTTCATTGGTCTATAGCCCTTTAGTCGTACCTAGGCCATTTCAGCCCTGAATCCGTTCACGTACTTCCCACACATAGTGATCCAAAGTCATGAACATCGACTGCCCCTTGGCACACGTCCCGCAGCAAAGCCCAATCATGAAATGAACTCATCGGTTCCCAACTGGATCCTGAGCTCTAACTTCCCATATTGGACTACCTTTGCATCTCGGGTTATTGGTCAATACTGGGTCGGGTCGGGTTCTCCTTCTAGCCATCGGTTCGGGTCGGGTCCTCTACTTCGGGTCCTCTACTTCGGGTCGGTTCGTAGTCTTCTCCTGTAGCGGTTCGGTTCGGGTCCACAGCGTCGCATCGGTTCGGGTTGGGTCAGGTGCCATCTCCCTTCCAGTTTGTGCTTCCGCTCCGATCCGCTCCCTCGTTCTTCACGTGCTCCGATCCGATCCCTCCTTCGCCATCTGATCCGATCCCAGTTCAATTAGCGTGGCCTTCCCTCTTGCCAGTTCTCCCAAGTGTCAAGTTCCGATCCGAGCCCTCCATCCCTAAGTCGATTTGATCCCCAGCTTAACCAACACGACCTTCTTTTTCGCCAAGCCTCTTTTGTGCCAGACTTCAGTTCGGGTTGGGTTCCTTGCCCAGGTCCCCTATCCGATCCGAGCTCATATCCGATCCGATCCGAAACCCTGCACAACTTTCTGCAACTTTTTCCAGCAACTTGTTTACGCCTTTCGACGATGTTTTCGACAAATCTAACTATACTAATCAATCACAAATCATCCCAAACAGTCATAACAACATAACCAACTAACCACAAACACCAAAACAATGAATTTACATGTCAAAATGGATCAAATATACCCAAAACCCCATATTTTCCCTTAAGCATGTTTAAGCAAAACTAATCCTAGCGTTAACAAAACTTAACCAAATTAAACCAAATTTCTACCAGGGGCATAAAATATTATTTTCGAATTTATAGATATTTTTCCAGAATTTGTTAGTGTATAAATTCGATAATCTTCACTAATTACCCTTAATTAACCGTAATTAGTGTCAAAAACTATGCAAATCACTCACCTTGGCCACAAACGAAATTCTCAGAACTGAAACCTTGCTGATTTGGGGCGAATACTGATGTCTAACAGCAGCTCTAGCCTTGCTTTCTTGTTTCCTCTCCTTAATTTGACGTAGATTAAGCCAAAACTTGATTAGAAAGTGATTAGAAGGTGATTTGGGTGTTGGAGGCCATTGCTAGGGTTGTAAGAAAGAAAGTGGCGGCTGGGAAATGAGGATAAGATCGTTCTCTAACTGATTTCAGCCTCCTCCTTACCCTAATCCCGAAATCCCCCATTGGGCCTAGCTGTTAATCACCCGGTTAAGCCCAATTAAGTTGTTTTTCACCATCTGAAACTTATTTCAGCCATAACTCCCAAAAGGTTAGTCCGTTTGGCTAATGTGACCACTCTACGGAATTGTAAACCATCATCCAGAGTAAATGGAAGTGGTATCAGGTCAAAATTCCTTTCCAGTCAAAAGTTATGGCCAAAACAGTGCCAACTAGGGGTAAAATGGTCATTTAAAAATAGGGAAAAATCATGAACATGGGAAATGACCCTAATAGTCGTCTCCCAAAGTTACATGACCATACGACTTCGTATGTGAAAAAAATAAATATTCTACGATCCTATGATGCGTAGAATACGGGTCGTTACATGCGAGGTACAGGTGCCTCCGATTTCATTCAGACCCAGAACGGACTTGTAAATGGACTGTGTGTATGGCGTTGGATATCATTCTGTGTGATTGATGGATATCGGTTGCATGGAGTGGTTTGCCTGTGTGGCATGCTAAGATGCAAATGATTAAGGCATCTGTTGAAAAGCAGAGTCTTGTGGTTGATGATCAAAGCACAGCCTGTGTGGCACAGCTTTGTGTAGCGTTAATCCGCGAGCCTCACATCCCGGTTGTGAACCAGAAATGGGAGAGGACATCAGGGAGGGCATGCGTTTCCTTCTAGCTAGAAGTGGCGTCACTGGTTTTACATGCCCTGACGAGTTTGACTTATGTGGTTGTTGTTGTTGCGAGGCGCCTCAGATATATCGGTGACTATGTGAAGCCGATGGAGTCATTCGTTGGCTTATTTACGCCCCATAGAGCGGGGAGACGTATTGTTCAGGCACTATAATCCACTCCGTGTGGACCGGCCCTGACGATCCATGGTGCAGGTGCGGCTGTTCCTGAGACATAGGATAGATTGTCTCGAATTAGCACAGGACGATCCCTTTGCCTTGGTTCACAGATGGCAATCCAACTTCTAATACGTGACAATTGCGGTTTTGATTGTATACCTATATATGGCGACATAGTGGGATGGGGCACTCATGCCGCCTATGATTGATATTTATGATTGTATATAAAATCAGAAACTAAATGGAAACGAGTTAAGATGGGTGGTTTCCTGGGTATTGGTCTGATGTTAGTTTCGGCCTTCGGGGTTAATACTTAGGGAATCGTTCTCTTACTAATTTACGGTTGGAGTCTGATTAAGGATTAAAACATGAAATTTAGCGTATCAAGCATTCTTTGGCTATTATAAGGTAAAAACCCTATCCTCCGACTTGTGTTGCATTGTGTGATGGGACCTGGGTCTTATAATAGCTTCATTGTTCTTTATTTAGCATCGCGCTATTGTTTTATGCATTGGTATTCTTGGGAGGTAACCTGTTCCTTGTTATACGGCGTGGTCCCTTGATTTACCTAACTTTAAAATAAAGATTAATAACTGTTTTAGTTCTCACACCAGTCACATGACTAACCTGAAGTTTATTGTTTTAACCTAAACTCTGGGTGCCCCTATTTTCCGCACGGGCAGCTAGTAGTTTCGGTTTTGCAGATTTATATTCACAGGATCCTGGTTTACAGCTGGAATGATATCCAGAAAGCTTTGTATCCGTATATCTCCTTCAGTTGTGTATTGTATTATTTTCCGTTGCTATGTAATTTATTGTAATCTATGATATTTTGTAACAACCCTGATTTTTGGGGCCAATTTAAAAATTAATTTTAAGTAATTTTAATGAGTTTTCGATATTTAAAATATTTATTTAAAATAAAAATGATTGAAAGTTGATTTAAATCGAAGTTAGAATGAATAATTTAATTTTAATTATAAAAAGAGTTAGAAATAGCGCGTTAGTTTGAAAAGTCAAACTTGAAATTTGACTGGCCGTACGAGATGCAAAATTTAACGGATTTTAGTGAAACCAAAAATATTAGAATCTACTTAAAAATATCTTTCCAACGAATCCGAAAAATCGAAATTTCATAGCGGGAATCGAAAGTTATGCCCATTTTAAAATTTAGAAAGGTCGCTATGAAATTTATAAAGGTCAAAATGCTACTTTTTGCACATGACGGAATTTGGACTCGAAACCACTTCCATTGAGTTCAGAATGATGTTTCTGCATTGAAAAACAGCAAACACTTATATATTTCGAGTTTCGAAAATTATTTGTTTAAAAATGTATTTTTAATATTAAATATATACGCCTTGAAAATAGCCATTTTTCAAATAGACTCAGAATTCAACGAAAATAATTTTGTTGGGTTCGTATCGTCAAAACAAAGATAAAAATGATTTTTCGGTATTTTTAAGAATTAATATATAATTATAATTGATTTTTCAATGTAAACGGACAATTTTTTACTTTAAAAATTCATACGGGCTCAGAACTGAACGAAATTAATTTTTCTAGGTCGGCAGCATCAAAACATAGCTAAATATATTTTTCGGGAATTTTTGGAATTAATTTGTGACCCCGGTGAATTTTCATGTACGGTTGAATAAAAAAATTAAAGGATTTATATTAAAAATAAATAAAAAACGCTGTAAACTTCGAAATTGGGCCACGAGACCTGTCCCATTGTGTTCAAAAGGCGTCAAAACCTTAAGTTTGACAGTCATTGGGCCTAATTCTGAGTTCGGAGCTAATCGGGCCTTTTAGTGAATAAAATAATATAAAATATACCACCTTTCACAAAAATCGAGACGCTCCTTCTTCTCAAACTCATGCACGCTGAAACCCATCAGCCGTCTCCCCCTTGCCACCTTCTCTCCTCCCAATCTCCTAATCCACTCACTTTTAGACTCAGCCGTAGTTAAACTTTTTGTAGCTCTCCTCAATCTCTTCGATTCTAGACAAGTTTCATATCAAACCGTTGCCCATAGCTCTCGAATCACCTCTCCAAACCCGCTGACTTCATGGACCCGCCGCCACCAGCACGTGCCACCGCACCTCCCCCTATTCCCGGCGTGGATGCACCCCTCCAAGCTCTCCAATCTCCAACAAACGGCACCCAAAACCGTTGATCCAATCTCAAGTTATCGCGATTCGAAGTTTTGAACAATTCAAAGGTTATATAAATTTCAATCTTATTGATTTGCAACGCTTGATTTCGTTGCTAACTTTAATTTCAATTATTAAAAACATGTTTTATCCAATTCGATGCAGAACCCGACAAATTTGACAATCTTGGAACAACGTGACATAACACAACATCATAGATATGTGTGAACAAGTTACTGACTTTCAATTCGTTCTAGATCTGACAAATACAATGGTGAGAATTTCTGATCTATTTTAAATTAAAATTTAATTTTAATTTATTTTCTCGAATAAAATAATATTCTGTATATCTGTAAACGTGCAATAATTTAGATCTGTGCTGTGATGGATTGTACTTCTTTATTCCGATTTGTTTGTGCGCAACTATTGTTTCGTTCATTATTTCATGTACATCGCGTTGTTACTATGACGTTCATTATTTTCTGTATGCGCTGCAATCAAGATATTGTTTTATTTCATTTGTACACACGCTGTTATTTTTATCTATTATTTTCAGATCTATTCTTTAAGATCTGAAACTACGACACCGCTATTCAATATCTATTTATTTATTCGTAGATAATGAAAGTTTGGTCCTTTTATTTTGATTCACAAAATAATTGAAGTTTAGATCTTTATTTTTATATATAAGTAATGATAGGATCTTTTTGAAATAAATTTGGATCTTTATTTTTAATAAAGAAAGAATGAGAGTTTGGATCTTGGTTTCTTAATTAAGAAAATAATAAGTTGAAAATTTAAGATTTATTCTTTTATTTTGATTTTGATTTACCATTTAAATAAAGATTTATTCTTTTATTTTGATTTATCAAATATATAGAATTTAGATCTTTGTTTTAAAATAAATGGAGTTAATAAAGAGTAGATCTTTAATTTGAAAAGATGGAAACTTTGTTTGTAAGACAAAATTACATTTTTATATGTAACTAAAGAAATAAGGTTTGGCTTTTATTTTGAAATAAAAGTAATGAAATAAAGATTGAATCTTTATTCTGATTCATAAAATATAAAAGCATCATCTTAGTTAAATTACGTTATGTAATATAAAACATCATATCAGTCAGATTCTATTATGTAATATAAAAACTGTCAGTATAGGTAAAAATGTAATGTCAGTTAAATATGCTATGTGTAACACCCCGTGTATTCTATAACTGTGGAATTAACAAATTAAAGTATAATTAATTTGAAATCAAAGAACTAAGGGAAACGGGATACGCCATTGCGTTCGTCTCGGAAAAATACGCGGAATAGAGTCCGAGTTTTCGAAAAACGGAGTCCGTATGAAGAAGATATAGCCTCCGGAAGTTTCTGAATCAAGTCTAAAATTAAAAATCGGGCCCAATTGGCCAGGGCGGGAAAAGTCCCGCCTAAGACACCCAGGTCGACTGGGCTGTCGACCTGGTCTAGCCAGGTCGACAGGGCTGTCGACAGGGCTGTCGACCTGGTCCGTGCCAGGTCGAACCCAGCCCAACCTGGCTGGCCTATTCTATGTTGGTCGATTTTCTGCAGTCTGCTTTGTCATTAGGGCTAGGTGGCAGGCTCTAATTGGTCTCTCCTTAGGATGAATGGCTACGATCAATCCAAGCAACATCGATTGTCCTAATCAGTTCATAAACTCTATAAAAATGGCCCTAGACTCTACCTAACCTAAGTCTCTAACACAATTCTCTAGCCTCCATTGCTCTCTTCTTCTAAATAAAAAAATAAAAATGGCGTCGCTACTCTGCTAGAATCAAAACTAGAAGTCAATCAACATCATCCTAAATTCAAATTTGAGATAAAAGCTTCTGCAACAATTCTGTAACAACTAAAGTCCTTTCTTTAATCCAATCAAGGCAAGTACAGTTATTTTCCGCTATAAACGTTAATTATAATTTTGATATGTTTTTAATTCTGAATCTGAGATTGTATATATATTCTCTTCTGTCAGATTTGTTTTTCTGTGACTGTTCTGTATCCCTTTTCTTCTTTTCTATAGCCAGGCTACCACGAGCCTGTGCCTAATCTCATAAGAGATGAACGTATGAACGAAAATTTTGGGATAAATAATGAATTATGCGAAATTTGACAAGACTAAATTGAATGTATGACTTTAGGTCTGAGGCATAAAATATTTTGGACATATGCATAAATTTGACTATGAACATATAATTTATGCATGTTGTATGCATAGTTATGTTGTAATTTAGAACTGTAATTAATGAGCATATGTTGTAAACTAGATTTGGATCTATGCATATTCTATGATAGAAGAAAAGAGGAACCATTGTAAGATTACATATGATTTGAGACTTTGGACAAAATGCATATAAAAGTCAAGATCTGATTTTTAGAAGATATGATTTAAAGATTTATATTGTTGGGTATAGTTTGCATAATGATTCATGACTCAAAAAGAAGAAGATATGGAAACTTAGGTGTAAAGATTTACATTAATTAGGATATCTATTATTGTGATTACACCTAAATAGGGATTTTTGGATATATGGCATGCATCGAAATTAATGGTTATATTTGGTATAATTTATATATGAATCTGCTGTAAGATGCTAGTTTAACAAAAATTGGAATATATGTTATATGGCAAATTATGTCCATATTCTGCGCTTATGCAAACATGGAGTATATGTTGTGAATCATGACAATTATGTAGGCATATGAATTTAGGCCAATTTATGATTGGGCAAGGCATGCAAATAGAACTTTTATAAATATTAAATTTGCTAAATCTGCTAATTTGTCAAGTTGCCTAAACTACTAGTTTTGTTATATTGCCTAGACTGCTAATTACGTTGAAATGCCTAATCTGTTAAATTTGTCGGTTGAAATGCCTAACCTGTTATATGCCAAAATCTGCTAAGTTGCTAAATCTGTTAAATCCGTTAAGCCATATAAAATCTGTTATCTGCTATGTTGATATAATCATCCTGTTATTGATATAATCTGAATTGGCATATATATTGGGCGTGCGCATAAACGGTAAATTATTAATTAATTGGCCGCAAAGATAAACATGGCTAACTCGAGGTTAGAATGAGTTTGCGGCGTAAATCTGCCCGGAACCGCCCGGCACATCCAGTAGCCGCAAACAATAGGTTCTAATGTGAGAAGTTAGTCATAACCTGCTTAAGACACGAGGTTAGGTCTGGCTTGTGGCAGAAGTCTGCCCGGAACCGCCCGGCCCATCCAGCGGCCACAAGCTAGCGACCTAATGTGAGAGGTCTGGGCATTAATAATTAATTAATGCAAATCTAAAATAAGAATGACGTATAAAACGTATTGGGGGAAAATAGGGTTAAACCAACTGGATTAATAGGTGTAGTAAACCCGTCCATGAATCTGTAGGCCCAATACAAAGTTAGACAAATCTGAAAAATATGTACATCTGATCTGTTAGTCTGAAAACTTGTTAACTTAATCTATGAACTAGTAAATCCGAATTCTGTACGTCTGAACTTGTAAACAAGTTAATCTGAGATCTGTTAGTCTGGGGACACAAGGTTAGGAGGGGAATTACTTGTGTCATCTGTTGTTTGGGACCCATATTAGTCAGTAACCCTTTCTAGTATCAAAACTTTGACCCAACAGTAGGTAGGGTCCGGGCACGCTTACTGAACTAATTATAAGTGGTTCATTCTGATAATGGCGAGGGGTGTTGATGGTGCGTTCCAACCGGGTCATGTGCGTGCATGGATCCCGGTCTGCCTCTGAGGATGTAAGACGCCGTGACATCTGTAAATAGGTCTGTGCCAATTGGTTGTCACTTTAGGGAGTAATACACCCTACTGTGGCCGACACAGGATATTTATGTATTAGGGAGCCGATCGCTTGGGGTAGGGTTTTAGGGTACGCTTAGTTTTGTCTGCTTCTGTTGGTACCGTCTGTTTCTGTTGGGTGGTAACACCTGTCTGTTTCTGTGTGGTACCATCTGTTCGGGTGGTAAAGGCCCATTACTAGTGTACACCTAATTCTACATTCTATTTCCGTAGAGATAAATCTGTTCCTGCTTCTGTCTGTTTCTGATCGGGTAGTAAAGGCCCATTATTAGCATTCTGTTTCTGTTAAAGTATTCTGTACCCGTTCCTGCTTCAATTTAGACATTAGGGAGACACCTAATTCTGCTATACTAGTATTAGTGCAGAGAAGTGTAAAACAATAGTTTATATCATTCTGTTTTTCTGTTATATCTGCTACACCTGTTATAGTTATCTCACATCCAGTTTTATGTTCATATCATATTATTATTATCTGTTCATATGCTGAAAGTCACTGGACTTGCCAGACTTTTTGTCTGACCCTTGTTGTTTCGCCTCCTTTCTTCCGTTCCCCCCCCCCCCCCAGGTTATCCAAGGAGGGAAATACTTTAGCTTGATCCAGATTTCTCTTTGCTTGAAGTGCTTAAAGTATGGCTTGGCTCGGTATAGCTTCCGTTCCATGGGGATTATGATTTTAAACTATGCATTTTGAAGGCTTTTGTACAAGACTGATATTTTGTACTTGAATTCTGAAATTGAAAGGATGTAACCATATTAATTTCTGTTTCCGCTGTAATAAAGTTAAAAATTTTCAAGTACTGTTTATCTGTCTTGTAAGTTTCTGTTCTGTTTACTAAAATGCTCCACCAAAGTTAAGGCATTCCCTTTGTGAGTGACCTTAACGGAGGTGGGGTGTTACACTTGGTATCAGAGCTGAAGGTTACCAGATTGAGTAAAGTTTTTGAAAACTGTTTTCAAAAAGGTTTTGGTAGGAAGTATTTTCAAAAAATAAAGCTTATTTTGGAAAACATGATCCCCAAGAGCCATATATCTTTCTTTCAGTCCTTTTTGTATTGAACCTTTCCTTTTTCGTTCCAGCATGTCTGAAGCATCTGAGATACCAGAGGGTGTTCATGTACCCGGTTGGCTTCGTCAATATCTTGAGGCTAGGACCGCCGCTGCAGGTCCAGCAAATGATCTCCCTCCTCCACCCCCTCCTCGTGCAATTGCTTTCTCAAAGATCTGTAGAGATTTTAGGGCCATGGGTGGGAAGGATTTCAAAGGAACTGAATCATTCGTAGAAGCAAGGAATTGGCTCAAAGAAACTGAGGATCTATTCGTTATCTTCGAGGTGGACGATAGGCAGAAGGTACAGTTGGCAGTATGGCTGCTCAAAGACGAAGCTTCCTACTGGTGGGAAGTCACTAACGCCGAGAGGCCGGTTGAGACATGGATGGATTTCAGAACAAGGTTTGAGACAAAATTCCTCTCGCAAGCTGAACGAAGTTTACAATTGGAAAAGTTCTTGTCTCTTAAGCAAGGAAGTATGACGGTCAAGGAATACGTCAACCAGTTCAACCAACTAGCAAGATTCGGATTGGATTTAGTCAACACTCAGCATAAAAAGGCTCTCCGCTTTGTTAAAGGATTGAATGAGCCTCTGCACAGCCTAGCCATGACCCATGTACCCATGGGAGCAACTTACGAGAAATTGGTGGATATGGCACTACTGCACGAAGAAGACAAGGGCCCGAAAGAGACAAAGAAGGAAGAACCACAGAATAAGAAAGCGGGGCCCAAAAAGGAAACACAAAAGAAGGATGAGAAGTCTGAAGATAAGAAGGGGAAAAAGTGCTTTACTTGTGGGAGCTCAACTCATCTGAACAAGGATTGCAGAAAAAGGAAGGGCGCTTGCTTCAGCTGTGGGGAGATGGGACACTTCACTAGGGACTGCCCGAAGAGACGAGGACAAGAAGGGCAGGCGAACACTCTTGAGGCTAGTGGCTAGGATAGAAATAGGAAAATTTCTATAGTAGGTTTAATTTCTTTATCTGATTGTGACTTTTTCTGATTTTGGTATTTTGATTTTGTAATCGATACTCTGCACTTTAATGCTAGTATTATTTCTGAATTCCGCTATAGACTCAGACCCATAAGGGTTATGGATCATCTGTTTGAGACTGGGGTTTGAGGGATATCTGTGTTAGGCGTCAAGTATGACGCATACATTCTGAGTTTTCGTAGGGTGTCAATTTGATATTGGTTTCGGTCTTTGGGGTCGATACTTAGGACCCATGTCTAATGGGAACCAAATTTTCGTTCTATCTGTACTCGCTTCCATCATTCGACTGTATCCTATCGATCGAATATTTGAACTTTAGGTAGAAACTAATGGGTGTAAACATGTGTTTGAGACATGTTATGTTTGATGGTTGCAAGTGGATGCAAGTGGTTGCTAGTGGTTGCCCGTGGATGCATATACACACACTAGGCACTAGATCGGCTCGAAAACACTCTCATACTGCATATGGATGGGTGAGCATTTTTCAATTCTTGTGGATGCAAATTGGTTGATTCAGCACGTGGATGTTGCATTTGAGTGAATGGTTGTGCACTCATATAGAAATAATATATATCATCAGAATTCTATTGCATACATGTTGGACTCATGGCACTGACATAATTCGCATTAAGGAGGTCAACTGAATCAGTAGACCGCCTGATCTTTGCATTAGATAAGGAACATATACACACACTTTTGCATATGTTCATACAACATTAGAAGTTTTCTAAGGACAATGGATGCTTGTGGATGATGGTTGAGTAGATGGGTGATTGGATGGTAGGACACATTCTTCTTAACTTGAAGATTTCGGGGACGAAATCCTTTTAAGTGGGGGAGAATGTAACACCCCGTGTATTCTATAACTGTGGAATTAACAAATTAAAGTATAATTAATTTGAAATCAAAGAACTAAGGGAAACGGGATACGCCATTGCGTTCGTCTCGGAAAAATACGCGAAATAGAGTCCGAGTTTTCGAAAAACGGAGTCCGTATGAAGAAGATATAGCCTCCGGAAGTTTCTGAATCAAGTCTAAAATTAAAAATCGGGCCCAATTGGCCAGGGCGGGAAAAGTCCCGCCTAAGACACCCAGGTCGACTGGGCTGTCGACCTGGTCTAGCCAGGTCGACAGGGCTGTCGACAGGGCTATCGACAGGGCTGTCGACCTGGTCCAGAGCCAGGTCGAACCCAGCCCAACCTGGCTGGCCTATTCTATGTTGGTCGATTTTCTGCAGTCTGCTTTGTCATTAGGGCTAGGTGGCAGGCTCTAATTGGTCTCTCCTTAGGATGAATGGCTATGATCAATCCAAGCTACATCGATGGTCCTAATCAGTTCATAAACTCTATAAAAATGGCCCTAGACTCTACCTAACCTAAGTCTCTAACACAATTCTCTAGCCTCCATTGCTCTCTTCTTCTAAATAAAAAAATAAAAATGGCGTCGCTACTCTGCTAGAATCAAAACTAGAAGTCAATCAACATCATCCTAAATTAAAATTTGAGATAAAAGCTTCTGCAACAATTCTGTAACAACTAAAGTCCTTTCTTTAATCCAATCAAGGCAAGTACAGTTATTTTCCGCTATAAACGTTAATTATAATTTTGATATGTTTTTAATTCTGAATCTGAGATTGTATATATATTCTCTTCTGTCAGATTTATTTTTCTGTGACTGTTCTGTGTCCCTTTTCTTCTTTTCTATAGCCAGGCTACCACGAGCCTGTGCCTAATCTCATAAGAGATGAACGTATGAACGAAAATTTTGGGATAAATAATGAATTATGCGAAATTTGACAAGACTAAATTGAATGTATGACTTTAGGTCTGAGGCATAAAATATATTGGACATATGCATAAATTTGACTATGAACATATAATTTATGCATGTTGTATGCATAGTTATGTTGTAATTTAGAAATGTAATTAATGAGCAAATGTTGTAAACTAGATTTGGATCTATGCATATTCTATGATAGAAGAAAAGAGGAACCATTGTAAGATTACATATGATTTGAGACTTTGGACAAAATGCATATAAAAGTCAAGATCTGATTTTTAGAAGATATGATTTAAAGATTTATATTGTTGGGTATAGTTTGCATAATGATTCATGACTCAAAAAGAAGAAGATATGGAAACTTAGGTGTAAAGATTTACATTAATTAGGATATCTATTATTGTGATTACACCTAAATAGGGATTTTTGGATATATGGCATGCATCGAAATTAATGGTTATATTCGGTATAATTTATATATGAATCTGCTGTAAGATGCTAGTTTAACAAAAATTGGAATATATGTTATATGGCAAATTATGTCCATATTCTGCGCTTATGCAAACATGGAGTATATGTTGTGAATCATGACAATTATGTAGGCATATGAATTTAGGCCAATTTATGATTGGGCAAGGCATGCAAATAGAACTTTTAGAAATATTAAATTTGCTAAATCTGCTAATTTGTCAAGTTGCCTAAACTACTAGTTTTGTTATATTGCCTAGACTGCTAATTACGTTGAAATGCCTAATCTGTTAAATTTGTCGGCTGAAATGCCTAACCTGTTATATGCCAAAATCTGCTAAGTTGCTAAATCTGTTAAATCCGTTAAGCCATATAAAATCTGTTATCTGCTATGTTGATATAATCATCCTGTTATTGATATAATCTGAATTGGCATATATATTGGGCGTGCGCATAAACTGTAAATTATTAATTAATTGGCCGCAAAGATAAACATGGCTAACTCAAGGTTAGAATGAGTTTGCGGCGTAAATCTGCCCGGAACCGCCCGGCACATCCAATAGCCGCAAACAATAGGTTCTAATGTGAGAAGTTAGTCATAACCTGCTTAAGACACGAGGTTAGGTCTGGCTTGTGGCAGAAGTCTGCCCGGAACCGCCCGGCCCATCCAGCGGCCACAAGCTAGCGACCTAATGTGAGAGGTCTGGGCATTAATAATTAATTAATGCAAATCTAAAATAAGAATGACGTCTAAAACGTATTGGGGGAAAATAGGGTTAAACCAACTGGATTAATAGGTGTAGTAAACCCGTCCATGAATCTGTAGGCCCAATACAAAGTTAGACAAATCTGAAAAATCTGTACATCTGATCTGTTAGTCTGAAAACTTGTTAACTTAATCTATGAACTAGTAAATCCGAATTCTGTACGTCTGAACTTGTAAACAAGTTAATCTGAGATCTGTTAGTCTGGGGACACAAGGTTAGGAGGGGAATTACTTGTGTCATCTGTTGTTTGGGACCCATATTAGTCAGTAACCCTTTCTGGTATCAAAACTTTGACCCAACAGTAGGTAGGGTCCGGGCACGCTTACTGAACTAATTATAAGTGGTTCATTCTGATAATGGCGAGGGGTGTTGATGGTGCGTTCCAACCGGGTCATGTGCGTGCATGGATCCCGGTCTGCCTCTGAGGATGTAAGACGCCGTGACATCTGTAAATAGGTCTGTGCCAATTGGTTGTCACTTTAGGGAGTAATACACCCTACTGTGGGGCCGACACAGGATATTTATGTATTAGGGAGCCGATCGCTTGGGGTAGGGTTTTAGGGTACGCTTAGTTCTGTCTGCTTCTGTTGGTACCGTCTGTTTCTGTTGGGTGGTAACACCTGTCTGTTTCTGTGTGGTACCATCTGTTCGGGTGGTAAAGGCCCATTACTAGTGTACACCTAATTCTAAATTCTGTTTCCGTAGAGATAAATCTGTTCCTGCTTCTGTCTGTTTCTGATCGGGTAGTAAAGGCCCATTATTAGCATTCTGTTTCTGTTAAAGTATTCTGTACCCGTTCCTGCTTCAATTTAGACATTAGGGAGACACCTAATTCTGCTATACTAGTATTAGTGCAGAGAAGTGTAAAACAATAGTTTATATCATTCTGTTTTTCTGTTATATCTGCTACACCTGTTATAGTTATCTCACATCCAGTTTTATGTTCATATCATATTATTATTATCTGTTCATATGCTGAAAGTCACTGGACTTGCCAGACTTTTTGTCTGACCGTTGTTGTTTCGCCTCCTTTCTTCCGTTCCCCCCCCCAGGTTATCCAAGGAGGGAAATACTTTAGCTTGATCCGGATTTCTCTTTGATTGAAGTGCTTAAAGTATGGCTTGGCTCGGTATAGCTTCCGTTCCATGGGGATTATGATTTTAAACTATGCATTTTGAAGGCTTTTGTACAAGACTGATATTTTGTACTTGAATTCTGAAATTGAAAGGATGTAACCATATTAATTTCTGTTTCCGCTGTAATAAAGTTAAAATTTTTCAAGTACTGTTTTATCTGTCTTGTAAGTTTCTGTTCTGTTTACTAAAATGCTCCACCAAAGTTAAGGCATTCCCTTTGTGAGTGACCTTAACGGAGGTGGGGTGTTACACTATGTTAATATAAAATATTCATGTTAGAGGAAATATCTTTTACATACAATAATGTCATGTTAAAGAAATTTGTCATTTATCTATAAATGTCATTTTTGGTTACATTTTGGAATGTCATATTTCACCGTCATTTTAGAAGCATTAAAATGATAGATTTGCTAATTCATATTTTACTATCGTTTTGGATGCAGTAAAAGAAAAAAAAAATGTTATATTTTTATTGTCTTTTTAGAGGCAATAAAAAGATAGAATTTTAAGGTTGCATTATGTTTTGTTTATTGAAAACATTACCATTTGTTAGAAAACATGTCATGTAAATTAAATGTCATTTATGTTAGATAACATGAAATGTTAGAACATAAAAATATTCTTTTTATGTTATTAGGAATCGTTAGAATTGCTAGACATTAAAAATATTCCTTTTATTGTTTGCTTGTAATGTTAGCAATATCTATATGTTGAAAACATTATTCTTAACATACTAGAAAAGAGGAAAAGAAAACATATATAAAAGTATGTTAGGACATAAAAAAAAATATTCATTTTGTTAGTAACGTCATATGAGAATAAAAATGCACATTTTGTCGGTAGCGTCATATGAGAATATCATTTTTATGTCAACATGTTAGAATATCATTTTTATGTCGACATGTTAGAATTATCATGTTAATGTTAACATAGTAGAATTGGTCATTTTAAGGTTTATATAATAGAATTATCATTTTATGAAATGCCAACATAAAATATTCATTTTAGGTTATGTTGGAACCGTCAACGTAAAATATTCATTTTATGTTATGATAGAACCGTTAACACAAAAATCACAATTTAGTTAGAATATTTTTGTGTAGAGAAAAAGTACGTTTTTAATATAAAATGTTGCATTAGATAATAACGTCATGTTATGTTATTTAGAAATGAATAATTTCACCGTCATGTTATATTATTTAGAAATGAATATTTTCACCGTTATGTTGTGTTAATTAGAAAAACAATATTTTTACCGTCACGTTATGTCAGGTAGAAATGAACATTTTTGCCAATGTAACGTAGTAGCGACAAAAATCATATTTTTGTCAATATAAAATGGTAGTAAATGAAATTTACATTTTTATTATGTAAACAAAAGTATGAACTTGCATAGCAAATGAAATTTACATTTTTATTATGTAAACAAAAGTATGAACTTGCATTGTAAATGAAATTTACATTTTTATTATGTAAACAAAAGTATGAACTTGCATTGTAAATGAAATTTACATTTTTATTATGTAAACAGAAGTATGAACTTGCATTGTAAATAAAGTTTACATTTTTATATGTAAACAAAAGTAGGAATGTGCATTGATAATAAAGATTACATTTTTATATTGTAACTTGGAATGAGAACTTGCATTGCAAATAAAAATTACATTTTTGTTTGAACTAAAGATATAATATTTGCTATGCAAATAAAAATTACATTTTTATTTGAAACTATGATATGCAATTGGCAATGAAAATGAAAATTATATTTTTATTTGTAACTATGATATGAAATTCTATTATAACATTTTTGAAAAACATTTACATTTCCCAATGTAGCTATGATATGAAATTTGGCAAGCGAACAAAATTTACATTTTTATATGTAACTATAAATGAGAATTTGCACTGTAAATTAGAATTTACATTTTTATTATGTAATTAAAGTATGATGTTACATTGTAAATTTAAATTACATTTTTATGATGCCATCTAAGAATAGAATTTACATTGCCATTATAAAAAGTCAAGATCATTTTGGTTTTGCATTGAAAGAGATAAGAATTATTACTTTTGTTTGACATTAAAAGAATAGCAAAATTATTATTTTTGTTACACTGAAATTAAACAAACAAAAATATATTCATTTGTATAGAAATGAAGTTGACACCAAAATATATTGCATTTTGGTTAGGAATTGGAATGACACAAAAATACTCATTTTTATTAAATTAGAAATGACACACAAGAAATATTCATTTTTGTTGTAATGGAAAACAAACACAAAAATATCTGTTTTTATTGTAATTGTAATGATACATGAAATATACGATTTTGTGTAGTTCGAAAGATGATTGAAAAATAATACGTTAACAAAATGGATGAAGAAATTATATAGGAATTATGTAGAAATTGTATAAAATTATATTTATATATATAATGAAAATTTATCGAATCGAGCGTGGTAGTTCACATTTTAGAATTGTACTTTTAATTGATTATACCGAAATATCCGACCGTCGGATTTTCCCAAAACTGAAACCGTTAGGTTCACCTTGGGAAGATATCTCCAACAATATGAATTATGTTATAGTCCAACGGTTAGATTTAGAGAAGTATGTAAAACAAATTTGGATGAAAACAGCGCAAAGGTCGCCTATTGACTTGAAGTGTCATTGAAATGGAATTTAATTATTTTTATATATATAAAAATAAAGATAAATCATTACAAATTACTAATAACGAGATGAAATGATTTCCAACTTATATATATACGAGAATTATTTGGAAAGTCTGAGTCTATCTCATTCCAAATAATTCGAACGACGTTTAAAATTCAAGAGTTGAAGACGGCGATTGAAGACCGACGATCTTCATATCGAATGGACGACGACTGCTGATGCCCGTGATTGGAGTAGCTACCTTGAAGGGGCTACAGTGGTGGCCGTCCGGCCGTAGTGTTGATTAGTACGGATTTGGCTTTCGCTCAGACCCAGAGCATAAGCTTATAAATGGATTGTGTGTCTGACGTCGTACTCCATTAAATATCATGTTATTAATCTTCTGTCGAATGTATGGATGTTTGGTGGCGGAGAATTTATTCTCTTGCTTAACACCCGTTCATATATTTCGGCAAAGGATCGGTAGTGTGATATGGAGTGACGATGTGGCATGCTAAGATGCATATGATCAAGGCTTTGTTGAAAAGAAGGCCTTGTGGGATGATCAAAGCATAGCCTGTTTAGGCATAGCTTTGTGTATAGCGTGACTTCGTGAGCCTCACACACCGACGGAGTCTAAAACGGGAGAAGGGAACACAGGGAGAGCAGCACGTTTCTTTCTAGCTAGAAGTGGTGTTTGGGCTTTAACACGGCCCGGTATTTTACTTATGTGGATGATGGAATGAGGCGCCTCGGATGATAGGTTCTGTAGGACCGGGAAACATGTGTTCAGGAATAACCAATCTGCAACTCGTATGGTGGACCGGCCCTGCAGCTTTCCAAGGGTTCACTGCGGGGGATCCTGAGACATTAGCTAGAGTGACTCGAATCGGTAGTAGCTCCTCCCTAGCCTTGACTCATGATGGAAACCAAAATCCAAATACGACCCTACGAATTTGATTGTATTACTAGTATGGAGGCATAGTAGTATGAGATACTATTCTTCCTATGATTTATACATTTACTTTGAAATGTTTTGATATATACTAATAATAATATTAAACTCGTATTTGCCGTATTTAGCATGTTTAATCACTATAAGGTAAAACCCTATCCTCTGGTTTGTGTTGCATTGTGTGATGGGACCTGGGTCTTATGGTGATTTCATTTTTCTAAAAAGCATAACGTTGTTGTACAATTTACTTATTAGTTGTTTTTGACACTTTTATGCATGGTAATCCATTAGAGCAAACCCGTTCCGCGTTAGCGGCGTGGTCTTTGGATTTGCTCTATTAATAGTGATTAATTAGTTAAGAATTCTCCCACCAGTCCCATGACTGACCCATTGTTTGTTTCCACCTTTGCAAACTCGGGTGCCCTCTTTTCCACACAGGCAGTCGAGCAGTTTGTCTACAGGTTTATCTCTTTAGTAGGATCCTGGGTTAAAGCTTAAAGTTGTGTCCAGAACATTGGAAGTCTTCCGCTGCCTTAGTTATTTTATTTCCGCTGCAATGTATTAAAATCATGTAAAATTATCTTCCGCTGTAATTATTAATCAATATACTCTGATATTCTGTACTCTGATGTAACATTTATTATTGATGTTATAAAAGTCTGTTGTTGTTGTTCTGATGTGTTGTATTCCCAAAGTTAACATAGGCGGGATTTGAACGGTCTTGGTCGATTTTGCGATCGATTAAGGCCGGGCAAAACCCGACTCGTTACAGTTGGTATCAGAGCTTTGGTTAGCTCAAGTCTTTGGGATGCAACACATTAGAACTGAACAAAAGACTCATCAGAGATTGGATTAGTAATATTCAATAAGAATACTCATTAGAGATAGGATCAGCAGTATCCTAGATGAGAAAACTCATTAGAGATGGGGTTAGTAATGCCCTAGAATGAGTTGAGAGTGTCAAGCCTATAATTAACGTATTTGTGATTATATATAATCTATTTTATAAAGTAAGATTTTTGAATATATAAAAGTTATAAATATTAAATAAAAAAAGCTAAACAACCAATTAATTGATGATTTTGTAATATAATTATTAGTTCAACAAATAAAATTATTTAAACCAATGGAGAAAATATATATATATATATATTAGTTAGTTTATTAATCAACTTTTAGCTTCGTTCCTTTTCGAGGACGAAAAGTTTTTAAGTGGGGGAGACTAACAACCCTGATTTTTGGGGCCAATTTAAAATTATATTTTAAGTAATTTTAATGAGTTTTCGATATTTAAAATATTTATTTAAAATAAAAATGATTGAAAGTTGATTTAAATCGAAGTTAGAATGAATAATTTAATTTTAATTATAAAAAGAGTTAGAAATAGCGCGGTAGTTTGAAAAGTCAAACTTGAATTTTGACTGGCCGTACGAGATGCAAAATTTAACGGATTTTAGTGAAACCAAAACTATTAGAATCTATTTAAAAATATCTTTCCAACGAATCCGAAAAATCGAAATTTCATAGCGGGAATCGAAAGTTATGCCCAGTTTAAAATTTAGAAAGGTCGCTATGAAATTTATAAAGGTCAAAATGCTACTTTTTGCATACGAAGGAATTTGAACTCAAAACCATTTCCATTGAGTTCAGAATGATGTTTCTGCATTGAAAAACAGTAAACACTTATATATTTCGAGTTTCGAAAAGTATTTGTTTAAAAATGTATTTTTAATATTAAATATATACGCCTTGAAAATAGCCATTTTTCAAATAGACTCAGAATTCAACGAAAATAATTTTGTTGGGTTCGTATCGTCAAAACAAAGATAAAAATGATTTTTCGGTATTTTTAAGAATTAATATATAATTATAATTGATTTTTCAATGTAAACGGACAATTTTTTACTTTAAAAATTCATACGGGCTCAAAACTGAACGAAATTAATTTTTCTAGGTCCGCAGCATCAAAACATAGCTAAATATATTTTTCGGAAATTTTTTGAATTAATTTGTGACCCCGGTGAATTTTCATGTACGGTTGAATTAAAAAATTAAAGGATTTATATTAAAAATAAATAAAAAACGCTGTAAACTTCGAAATTGGGCCATGAGACCTGTCCCATTGTGTTCAGAAGGTGTCAAAACCTTAAATTTGGCAGTCGTTGGGCCTAATTCTGAGTTCGGAGCTAATCGGGCCTTTTAGTGAATAAAATAATATAAAATATACCCCCTTTCACCGAAATCGAGACGCTCCTTCTTCTCAAACTCATGCACGCTGAAACCCATCAGCGCCTCCCCCTTGCCACCTTCTCTCCTCCCTATCTCCTAATCCACTCACTTTTAGACTCAGTCGTAGTTAAACTTTTTGTAGCTCTCCTCAATCTCTTCGATTCTAGACAAGTTTCACATCAAACCGTTGCCCGTAGCTCTAGAATCACCTCTCCAAACCCGCTGACTTCATGGACCCGCCGCCACCAGCACGTGACACCGCACCTCCCCCTATTCCCGGCGTGGATGCACCCCTCCAAGCTCTCCCATCTCCAACAAACGGCACCCAAAACCATTGATCCAATCTCAAGTTATCGCGATTCGAAGTTTTGAACAATTCAAAGGTTATATAAGTTTTAATTTTATTGATTTGCAACGCTTGATTTCGTTGCTAACTTTAATTTCAATTATTAAAAACATGTTTTATCCAATTCGATGCAGAACCCGACAAATTTGACAATCTTGGAACAATGTGACATAACACAACATCATAGATATGTGTGAACAAGTTACTGACTTTCAATTCGTTCTAGATCTGACAAATACAATGGTGAGAATTTCTGATCTATTTTAAATTAAAATTTAATTTTAATTTATTTTCTCGAATAAAATAATATTCTGTATATTTGTATACGTGCAATAATTTAGATCTGTGTTGTGATGGATTGTACTTCTTTATTCCGATTTGTTTGTGCACTACTATTGTTTCGTTCATTATTTCATGTACATCGCGTTGTTATTATGACGTTCATTATTTTCTGTATGCGCTGCAATCAAGATATTGTTTTATTTCATTTGTACACACGCTGTTATTTTTATCTATTATTTTCAGATCTATTCTTTAAGATCTGAAACTACGACACCGCTATTCAATATCTATTTATTTATTCGTAGATAATGAAAGTTTGGTCCTTTTATTTTGATTCACAAAATAATGGAAGTTTAGATCTTTATTTTTATATATAAGTAATGATAGGATCTTTTTGAAATAAATTTGGATCTTTATTTTTAATAAAGAAAGAATGAAAGTTTGGATCTTGGTTTCTTAATTAAGAAAATAATAAGTTGAAAATTTAAGATTTATTCTTTTATTTTGATTTTGATTTACCACTTAAATAAAGATTTATTCTTTTATTTTGATTTATCAAATAAATAGGATTTAGATCTTTGTTTTAAAATAAATGGAGTTAATAAAGAGTAGATCTTTAATTTGAAAAGATGGAAACTTTGTTTGTAAGACAAAATTACATTTTTATATGTAACTAAAGAAATAAGGTTTGGCTTTTATTTTGAAATAAAAGGAATGAAATAAAGATTGAATCTTTATTCTGATTCATAAAATATAAAAGCATCATCTTAGTTAGATTACGTTATGTAATATAAAACATCATATCAGTCAGATTCTATTATGTAATATAAAAACTGTCAGTATAGGTAAAAATGTAATGTCAGTTAAATATGCTATGTTAATATAAAATATTCATGTTAGAGGAAATATCTTTTACATACAATAATGTCATGTTAAAGAAATTTGTCATTTATCTATAAATGTCATTTTTGGTTACATTTTGGAATGTCATATTTCACCGTCATTTTAGAAGCATTAAAATGATAGATTTGCTAATTCATATTTTACTATCGTTTTGGATGCAGTAAAAGAAAAAAAATATGTTATATTTTTATTGTCTTTTTAGAGGCAATAAAAAGATAGAATTTTAAGGTTGCATTATGTTTTGTTTATTGAAAACATTACCATTTGTTAGAAAACATGTCATGTAAATTAAATGTCATTTATGTTAGATAACATGAAATGTTAGAACATAAAAATATTCTTTTTATGTTATTAGGAATCGTTAGAATTGCTAGACATTAAAAATATTCCTTTTATTGTTTGCTTGTAATGTTAGCAATATCTATATGTTGAAAACATTATTCTTAACATACTAGAAAAGAGGAAAAGAAAACATATATAAAAGTATGTTAGGACATAAAAAAAAATATTCATTTTGTTAGTAACGTCATATGAGAATAAAAATGCACATTTTGTCGGTAGCGTCATATGAGAATATCATTTTTATGTCAACATGTTAGAATATCATTTTTATGTCGACATGTTAGAATTATCATGTTAATGTTAACATAGTAGAATTGGTCATTTTAAGGTTTATATAATAGAATTATCATTTTATGAAATGCCAACATAAAATATTCATTTTAGGTTATGTTGGAACCGTCAACGTAAAATATTCATTTTATGTTATGATAGAACCGTTAACACAAAAATCACAATTTAGTTAGAATATTTTTGTGTAGAGAAAAAGTACGTTTTTAATATAAAATGTTGCATTAGATAATAACGTCATGTTATGTTATTTAGAAATGAATAATTTCACCGTCATGTTATATTATTTAGAAATGAATATTTTCACCGTTATGTTGTGTTAATTAGAAAAACAATATTTTTACCGTCACGTTATGTCAGGTAGAAATGAACATTTTTGCCAATGTAACGTAGTAGCGACAAAAATCATATTTTTGTCAATATAAAATGGTAGTAAATGAAATTTACATTTTTATTATGTAAACAAAAGTATGAACTTGCATAGCAAATGAAATTTACATTTTTATTATGTAAACAAAAGTATGAACTTGCATTGTAAATGAAATTTACATTTTTATTATGTAAACAAAAGTATGAACTTGCATTGTAAATGAAATTTACATTTTTATTATGTAAACAGAAGTATGAACTTGCATTGTAAATAAAGTTTACATTTTTATATGTAAACAAAAGTAGGAATGTGCATTGATAATAAAGATTACATTTTTATATTGTAACTTGGAATGAGAACTTGCATTGCAAATAAAAATTACATTTTTGTTTGAACTAAAGATATAATATTTGCTATGCAAATAAAAATTACATTTTTATTTGAAACTATGATATGCAATTGGCAATGAAAATGAAAATTATATTTTTATTTGTAACTATGATATGAAATTCTATTATAACATTTTTGAAAAACATTTACATTTCCCAATGTAGCTATGATATGAAATTTGGCAAGCGAACAAAATTTACATTTTTATATGTAACTATAAATGAGAATTTGCACTGTAAATTAGAATTTACATTTTTATTATGTAATTAAAGTATGATGTTACATTGTAAATTTAAATTACATTTTTATGATGCCATCTAAGAATAGAATTTACATTGCCATTATAAAAAGTCAAGATCATTTTGGTTTTGCATTGAAAGAGATAAGAATTATTACTTTTGTTTGACATTAAAAGAATAGCAAAATTATTATTTTTGTTACACTGAAATTAAACAAACAAAAATATATTCATTTGTATAGAAATGAAGTTGACACCAAAATATATTGCATTTTGGTTAGGAATTGGAATGACACAAAAATACTCATTTTTATTAAATTAGAAATGACACACAAGAAATATTCATTTTTGTTGTAATGGAAAAGAAACACAAAAATATCTATTTTTATTGTAATTGTAATGATACATGAAATATACGATTTTGTGTAGTTCGAAAGATGATTGAAAAATAATACGTTAACAAAATGGATGAAGAAATTATATAGGAATTATGTAGAAATTGTATAAAATTATATTTATATATATAATGAAAATTTATCGAATCGAGCGTGGTAGTTCACATTTTAGAATTGTACTTTTAATTGATTATACCGAAATATCCGACCGTCGGATTTTCCCAAAACTGAAACCGTTAGGTTCACCTTGGGAAGATCTTTCCAACAATATGAATTATGTTATAGTCCAACGGTTAGATTTAGAGAAGTATGTAAAACAAATTTGGATGAAAACAGCGCAAAGGTCGCCTATTGACTTGAAGTGTCATTGAAATGGAATTTAATTATTTTTATATATATAAAAATAAAGATAAATCATTACAAATTACTAATAACGAGATGAAATGATTTCCAACTTATATATATACGAGAATTATTTGGAAAGTCTGAGTCTATCTCATTCCAAATAATTCGAACGGCGTTTAAAATTCAAGAGTTGAAGACGGCGATTGAAGACCGACGATCTTCATATCGAATGGACGACGACTGCTGATGCCCGTGATTGGAGTAGCTACCTTGAAGGGGCTACAGTGGTGGCCGTCCGGACGTAGTGTTGATTAGTACGGATTTGGCTTTCGCTCAGACCCAGAGCATAAGCTTATAAATGGATTGTGTGTCTGACGTCCTACTCCATTAAATATCATGTTATTAATCTTCTGTCGAATGTATGGATGTTTGGTGGCGGAGAATTTATTCTCTTGCTTAACACCCGTTCATATATTTCGGCAAAGGATCGGTAGTGTGATATGGAGTGACGATGTGGCATGCTAAGATGCATATGATCAAGGCTTTGTTGAAAAGAAGGCCTTGTGGGATGATCAAAGCATAGCCTGTTTAGGCATAGCTTTGTGTATAGCGTGACTTCGTGAGCCTCACACACCGACGGAGTCTAAAACGGGAGAAGGGAACACAGGGAGAGCAGCACGTTTCTTTCTAGCTAGAAGTGGTGTTTGGGCTTTAACACGGCCCGGTATTTTACTTATGTGGATGATGGAATGAGACGCCTCGGATGATAGGTTCTGTAGGACCGGGAAACATGTGTTCAGGAATAACCAATCTGCAACTCGTATGGTGGACCGGCCCTGCAGCTTTCCAAGGGTTCACTGCGGGGGATCCTGAGACATTAGCTAGAGTGACTCGAATCGGTAGTAGCTCCTCCCTAGCCTTGACTCATGATGGAAACCAAAATCCAAATACGACCCTACGAATTTGATTATATTACTAGTATGGAGGCATAGTAGTATGGGATACTATTCTTCCTAGGATTTATATATTTACTTTGAAATGTTTTGATATATACTAATAATAATATTAAACTCATATTTGCCGTATTTAGCATGTTTAATCACTATAAGATAAAACCCTATCCTCTGGTTTGTGTTGCATTGTGTGATGAGACCTGGGTCTTATGGTGATTCCATTTTTCTAAAAAGCATAAAGTTGTTGTACGATTTACTTATTAGTTGTTTTTGACACTTTTATGCACGGTAATCCATTAGAGCAAACCCGTTCCACGTTAGCGGCGTGGTCTTTGGATTTGCCATATTAATAGTGATTAATTAGTTAAGAATTCTCACACCACTCCCATGACTGACCCGTTGTTTGTTTCCACTTTTGCAAACTCGGGTGCCCTCTTTTCCACATGGGCAGTCGAGCAGTTTGTCTACAGGTTTATCTCTTTAGCAGGATCCTGGATTGAAGCTTAAAGCTGTGTCCAGAACATTGGAAGTCTTCCGCTGCCTTAGTTATTTTGTTTTCGCTGCAATGTATTAAAATCATGTAAAATTATTTTCCGCTGTAATTATTAGTCAATATACTCTGATATTCTGTACTCTGATGTAACATTTATTATTGATGTTATAAAAGTCTGCTGTTGTTGTTCTGATGTGTTGTATTCCCAAAGTTAACGTAGGCGGGATTTGAACGGTCTTGGTCGATTTTGCGATCGATTAAGGCCGGGAAAAACCCGACTCATTACATATTTGGTAAATGTGTAATATTGATTTATACTTTGTATATTCTTGTATTCTGATGGAATTGTTGTAATTAACAATGAAATGTTCTTCTGTATGCGTTCTTTTGTGTGTTGTTATCAAAGTATCCGCTCTTTCCTTCACGGGGAAGTTACGGGTTGTTACAGCTCCGCCATAGGGTTTCAAGTAACCGTAGGATAGTCGACCTATTAAATACATGCGTATGTCATATCTTAGTTGTATGTTGAATTTTCTTGGGAATAACTTGATGAATTTATACTGCCAATTATAGAAAATATATTTCCTTTAAACTTAAATGATTTTTGTAACACCCCACGTCCGTTAGTGTCACTCACAAAGGGAATGCACTAAGTTCTGTGGAGCATTTTGGGTAAAAGATGCAGATAAATTACAAGACAGACAAATATTAAACAGCGGAAAATAGAACATTGCTTTATTGATAAAATAGTCTGTACAAGATTCTTTTACAATATCAGAGTATCATCTGTCTTTACAAAATAAAGAAGCATAAAACAACATTTTATATTCCCCAATGTAGCAAGAGCCACCCATAGCATCTGGAAGAGAATCTAAGGACGACTTCGTCAAATCTTCAAGCTGGGGAAAGAGCAACGGTCCAATCTAATCATGAGTTATACTATTCCCTCCTCAACTACCTAGGGGGGGAAACGGAAGAAAAGAAGCGAAAGAAAAACAGAGTCAGACATAAAGCCTGAGTAAGTCAGTAACTTCTAGCATGTGAACAGGGAAAAATGAAACGACATGAATTAACTGAATACAAGACAATGCCATGATGATAGGGTCAACAGGATAAGATAAGATTACCACAAGATATACTAAGGCAAGATAAACTGGATATACTTTAATACTTTCTCTGCTTCGCTATTACCTTATTATTCTGGTTTCCATATCTCTGCACCGCCTAACTAGTGTCCCTACTAGTAACGATAACGTGATCCCAATCCCTGTAGTTTCCGTCGCCTTCAGGCATCCATTTATTATTTAATTACCTAGATCTAATCTAGGTTTTTCTATCAAGTGCCTTCTAGATTCAACAAGAACTTACGCTATTTTTCTGAATGCTTCTTGGATTCAGGGTTTATGCCACCTTGTTCCAAACTAGGGATTATGCTACCTGTCGAACGATGCCCTTTAGTCTAGGACACACCACCTAGGGTGGTACATGTTCCTAGACTTTTCCCACGCATGTATCGCGAATCGTTATCGCTTGTCTAGATGCACATGTCCAGTAATGTGCGGTCCGAGTTCCGCTGTCAGGGCTACTCTAGAAATACGGAACTTAGTCGGGAGCTTTCAATATCTGCCGATGCAGATGCTAAGGTCTGTTTTTCCAGTGGCTATGGTCCCACTCAACCCCTCCCTCAACTAATGGAAGGCCACCCTTCTAAAATGAGAACTTTACGAAGGCCCCTATCTGCCCCACTAATTTTATGGCCAACAACAACCCGCAACCACAACTAGATAGCAAGTATGTGGTCCGTATGAGTCCTCCAGCCTTCCCGCTTCACGTGTCTCGCTTGACTGAAGATGGATGGTAGACGACGAGTTGTATCACAGGGCTTCCGATTTCTCACCGAATCACGCTGGTCCATCCGAGTCTTTAGGTTGCCATATATATATATATTGCAACCAAGGCATACCCTTGGCTCTTCTATCGCAGACCTTAACCTCTGTGCGCCCAGGCGGATCATCTGCAGCCTCACAGAGGGATACCAAGAGTACCCTCACGTCCCCTCGAAGCCTGGGGCTTCGTAACCCAATTCGTTGGAGCCTTCTTAAAACCAGATGGACCGCTCCTTCGTGTTATACTAAGAATTACTACTTAGTTCTACTAACTAAGGTTTACCACTTAGTTTCCAAATTCCTTGTTTTCTTAACTAAGTTTTACTACTTAGTCCCCTTTTCAACTGAGGTTTACTACTTAGTTTTCTTTCTCGCCAAGTTGGATTGGTTAAGTGTCTTTAGTCGATTCAAGCTATCTTAACCCTCTTCCCTTATCCTGTTAAACTGGTTAAGTGTTATCCCTTTATGCTTTTTACTTAACCCTATTCATTTATCATATTCTGATGGTTAAGCATTCAAGTTTACTTAACCCTATGGTCTAGTCCAGCTAACATATTAAATTGGCTAAGTGTATTACTTAACCCCAACCTCTAGTCTAATTAACATGTTAAATTGGCTAAGTGTATTAACTTTACTTAACCCCACCTTCTAGTCTAGTCAACATGTTAATTTGGCTAAGTATTCCCATGGACTTAACCCTCCCATTCTAGCTTTAACTATGCTAAGTTGGTTAAGTGTTCCTTAACCTTCCCATTCTAGCTTAACTGTGTTAAGTTGGTTAAGTGTTCCTATGGACTTAACCTTCCCATTCTAGCTTAACTGTGTTAAGTTGGTTAAGTGTTTCTATGGACTTAACCCACCCATTCTTGCTTAACTGTGTTAAATTGGTTAAGTGTTTCTATGGACTTAACTCTCCCATTCTTGTTCTAGCTTTAATTAATAAATTAAAGCCGCAACCTCTCACATTAGACAGATATTGCTGCGGTTACTGGATGTGCCGGTCGGTTCCGGGCAGGTTTACACCGCAACTCAGTCTAACCTCGGGTTAGGCATATTCATGTTTTCTAAGTTCAAAGGGTTTTTGATTAATTTCCAAATCTGGTTTTGAAAACAACCATCCCGTCCATCGGATCAGTTAGGGATAGCCAGGGAGGGCAGGAAACTTGTATTTTCCAAACCCAAGCCTAGACACTATCCTCTCTGTCACCCTAGAACTTTCAGATGTATGTGTTATTCAAAGAGAAAACCTTTCTTTTGTCCATATATAAATTGTCAACAATTTATCTTCAAAGTCCATTTTCCCTTTTTAAATAAACTTGGCCTATACCATTTTCATTTTGTCCTGCCCACTAGTATACTTATATTCTAGGCCCAGGTCCTAACCCAACTTGCAGTTCAGGCCATTTCCTATTTCATTGCCAAAACTAGATTAAATATCCTAGTTTATAATTTATGGCCAAAACTTTACCTACATGCAAGTTACATATTTTGTGGTAAATGAACAATTTATCATTTATGACATATTCTATAAGTAAATTTACTCCTAATTTACTTATTTCATTATTACACTTTTAATGTACATTGTCACATTTATTATTATGGCCCGTTCCCTCTTATTTATCATATTTATACTTTTTGGTATGTAAATTATACCAAATTAAGTGTCACTAACCATAATTTATTCTAAACATGACAATTTCTCACAATTATGGCTAAATCCAAAATTGTGCTAATATACTTATTCCAAATCTTTAATTAACACAATTTTGATTTAACATTCCTAATTCACAGTTTATGGTAAGACTAGAATTATTATTCTAGTTTACATTTCATGCCTAAAATTTAGCTTACTTGCTAATACTAAATTTAATATGTCAAACTTATCCAATTTGCATTCCTATGAACATGCCATAATACATATTCCCAATTTATGCCAATTTCCAAGCTTATAACTACATTTATATTCATTTTCGTATTTTCCCCAAATTGCATTTCCACCGTTCGTATAATCTTGATTTAACCAAGATTGTAAATAAATCTAGATTCGTAGAAAATAGGGAGTGAACCAAAGATGTTATGAAAAGGGATAATAAATGGCATAAAAGGTTTGGATAACGACATAGGTTTAAGAATATGGGTTGACCTAACTTAATAGGTAAATTCCCACGGTCTAAAACCAATAGATAGAATAGGTTCAAGAACATGGGTAGACCTAACTGAATAGGTAATTTCCCACAGTCTAAAACCAAAGAAAAACAAGGAACAGATAAAATAGATAATCGGGTTTAGACCCAATTTCATAGCCACAAAACTTAAGCAACAATTTTCCTAATTATGAATCATAGGCAAAGTTCATAGTTATAGGCAATGTTCATAGTCCAAAAGGGAAAATAATTCCCATAGTCATAAGTCATTGTCATAGGTAATGTCATAGTCATATGTTGTATGTCCCAAATCAAGGTTCATGTTCGTAATTCAAAGGCAATAGATTCATGGTCATAGTTCTCATAATCATGATCATAGGCATAGGCATATCCTCTTTGTTCAATAGTCATAGGCCATCAATCAAAGTCATAGTATGTTCTGGGCCATAGTCAAGAATTAGATCCAAAAACTTAAATAAACACAGATCCAAGTGAAGAGATTAGGCATTTTTCTTATATCCTTTTAATTTCATGTCACAAATAAAAATAAAACGTTCAAGTCTAGAAATAACCAACTTACAGAAATTAGATCTAGAATAGAAGAACGGCGATGCTAAGATTCGTATGTCGTTGCTCGAGGTTTGTTGATTTAGCCTTTGAATTCTTCACTTTGATTTGAATCTTCTCTTGAACAGATTTGAGCAGCATCTCCATGTCTTGAATTTATATTTTATTTTAATTATTTAAGAAAATTTAGAGGAGGGGAAGAAGCCATGAATCTTAGCAGCATAAGGATAGAAGAGAATTGGTGCAAAGAGAATGAAGACTAGGGCTGTTTATATAGCTGCTCAAGACCTTATCGTACACGCAGCGCTGAGTCAGCATTGGGTCCCACAAGCTATTTTGGCATAGAAATTTGAATTGAATGAATTGTTTTGGCGTAGAAGTTTGATTTTCGAACTTTTGAATTTCTGAAATTTATTTAACTGTTTTATTCACATGAAATATTCTCATATGTATACAACTCCTCTAACGACCATTTTACGCGTATATATATACGCACAGCTTTCATTTTATTTTCAAAATTCAAATGATGTTGCCATATTTCATTGACTGTAGCCTAATCTTGAATTTTATCTTTCGTATACATATATTTTTGCATATATATATATATATATATATTTATATTCTCATATGTATATATATATATTTTTTCTTTATTTCCTTATATGTACGTTCTTATCCTTTCAAATTTTGAATTTGTATACGTACATATATTTGCATGTTCAGTTGGCCCTCTCTAAAACAAAGATAAAAAATTATGCCGCCGCCGGGGTTCGAACCCCTGACCTCCATGCTACAAATCCAATGCCTTAACCAACTGAGCTACAGAGGCTTTTGTTAATAAGTCTTAGAACAATAATAATTATTGTTCTCTCCTTACTTCTCTTTTTCATGTTAGTTACAATACTTAAATTAAACAACTGCATGGATCTTTTTCTTTTAATTTTTCTTTTAAAAATTAATTATACTTTAATTTGAGAATCTTAATGTCACAGAATTACGGGGTGTTACATTCTCCCCCACTTAAAAGGATTTCGTCCCTGAAATCTTCAAGTTAGGAAGAATGTGTCCTACCATCCAATCACCCATCTACTCAACCATTCAATCACATGCATTCATTGTCCTTAAAAGATTTCTAATGCTTTCATGTTCATATGCATAGTGTGTGTATATGTCTCTATCTAATGAAAAATCAGGCGGTCTACTGATTCAGTTGACCTCCTTAATGCAAATCATGTTAGTGCCATGCGTCCAATCATGCATGGAAACATCCCTAGTCATGTAAATACTACATGTGTGCACAGCCATTCATCCATATGCAACGTCCATATGATATCATATCAAGTTCAACTTATAAACAAATGCATATATGTAAATGCAATATGAGAGCGTCCGAACTTGATCTAGTGCCTAATACGTATGCATATGCATCCACGAGCAACCATTTGCAACCACTTGCAACCATTCAACCATAACATGTTTCAAATACATGTTTACATCCATTGGCTTCTACATAAGGATCGCAGATACGACCTAGAGGATATACTTTGGAAAGAGAGAAACAACTACGCGTAAAGCTCCTAAACAGAGAAATCAAGGATGCACCCTTAAGGAAAAAGGGCATGTTGCTAGTATCTAGCCTTCTTGAGCTTTACTCCACTATATCTTAACCAATTTATCTTCACGATTGTGAAGTTCCTAACCTCCATTTCCAAAATAAACAGATGTCAATCACGGTACCAAGTGTATGATTAGAGGTCTCTCCCTTATCCACCATGCCATAACTATAAGGGTTGAAAGATCACTACGCGCTTTTTAGAGCGCCTATCACAACTATTCATCTCTCACGCAAACCATCCTAGTCGAACTCGACATTCCTCAAGTACAAGCCCCAAAGGCCTAAACCAATATCAGATAAGTATCCAGGGAATATCTCCTCCGATTTTAGATGATCGACGTGATATGATATAAGCAAACTCGATATCTATCCAAACCCTACTAACCAAAAATAAACGGGTCGAACCACCCACTGGGTTTGAGACTGATTGGGATCTTCTTACTATACAAGTATTAAGGTGCAGAGACTCAACTATGGAAGAAAATATGAAAAAATGTGAAGCGCTAAAAAGGAAAGAGTACGAACAGAAAAACTAGACTCTTCCAACAGAAATTTACTACCTTTCTCCTAGGTACGCATATTATGTACTTGCCCTTCTGAAAATCTTGTCCTTTGTTCTTGCCCTCGTCCTTAATTATATGCCCTATCATACCCGAGTAAAGATACTTCCTCTTGTCTTAGGTTTTACAATCCCTTCCTCCTTTGTGAGCCAAGTCTACATCCATGATTTTCCTCATCCTTGGGTTGTGCTCTTTTGCCAAACTCCTCATCCTTTTCCGTGTGTAACCACATTGGCAAATCTCTCGAAAGCCGCCTCCATCGCACGGAAAACCTTATAACCTTGAAAGAAGACTGGCCGTAAGTGAAACAACTACGGCTATAGATGGAAGTCGGGCACTACCTCGCCCTTCGATGAGGTTACCTCCCAGAAAGCCAGGAACCCCAGAGACTCAAGAAAGAAGGAGACAAGAATTCAAACAGAGGAAAAGGAGACAATGCGTATGGCTTTGGGGAATATGCCTTTAAAACAAATCCTTTCTTTTAAAAACGCTTCTTTAAAAACCTTTTGAAAATAAATTTTCAAATCTTTTATCTGATCCGGTAACCTTCAGCTTTGATACCACGTGTAACACCCCACGTCCGTTAGTGTCACTCAAAAAGGGAATGCACTAAGTTCTGTGGAGTATTTTGGGTAAAAGATGCAGATAAATTACAAGACAGACAAATATTAAACAGCGGAAAATAGAACATTGCTTTATTGATAAAATAGTCTGTACAAGATTCTTTTACAATATCAGAGTATCATCTGTCTTTACAAAATAAAGAAGCATAAAAACAACATTTTATATTCCCCAATGTAGCAAGAGCCAGCCATAGCATCTGAAAGAGAATCCAAGGACGACTTCGTCAAATCTTCAAGCTGGGGAAAGAGCAACGGTCCAATCTAATCCTGAGTTATACTATTCCCTCCTCAACTACCTTGGGGGGAACGGAAGAAAAGAAGCGAAAGAAAAACAGAGTCAGACATAAAGCTTGAGTAAGTCAGTAACTTCTAGCATGTGAACAGGGAAAAATGAAATGACATGAATTAACTGAATACAAGACAATACCATGATGATAGGGTCAACAGGATAAGATAAGATTACCACAAGATATACTAAGGCAAGATAAACTGGATATACTTTAATACTTTCTCTGCTTCGCTATTACCTTATTATTCTGGTTTCTATATCTCTGCACCGCCTAACTAGTGTCCCTACTAGTAACGATAACGTGATCCCAATCCCTATAGTTTCCGTCGCTTTCAGGCATCCATTTAATATTTAATTACCTAGATCTAATCTAGGGTTTTCTATCAAGTGCCTTCTAGATTCAACTAGAACTTACGCTATTTTTCTGAATGCTTCTTGGATTCAGGGTTTATGCCACTTAGTTCCAAACTAGGGATTATGCTACCTGTCGAACGATGCCCTTTAGTCTAGGACACACCACCTAGGGTGGTACATGTTCCTAGACTTTTCCCACGCATGTATCGCGAATCGTTATCGCTTGTCTAAATGCACATGTCCAGTAATGTGCGGTCCGAGTTCCGCTGTCAGGGCTACTCTAGAAACACGGAACTCAGTCGGGAGCTTTCAATATTTGCCGATGCAGATGCTAAGGTCTGTTTTTCCAGTGGCTATGGTCCCACTCAACCCCTCCCTCAACTAATGGAAGGCCACCCTTGTAAAATGAGAACAGTACGAAGGCCCCTATCTGCCCCACTAATTCTATGGCCAACAACACCCCGCAACCACAACTAGATAGCAAGTATGTGGTCCGTATGAGTACTCTAGCCTTCCCGCTTCACGTGTCTCGCTTGACTGAAGATGGATGGTAGACGACGAGTTGCTATCACAGGGCTTCCGATTTCTCACTGAATCACGCTGGTCCATCCGAGTCTTTAGGTTGCCATATATATATATATATTGCAACCAAGGCATACCCTTGGCTCTTCTATCGCAGACCTTAACCTCTGTGCGCCCAGGCGGATCATCTGCAGCCTCACAGAGGGATACCAAGAGTACCCTCACGTCCCCTCGAAGCCTCGTGATTCGTAACCCAATTCGTTGGAGCCTTCTTAAAACCAGATGGATGTCCGCTCCTTCGTGTTATACTAAGAATTACTACTTAGTTCTACTAACTAAGGTTTACCACTTAGTTTCCAAATTCCTTATTTTCTTGACTAAGTTTTACTACTTAGTCCCCTTTTCAACTGAGGTTTACTACTTAGTTTTCTTTCTCACCAGGTTGGATTGGTTAAGTGTCTTTAGTCGATTCAAGCTATCTTAACCCTCTTCCCTTATCCTGTTAAACTGGTTAAGTGTTATCCCTTTATGCTTTTTACTTAACCCTATTCATTTATCATATTCTGATGGTTAAGCGTTCAAGTTTACTTAACCCTATGGCCTAGTCCAGCTAACATATTAAATTGGCTAAGTGTATTACTTAACCCCAACCTCTAGTCTAATTAACATGTTAAATTGGCTAAGTGTATTAACTTTACTTAACCCCACCTTCTAGTCTAGTCAACATGTTAATTTGGCTAAGTATTCCCATGGACTTAACCCTCCCATTCTAGCTTTAACTGTGCTAAGTTGGTTAAGTGTTCCTTAACCTTCCCATTCTAGCTTAACTGTGTTAAGTTGGTTAAGTGTTCCTATGGACTTAACCTTCCCATTCTAGCTTAACTGTGTTAAGTTGGTTAAGTGTTTCTATGGACTTAACCAACCCATTCTTGCTTAACAGTGTTAAATTGGTTAAGTGTTTCTATGGACTTAACTCTCCCATTCTTGTTCTAGCTTTAATTAATAAATTAAAGCTGCAACCTCTCACATTAGGCAGATATTGCTGCGGTTACTGGATGTGCCGGTCGGTTCCGGGCAGGTTTACACCGCAACTCAGTCTAACCTCGGGTTAGGCATATTCATGTTTTCTAAGTTCAAAGGGTTTTTGATTAATTTCCAAATCTGGTTTTGAAAACAACCATCCTGTCCATCGGATCAGTTAGGGATAGCCAGGGAGGGCAGGAAACTTGTATTTTCCAAACCCAAGCCTAGACACTATCCTCTCTGTCACCCTAGAACTTTCAGGTGTATGTGTTATTCAAAGAGAAAACCTTTCTTTTGTCCATATATAAATTGTCAACAATTTATCTTCAAAGTCCATTTTCCCTTTTTAAATAAACTTGGCCTATACCATTTTCATTTTGTCCTGCCCACTAGTATACTTATATTCTAGGCCCAAGTCCTAACCCAACTTGCAGTTCAGGCCATTTCCTATTTCATTGCCAAAACTAGATTAAATATCCTAGTTTATAATTTATGGCCAAAACTTTACCTACATGCAAGTTAAATATTTTGTGGTAAATGAACAATTTATCATTTATGACATATTCTATAAGTAAATTTACTCCTAATTTACTTATTTCATTATTACACTTTTAATGTACATTGTCACATTTATTATTATGGCCCGTTCCCTCTTATTTATCATATTTATACTTTTTGGTATGTAAATTATACCAAATTAAGTGTCGCTAACCATAATTTATTCTAAACATGACAATTTCTCACAATTATGGCTAAATCCAAAATTGTGCTAATATACTTATTCCAAATCTTTAATTAACACAATTTTGATTTAACATTCCTAATTCACAGTTTATGGTAAGACTAGAATTATTATTCTAGTTTACATTTCATGCCTAAAATTTAGCTTACTTGCTAATACTAAATTTAATATGTCAAACTTATCCAATTTGCATTCCTATGAACATGCCATAATACATATTCCCAATTTATGCCAATTTCCAAGCTTATAACTACATTTATTTTCATTTTCGTATTTTCCCCAAATTGCATTTCCACCGTTCGTATAATCTTGATTTAACCAAGATTGTAAATAAATCTAGATTCGTAGAAAATAGGGAATGAACCAAAGATGTTATGAAAAGGGATAATAAATGGCATAAAAGGTTTGGATAACGACATAGGTTCAAGAATATGGGTTGACCTAACTTAATAGGTAAATTCCCACGGTCTAAAACCAATAGATAGAATAGGTTCAAGAACATGGGTAGACCTAACTGAATAGGTAAATTCCCACAGTCTAAAACCAAAGAAAAACAAGGAACAGATAAAATAGATAATCGGGTTTAGACCCAATTTCATAGCCACAAAACTTAAGCAACAATTTTCCTAATTATGAATCATAGGCAAAGTTCATAGTTATAGGCAATGTTCATAGTCCAAAAGGGAAAATAATTCCCATAGTCATAAGTCATTGTCATAGGCAATGTCATAGTCATATGTTGTATGTCCCAAATCAAGGTTCATGTTCGTAATTCAAAGGCAATAGGTTCATGGTCATAGTTCGCATAATCATGATCATAAGCATAGGCATATCCTCTTTGTTCAATAGTCATAGGCCGTCAATCAAAGTCATAGTATGTTCTGGGCCATAGTCAAGAATTAGATCCAAAAACTTAAATAAACACAGATCCAAGTGAAGAGATTAGGCATTTTTCTTATATCCTTTTAATTTCATGTCACAAATAAAAATAAAACGTTCAAGTCTAGAAATAACCAACTTACAGAAATTAGATCTAGAATAGAAGAACGGCGATGCTAAGATTCGTATGTCGTTGCTCGAGGTTTGTTGATTTAGCCTTTGAATTCTTCACTTTGATTTGAATCTTCTCTTGAACAGATTTAAGCAGCATCTCCATGTCTTGAATTTATATTTTATTTTAATTATTTAAGAAAATTTAGAGGAGGGGAAGAAGCCATGAATCTTAGCAGCATAAGGATAGAAGAGAATTGGTGCAAAGAGAATGAAGACTAGGGCTGTTTATATAGCTGCTCAAGACCTTATCGTACACGCAGCGCTGAGTCAGCATTGGGTCCCACAAGCTATTTTGGCGTAGAAATTTGAATTTTGAATGAATTGTTTTGGCGTAGAAGTTTGATTTTTGAACTTTTGAATTTCTGGAATTTATTTAACTGTTTTATTCACATGAAATATTCTCATATGTATACAACTCCTCTAACGACCATTTTACGCGTATATATATATATATATATATATACGCACAACTTTCATTTTATTTTCAAAATTCAAATGATGTTGCCATATTTCATTGACTGTAGCCTTATCTTGAATTTTATCTTTCGTATACATATATTTTTGCATATATATATATATATATTTATATTCTCATATGTATATATATATATTTTCTTTATTTCCTTATATGTACGTTCTTATCCTTTCAAATTTTGAATTTGTATACGTACATATATTTGCATGTTCAGTTGGCCCTCTCTAAAACAAAGATAAAAAAATTATGCCGCCGCCGGAGTTCGAACCCCCGACCTCCATGCTACAAATCCAATGCCTTAACCAACTGAGCTACAGAGGCTTTTGTTAATAAGTCTTAGAACAATAATAATTATTGTTCTCTCCTTACTTCTCTTTTTCATGTTAGTTACAATACATAAATTAAACAACTGCATGGATCTTTTTCTTTTAATTTTTCTTTTAAAAATTAATTATACTTTAATTTGAGAATCTTAATGTCACAGAATTACGGGGTGTTACAATTTTCATTCAGTAGAATTGTTGTTTTGGAAACCTTCCACTTAATGACACAAGTTAGTAGGAATATATGCTTGATTGAGGATATCATAAAGTTAGGAGCTTGGCAATGAAATTTTTGTTCTAGTTCATTACTTTTATTATGTCTTGTAGTTAACTGTATTTGTAGGATGTTATTGATGTACCATATTTATGACATATGAATTTGTGATGTAGTGGACATTATTATGGTATTTACGAAATGGTTAATCTATTTTAGTTATTTTATGTATCCAATCCACAGTGAGATTATGATTTCATTTAGTTTGGTTTATACTTTATTTTCTTATAGAAACAGATGACTTGCTAAGAATTGCTCTATGTTTCGATGGGCCTTTTCTGAGTCGGGATTTAGACCCATTCCGGGCAGGTTGTTACACCATCAGTCACTAATTGATGACCACGAAATACAACCTCCAAGCTTGTACGTCTCAGAAAAAGGTGTTAAGCTAAGAGAAGTTTCCTTCTCCGCCACCAAAAAAAAATGTGTTCATAAAAATCAATACAAATAATCCAAGGAATAAAATATCAGACATCCTTCCATACAAGTTATCCAGGAATATGACAAACTAAAGGTACTCTTTTATTACATGTTGTCGGGTATAATCCTTAATATTAGCAAAAAATAGTCATTGCATCATGCAGATCCCAAAACGTAGGGCCATTGCTATAAGTATAATCTTGGTAGCTAATCAGATACATAAACAAGCCATCCTTTCCATTTTAAAGGTCTATGCCTTCAAATCATCGACATAAGCATAGGCATACCTGCAATTTCAGTTGAGAACACAAAACCAGTTAAAGTGGCTTTGGGTCCAATTACTAACCCCATTACTCGAAACAACATGTTATAAGTTAAAGGGGAATTTATTGATATTCAGTTCTTTAACTATCAATCTATAATCATACAGTTAAGTACATTAGCAACATAGAATATTTTTAGTTAAATCCTTTATTAAAATCATTCCATCTATTCCTAAAGATCAATTCCGCATACTTATCTCAACGTAATATGCATATTCACAACACTCTAGTTTCCATTACTTCAAAGGCCATGGACATCCACTTACCTCTTTGGAATAAGTGTATTCAAACCATATTAGTTTCACTGCTTAGAACATAACACTATACACTTACCTAAATGGTATAAGTATACTTACAAATCATATATGAGCCAAAACAATGTCATGCGATATGTTGTTCACCATAAAAATTGATCACTTTTATTTATCTAATAAACTTTGCAAAAAAAGTTTATAACATGTGTGGAAGTAAATTTTAAATTTTCAACATCGATTTCATTTCTATTAGTATCATCCCTTGGATAACAATGAATTTTATCGAGTTGGGGTATTTCATTAACTTCTCATAGACTCGACAACATTCTTATCTTCAAGAAAGATAGAAGTTTATAACACAAAACCTGATATCCAAGATAATTTCCATTTACAAATTAATTCAAATAAGGCTTTAAAAACCATTTCTTAAATTCAACGTCACTTTCCGGTATTATCATTTTACTTAATTCGCTGTTAAGTAAATACTTGTTAAAACCATCTTATTAGATTTTTAAAATACCTTTTATAAAAATCATTTACAAAACTTGAATTTTTTTAAAAACACTTTTATAAATTTTATATTTTTTTTATAAAATTTCATTTTAATGTCATATTTTAAAAATTGATTTTCATTTTCGTTGTGAAACTTTGAACCTTAATTAGACTCATTTGATTATAAATAAAGTCCTTTATAACTAACATTTAAATCAAATTAAACCATTTATATTCTTTATGAATATCTAACTTTATTTTTACAAATTTCCCTTATAAGACTTAGATAAAATATAAGTTGTTTAATAAGTTTAATAAAGCTATTAACTAAACTTGTTCAAAATATTGAAATCACTTAAAAACTCATGTAATTGCACATTTGGTTTAACAATTTCTCAATGCTTATTTATAAAAACTTGGTTATGTTTTAATACTTGAAATCTCCAGTTAAAAAACTTTGTTATAAAACCCAAATTTGGTTATACAAATAATTTAATAATATCTTATATAAAATTTAATTATAAATATATAAAAAAATATTCCACACAACTTATATAAAATTTAATTCAAAATCCTACTTTCTAATAAAAATAATATAATAACTTCAACTTAGTCAATTCGCCTTCGGTGAATCAATGTCTTAAAAATATTAAATTCAGTTCATCTATTGCGACCACTAAACCAGTATTTTATTGATTAATAACAAATCAGTGTTGGATTTAATTCAAAAATCATCATCCAAATTAGGTATTAATGTCATTTCTGTCGGACAGGTCAAATGTAAATAGTATGAAAATGAATAACATTCAAAACATTGAGGAATCATGTTGGATCCCTCCAACCTATCCCCCTGCATCACAATCTTATACTGGTTCATATATGCATATAAATAATATAATATAATCTAATTAATTTAAGATGAATCTTCTGCTTTAAAGTAGGTGGTATCAAAGATCTCCGCTCTATAAGCGAGAATAAATAACCACAACCAGCTAATTGAATAGTAAATCTTGCAAACAATCAAACACAAAATTTATTATGAAAACAATAAGAATTTCATTATAAGGCAAAATAATATTTAACAATATTCCAAAAGTGTGATTTTTAACTCACCATCCATTGCAATCAACATTTTCATGTTGTTTTGTCTAATTTCAAATAGGCATTTCAAATTAAAATTCCAAGAAGCACTAAACAAACCTAAGCTAAATCATACACATGGTATTCATCGATACAAACATAATGGATCTTTTCGCGTTCAAATTTGACCTCGTTTGAAATAATCACACATGTTAGAATTTTTCACTAGAAATAATTATGAATAACTAATCACTTTTTTGACTACCCTGCTTAATGCTTTATAATCCTGCTCTAACCATGTTTTAAAATGCGCAAATACACGCGACTTCTAGGCCGGAAAAAACAAATATCCCAGCCATCTACATTGCCTCACATCGCCTTCTTTTGATGTAATGACCCGGGTTTTCGGTCAACTAATTTTAAATATTTAATATGAATTTAAAATATTTAGTTGATAATATAAATGAATTTTATATTTATGTTATCGATATAAATATCGATTTCGATTTAATATCGTATATATTAAATTATCAAAATAAGGAATCAGTGAATAACTGAATTCGAAGTTAAAACTGATTTGAAAACAGTTCAGATAATCAATACAAACTTTTATTTGAATTAGAATAATAATATTTAAATTATTATCAAAGAATTTAAATGGTTTGAAATTTAATTTATATCAATTTAAATTAATATCTGTTCCGGATGATCGAACTAAACTTCGATACTTACCCCAGTGGGTTCAGAATAGTGGTTTTACCCTAGAATTGACAGTTGTTGGGTTCAGTAAAGAGCTCAGGATCAAGGCTTATGTAAATTTAAGGATACGGTTTTTAATTAAATTTAACTTAAAATAAAATATCAGTGTTGGTGGACCAAAACAACATACGTGCCTCCCCTTATTACCATAAGAGAAATAAAATGTGGCCTCTCTCAAATACATAGAAGAATCGAAAGGGAAAGAAGGTGTCCATGCTCAACAAATGAAAACCACACCCTTCCTTTATAAAATCACGCACACCCCTTTTCTTCCTTTTTCTTTTGCTTCTTCGAAACCAACGAACCAATTCTTGTTCGTTTTCTCTCTCACATAAATCAAAATCATTTATTCCCTTCAATAATTCTTAACAAATAAAATGAGAGGGAGAGGCCGACCTTTCCTCAATCGAATCCTTGTCTTGAATTGAAGGTCGAGTGCAGTCGCGTCCGTAATTCAAGCAGAGCTTCTACGAGTCATGTTTTGTTGAGCGAAGGGTATCGCGATGGTGGAGTTTGCCGGCAATGAGGGGTCAGAGTCACGGTTCAGGTAGGATTGCAGATCTGGGTGGCCAGAGGAGATTCGAACAGGAGAAGGTGTGGTTATCAAATAGGGAAGGAGACGCTGAGTTAAGCCCTTAACGGTTGTAGAAATGGCCGTTGGTCAAAGCTCAAGCATGACTAGAAAGGGGCGTCGGTTGGAGGAGTTGGCTACGTGAAGGCTGAGGACGTTTGGGGCACTTCAATTATCTGCTAGTTATGCTGGAATAGATAGTAGTGTTGCCTCAATCTAACGGAGCAGCAGATAACAGGGGAGTTGATTGTAAAGGAGATGTAGTGTGACCATGAGATGTTTGAAGAATTCCCAAAGTAGTAGTTTTTAGGTGTTTGGTTCTTGCTTGAGTATTGGGTGCAGAAGTTTTCTGATGTTGAGCAGGAAAGGATGACGTTACATCCTGTTTTGCGATTTCAAGTGAATGGTTTTGGTATTGGTTAAGGTAAGAGTTTGATGTGTGCGAAGGAAGTTCAAGCAAGATGTGGTGAGGAAGTTGTGAAAATGAGCAAAGGGGAGTTCGAAGTATTCGGTGATGGAGGGAAATATGTCCAGCAGTATTCATTATTGAAGAAAGAGTGGTGCCGGAGGTCTGGGTTGCGCAAGAATAGTTGAGCCGGATTCGTATGGATGAGGCCCAAGTTTTGTGAAACAACATCCTTTAGAACCGTCTCGACAAAATACAACATCGGAACTGGATTGGGGTAAAATTGGAGCTCGTCTAGAATTTATTACAAAATAAATTGTTTGATTAGAATCATCGACCGTAAATCGTTATTTAACGATCAACGGACAATGTGAGTAAAACTCACCAACTATGAACAGTTATATTTTTATAACGTATTCTTAGAACTGATAATTATCTGTTGATTGTTGTGTGTTGATTTGGTTGATTGAACTGCTAGTCCGTTAGTTGAAAATTATATATATATATATATATATATATATATATATATATATGAACCATTAAATATATATATTGATGTTGCTTATCGGTACATTTCATACTTAAATGAAGTTGATGTCAATTATATGGTTTAATATCTATGATGCAAGGGAACAGGTTGGAGGGGCCCAACTGGGTTCCTCAATATATAAAATACTGTTTTGTTCCATATATTGTGATATGTGATGTGATATATAATCTGTTGTTGATTATGTGTGTTTGATGATATCGTTCATGGTTATATGGTATTTTAAATACCATAAAGAAATACTGGAATATAGAAAGAGGAATTTTCAAACAGTTATTGAAAATGAATTATTTATAAAATCGACGGATTTTATAAAAGGGATATTTATTAGAAAATAAATAGAATCGATTTAAAAATGTTAAAGAGAAGAGGGTATGGTATTTTTGAGTAATTGGAACTTGTTATATGTTGATTGAGTTGAGTAAATTTCAAAGTGTTGATCCGATGTTGGTTTCAGCCTTCGGGATTAACACTGAGAAGTTTATTCACTTACCAATTTATAATGAGGATCTAATGAATAGAAGTGAAGTAATAAAGGAATATTTATTTAGAAAATAAATAGAATTAAAAAGGAAAATATTTATAATAGAATAGGATGTTATAAAAAGGAAATCTTTATAAGTGGAGAAACGTTATAAAAAGGACATTTCTTAAAGTGAAGAACCGTTACTAAAAGTAAATCTTTATAAGTGGATAAACGTTATTAAAAGAAGTTAATCGAATATAAGTTATTCGAATTTGAATTAACCAGTTAGAGTTAATCAGTTAGAGTTAATCAGTTAGAGTTAATCAGTTAGAGTTAATCGAATAGAGTTAAAGAAATAGAGTTAAGCAAAATTAGAAACTGACTAGAGATTAGTTAAGGTGAATAGTTTTCTGAGTATCGATCTGATGTTGGTTTCGGCCTTTGGGGTTTATATTTAGAGAATTGTTCTCTTACTAGTTTACAGTTAAGGACTAATAGTTGTGGAATGGTAGTGACGTGTGAATGAAGATTGGAAATGTTTTCCAATGTTAATAACGTATATTTTCTAATCAGAGAAAATAAGGAAATATGAATATATATATATATATATATATGTTGGATGATTTGATCGATAATTCCATTTGGAAATAAGATCGTTGTGTGTACACGGACATGTTTTCATTTGATAGTTAAATCACCGACTATCAAAGTTTTGACCATTTTAACATTGTTAATATGGAGAGACCGGTTGGATTCTTATCCAAATAACCACTCCGTATTGGCACAAGCGTTGCGAATCATATATGCCAATGAAAATTGAAGATGGAGTAAAGTGCAAGGGCTGTTGTATAAGTCCTAGGTAGAGATCGCCTGGGATGGATGTACTGAATAGTGCCTTCGGTTTTGTTCAGTCCCAGAACGAACGTATATGGACGAGTGTCTGACAGAGTATTTCCAATGATCGGATATGATTGGACTGTAAAAATATATATATGATGGCAACGGATTTATTCCCTTAGCGTAATATCCAGAATATTTGTGCAAATCAATTAGTGATTAATGGATCTGACAATATGGCATTCAAAGTGATCGTGTTATAAATGAATGGAAAGTAGTCGTAGCCTCTGGCCTCAACAACCGGGAAATGACAAAAATCGGGCAGGCAGCATGGCTATGTGGTTAGCTCCCATTAGGGTGTATTATCAACTATCTAGAGAATATTCATTTGCTTTTTTAATCTATCAATGATGTCCCATATATATATATATATATATATATATATATATATATATATATATATATATATATATATATACGGGAAACGATTGCTGATCCCAACCGTTGGTGATATACACTCGATACACTCAAGCGAAATGAGTGGTCGGTTATTTGTGGCTAAGTTGAAAGATGTTCTTGTTGAACTCCAGTGTATCGCTCCTAGAATACACTGATCAGAAGGTGGTTCCATACCTTGTCATAGTTGGAAATCCTTTACCCAATACATGCTTTAAATTATAAGTTAAGAATCAGTGGGAACGGGTTACGCCATTGCGTTCGTCTCGAAATTCTACTTGAAAACGAGTCTGAAATTTCGTAAATCGGAGTCCGTATGACCAAGATATGGCCCATAGAAGATTTCAGAAAATTCAAAATTCTGCCCGAAATTCAAATTCAGCCAGAAAACAGATTGGGCGGGAAATTTCCCGCCCAACCCCAGGTCGACTGGGGAGTCGACCTGCCCCAGCCCAGGTCGACTGCCCAGTCGACTTGGGTGTCGGCCTCCCTGGTCGGACCCTGTTGGTCTGGTGCACCAGTTTGCTCCTTTGGTCTGTTTACTTGGCCTGTGACGGGATTTGATGGTTCAGATCTAAACTAGGGTTAATCCTATGGCCTAAACTATTCTCTACACCTATAAAACAACCTAAGACCTAGCCTAAACCATCACAAATCATCCTTACAACTAAATTCTGCCAAAATGCTCCCTAATCATGACCTCCATCTTCATCTTGAGAGCTTCTAAGGGAAAAAGGAGCAATCTTTCTCCATCAAATCAAAGGAGCTACTTATTTCTCAAGGCTTCTAGTGTTGCTACATCATTCCTAGAGCTCCTACAACGTCTCTATCTTGTTCTATTTGGTTCTAGTTCTCATAGCCACGATTTGTAAGCCCCACTCTACTCTTAGAATAAAACTATGAAATTAATATGAACATGTAGCAAGTTGAAATGGGATTTTTGGTGTAATACTTGTCTTGGGGCTATATTTGTATGCATAGATCCATTTATGACTCCTTTGATCTATGATTGTGGAACCATCATGAACCTAGTACCGTTCACTTTGATTTTTGGGTAGAAAGCTATGAGCTTTATTTGGGGATTATGCATAATGCAACATAGAACCCCTCATAACCTTGATGTTGACTTGCCTATGATGTTGAACTACATGCTACCCACAAGTTTATCACTCTATGTCAACTATTATCATGTTATCACCTTTGCCTCAAATATCATCATGTTTAACTTATGACCAACTTTACCACCTTATGCCCATCTTGGTCATATTTTTATGTTCCTTGATTCACTTGTGTTGATGTGAATTTACGTGCGAATGGGAATACGTTATGGGTAGTTAGGAAAACTTGAAATGACATGAAAAACATGACTTGAAATATGGCATGAAACTTGATTATGCTTGAAAACGTGAATGTGATCATAGCATGTAGAAAACCATAAAGTGGCCAACTCGAGGTTGGGTTGAGTTTGTAGCGTAAATCTGCCCGGAACCGCCCGGAAAATCCAGTGGCTACAAACAATAGGACCCAATGTGAGAAGTTGGTCATATTGCGCTTGAAACTCGAGGTTAGACTTGGTTGTGGTGTAAAGCTGCCCGGACCCGCCCGGCATATCCAGTAACCACAACAATGTCTAATGTGAGAGGATGAGTGCATTAAATTAATTAATGCCACATGTTAGGGTTAAGTCATGAACCACTTGGATAAACTTAACCAACTTGATAATGATTGGATAGGGTTAACCACACTTAACCCGTTGGAAACCCTAGTTACGGGGTCCTTTTCAGCAGTAACCCTCTTGGATGTATCACGATACCCTAGGGACTAGGCTAGGGTGGGGCACGATTACTGGGCTGATTGTAAGCTACCAGAAAGACGGCTGAGTTGGTGCGCCAGTGTAGGTTCAGGCGGACTATGGTCGTGCACATAGTCCGGAGTTGAAAAATAACAGACATGGGCACCAGTAGGTTTAGACTGTGCATGTTTGATTTGTGTCAGTGGTTGGCACCTTAGGGCTTGATACACCCTAGGGTGGACCTAGCACAGTTCGACTACATTCCGTGATTGGGCCGTATGACACCGACACTCAACGAGTTAGGCTTATAGGGAGCCGATCGACTAGACCGTGTAGTTGGACCTTGAATTGGGTCATCTCATGATATTGGGCCAAGCGATCATTTCTTGTTTATACTTGACATGGGTTAGAATACTATTACTTTTGGTGCAAAACTAAACCTTGTATATGCGATGCCACACTTGATCTACATTGTTATCTATTTATCATGCCAGTTAGTTACCATCTTTATGTTTCATCTCAGTTTCTCATGTTTAGTTAACTTTATTAGTTTTTATACTAATGTAGGTAGGACTTACCAGTCTTTATGACTGACCCTTTTTCTTTCGCCTCTTTTCTACCGTTTCCCCCCAGGTTCTCAGGGAGGGAACACTAGTGCTTAACTTGGACATTTGGCTTGCTTTCTTGACAGCTCATGTAAGGTTTGGACTTGAGCTTGCTATGGCTTCACCACATCTATCTTGGGGATAGTTTACTCTATGTTATTTTCAGTTTATGTTTTCTAGACTTGTGGTAGTTGGAAAATAATGACTAAGTACTTTGATATAAGTTGACTATTTGGTTTTGAAATGGTAAACTATGGTTTTTAAATCCTACCGCTGCTTTACTTATTTATTTATCTATGTTCTGTCTTGTGATATCTCTGTGCGTGTTTACCTAGACAACACCCCTCCAAAGCTAGTGCATTCTCTTGTGAGTGACCCTGGCGGAGGTGGGGTGTTACATTTGGTATCAGAGCATGAGGTTTTACTAGACCAGACAAAAGTTTTAAAAACCCTTCTGGAAAAAAAAACTATTTTCAAAGCCAATTAAGTATTTTTCCAAGGAAAGTCTAGTTTATTTTAAAAGGCTATTCCCCAAAAAGCCATTAGCACTATCCTTCGTTTCCTCGTTCTAAATCTATCTTTTCCTTTTTCAGCATGGCCGATCTTAACCTTCCCGAGGGAGTACCCATACCCGGATGGTTACGAAGGTACTTGGAAGCTAGGGCCAACGATGCGGGCCCAGCAAACACTCCCACTCCTCCTCCCGTACCTGAGGTTCCTCCTCCTCCTCCTCAGCGTCCACAAGCAGATTTCGCGAAGATTTGCAAGGACTTTAAGGCGATGGGTGGCAAGAATTTTTTTGGGACAGAGACTTATGTTGAGGCAAGAAACTGGTTAAGGGAAACTGAAGACCTTTTTGCTATCTTTGATGTAGAAGATCGTAGGAAAGTTCTGTTGGCAGTATGGCTATTGAAAGAAGAAGCTGCTTATTGGTGGGAAGTCACCAACGCTACTAGACCTATAGAGACTTGGGCCGACTTTAGGATGAGGTTTGGGCTTAAGTTTATGTCATCTGCTGAAGAGAATCTGCAATTGGAGAGGTTTATATCTTTGAAGCAAGGGGACATGACCGTGAGGGAGTATGTGAATAAGTTTAACCAGCTTGCTCGATTCGGTTTAGACATGGTTAACACACCTCAGAAGAAGGCTCTACGCTTTGCCCGAGGATTGAATGAGCCATTGCAAGGTTTGGCCATGTCTCATATACCCATGGGGGCCACTTTTGAGAGCTTAGTGGATATGGCCTTGCTTCAAGGAGATGATAAGAATGGCAAGAAAGAAGTTAAGCATAATGAGACTCAAACCAAGAAGGTGGACTTCAAGTGGGGAGGCAACCAGAACAACCAGAACAACCAGAACAACAAGAACAACAAGGGTAACAAGGCCAACAACAACAAGGCAAGGGAGACAAGGAAGTGCAACTTTTGTGGGATCACTGGACACATAGCCAAATATTGTAGGAAGAAGAAGAGGAAGCTGGGAGAATGCTTTCATTGCGGAGAGTCGGGACACTACAGTAAGGATTGCCCAAAGAAGCAAGGACAGGGGCAAGGACAGACTCAGCGGGCAGGACCTTCTGGAGGGTAGATGCATGCTCTCAACACTACTTCAGCTCTGGACCGAGGTAGTATTTCTGTAGAAAGGCTTGTTTACATTTCTGGTTTTCCTGTTCGAACTTTATTTGATTCTGGCGCATCGCATACCTTTATTTCTTCTGACATTGTTGAAAGTTTGCACCTAAGTACTAGTCTAGTTGAGGATCCCATTAGTGTTTCAAATCCAATTGGGGGTTTAGCCCGTCTATCTATGATTTGTATGGATTTGAGGATTTCTATCTTGACCGTAGAATTCACATGTAATGCTTATGTTCTCGGGTTCATGGGATACGGGTTGATTTTGGGCATGGATTGGTTGTCCAGTTATGGAGCCATTCTCGATTGTGAGCATAGGGTAGTAAGGCTTATGACTCGCCTTGGAAATACCCTAGAGATTTCTTGTAACCCTCTGGATCCCGTCATGTTATGTTATCTTGAATCCCTCGACTCGTCTATTGACAATCTTCAATCTGTGAGGGTGGTCCGAGAATATCCTGATGTTTTTGATGAGGTGAAGGGGTTACCCCCTAAACGCGAGATAGACTTCCGTATTTATCTTGTTGATAATGCCAAGCCAGTTTCATTGCCTGTTAGGCACATGGCCCCGCGAGAAAGAAGAGAGCTTAGCAAGCAAATCAAAGAGTTGCTTGAGAAAAATTTCATTAGGCGAAGCATTTCTGAATGGGGCGCTCCTGTGGTATTCGCTACTAAGGGGATGGTTCGCTTCGTCTATGTGTTGAAGCTGACAAAGAAGAATAGGCACCCGTTACCGAGGATTGATGATCTCTTTGATCAGCTTGTAGGTGCTTTTTTGTTTTCTCTCAACTCGATCTAGCCACCGGATTCCATCAGCTTAGAGTGGTTGAGGATAGTATTGACAAGACTGCGTTTAGGACTCCAGATGGATTCTTTGAATGGCTGGTCATGTCATTCGGTTTGACTAATGCACCCGCATACTTCGTTGATTTGATGAGTCGGGTGTTTAGGGAGTTCCTTAACAAGTTTGTGGTTGTCTTCGTGGATGATATTCTGATCTTCTCTAAGGACGAGGAAGAGTATGCTACACATCTCAAGGAGGTTATGGATACACTTAGAGCTCATCAATTAAAAGCCAAGTTCTCCAAATGCCATTTTTGGAGAAGGGAAGTTCGGTTCCTTGGGCATATAGTTTCTAAGCAAGGCATAGCTGTGGATCCCGCTAAAATAGTGGCGGTACAAGACTAGAAAGTTCCGAAGAATGCAACTGAAGTGAGAAGCTTTCTCGGTCTGGCAGGATTTTATAGGAAGTTCATTAAGGACTTCGCTAAGATTTCAGCCCCTCTTACTAAGTTAACGAAGAAGAACTTAGTCTTTGCATGGGACTTAGAGTGTGAGCTTTCTTTTCAAAGGCTCAAGAAAGCCCTCACCACAGCTCCAGTTCTAGCATTACCCGATGGAGGGAAGTTGTTTACTGTGTACACCGATGCATGTGGCACGGGATTAGGCGTTGTCCTGATGCAAGAAGGGAGAGTGATATGCTTTGGGGGTAGGCAACTCAAAGTTCATGAGAAGAACTATCCCACTCATGATTTGGAGTTGGCGGCGATCGTTTTTGCACTCAAATCTTGGTGCCATTATCTTCTAGGTGAAAGGTTTGAGTTATATACTGATCACAAGTCGCTCAAGTACCTCTTCTCGCAGAAATATTTGAATCTAAGGCAGTAGAGGTGGATGGAATTCTTGGCATCATATGACTTCGATATAGCTTATACCCCTGGCAAGGGTAATGTGGTGGCGGATGCGCTAAGTAGAAGAAGGTTGACTTTGAGTCCCTTGTTTGATGAGATGAAGAGCCTATAGTTCTTGGAAACCTTTGATTTTACACCTGCTGTTGAGTCGATGACTGGTTCGTTAGCATCCCTTGAGCTTAGACCTACACTTCTTGATCAAGTTGGGACTTCTCAGATGGAAGACCCGCAGATAGTTGAGATCATGGACAAGTTGATTCGTGGTGAGACGTCAAGTCACCTCGCTAGATATACTATTGATGACAAGGGATGGCTAAGGTGTGATGGAAGACTATGCGTCCTACAAGTGGGAGACTTAGTAAATAAAGTTCTTGAGGAGGCGCATCACTCGAGGATGACCATACATCCCGGAGGGGATAAGATGTACCGGGATATGAAGTGCATTTTCTTTTGGGATGGGATGAAAAAGGATGTTGCAGAGTTTGTTTCTAGATGCATTGTTTGCCAACAAGTAAAGGCCGAGTCGAAGAAGCCCGGTGGGCTACTGCATCCATTGGAGGTCCCGCAATGGAAGTGGGAAAGTATCTCTATGGATTTTGTGGATGGATTGCCGAGGTCAAGGAAGGGGAATACTAGCATATGGGTCATAGTGGATAGACTCACGAAGAGCGCTCATTTCATTCCAGTAAAGAGCAAGAGGACCGCATCATGGCTAGCATCTGTTTATCTTTTGGAGATAGTGCGATTGCATGGAGTTCCTTCTAGCATAGTGAGCGATCGTGACCCAATCTTCACTAGCCAATTTTGGAGTAGTTTGCAAGAAGCGATGGGTACGCGATTGAATCTGATTACAACCTATCACCCACAGACTGATGGTCAGACCGAAAGGGTGAATATGGTACTAGAAGATATGTTGAGGCTATGCATTCTTGACTTTGGTGGCACTTGGGAAGACCACCTTCCTCTCGTAGAGTTTGCTTATAATAACAGCTACCAAGCAAGCATAGGGATGGCACCATTCGAAGCTTTGTATGGGAGGCCGTGCAAGTCACCAACATGTTGGTGGGAGACGACGGATAAGCTTATACATGGGCCAGACATGATAAGGGACACATCCGAGAAGGTTGAGTTGATTCGAAGGCGGATGAAAGCGGCCCAAGACAGACAGAAATCCTATGCAGACAAGCGAAGGACAGACTTAGAGTTTGAAGTTGGAGATATGGTCTTTGTGAAGGTTTCTCCCTTGCGAAATGTGGTTCGTTTTGGAGCAGTTGGAAAGCTAGCACCAAGGTTCGTAGGACCCTTCCCTATCATCGAGAAGATTGGGCAAATGGCTTATAGGGTGGAATTGCCCGAGAAGCTGGCTGGAGTGCACAATGTTTTTCATGTCTCGCATCTCCGAAAATGCCTACATGAATCGGCCGAAGTAGTTGAGCCTAGCATTCTTGAAGACGTGGAGGTAGAGAAAGAGGCAACCCTGAGGCGAGCTCCGATTCGTATCTTGGGAACGGAGATCAAGAAGCTGAGGAATCGAGAAGTCAAGTTAGAAAAGGTTCAGTGGAGTGAAGCCGATGAAGATGCAACTTGGGAAACCGAGGAGAAGATGCGTGGGCTTTATCCATTCCTTTTTGAGGGTACATTCTCGATCTCTTTTCCTAATTAGCATATCTTTCTTTTGCTATCCATGGTTATCTTGTTATTTCGTTTATCTTGTCATGAGAACCTTAGGAAGATACCCTTTGGATGAAACATGTGTTTGAAACATGTTATGCTTGATGGTTGCAAATGGTTGCAAGTGTTTGCAAGTGGTTACTCGTGGATGCATGATACAAGTTAGGCACTAAGATCGGCTCACACACTTTCATATTGCATATGCATGAGTGTTTATTCTTATTCATGGATGAAACTTATTATGCTATCACGTGGATGTTGCATATGAATGAATGTTATGTGCACTCATGTAGAGATTATAAATTATGTTAGGAATTTGCATACATTTGGACTTATTTCACTAGCATATTCTGCATTAAGGAGGTTTACTGAGTCAGTAACTGCCTGATTTTCGCATTAGATAGGTGCATATACACACACTTTTGCATATGTTCATACAACATTAGAAATCTTTTAAGGACAATGATTACTTGTGGATGATGTTTGAGTAGATGGATGATGGATAGTAGTATACGTTCTTCCTAACTTGGAGATTTCGAGGACGAAATCCTTTAAGGTGGGGAGAATGTAACAACCCGAATTTTTAATAACATGTTAAAACAAGAAATCAGGGCAGAATTAAATTATAAGTTAAGAATCAGTGGGAACGGGTTACGCCATTGCGTTCGTCTTGAAATTCTGCTAGAAAACGAGTCCGAAATTTCGTAAATCGGAGTCCGTATGACCAAGATATGGCCCATAGAATATTTCAGAAAATTCAAAATTCAGCCCGAAATTCAAATTCAGCTAGAAAACAGATTGGGCGGGAAAATTTCCCGCCCAACCCCAGGTCGAGTGGGGAGTCGACCTGCCCCATCCCAGGTCGACTGCCCAGTCGACTTGGGTGTCGACCTGGGGGTCGACCTCCCTGGTCGAACCCTGTTGGTCTGGTGCACCAGTTTGCTCCTTTGGTCTGTTTACTTGGCCTGTGACGGGATTTGATGGTTCAGATCTAAACTAGGGTTAATCCTATGGCCTAAACTAGTCTCTACACCTATAAAAACACCCTAAGACCTAGCCTAAACCACACAAATCATCCTAACAACTAAATTCTGCCAAAATGCTCCCTAATCATGGCCTCCATCTTCATCTTGAGAGCTTCTAAGGAAAAAAGGAGCAATCTTTCTCCATCAAATCAAAGGAGCTACTTATTTCTCAAGGCTTCTAGTGTTGCTACATCATTCCTAGAGCTCCTACAACGTCTCTATCTTGTTCTATTTGGTTCTAGTTCTCATAGCCACAATTTATAAGCCCCACTCTACTCTTAGATTTAAACTATGAAATTAATATGAACATGTAGCAAGTAGAAATGGGATTTTTGGTGTAACACTTGTCTTGGGGCTATATTTGTATGCATAGATCCATTTATGACTCCTTTGATCTATGATTGTGGAACTATCATGAACCTAGTATCGTTCACTTTGATTTTCTGGTAGAAAGCTATGAGCTTTATTTGGGGATTATGCATAATGTAACATAGAACCCCTCATAACCTTGATGTTGACTTGCCTATGATGTTGAACTACATGCTACCCACAAGTTTATCACTCTATGTCAACTATTATCATGTTATCACCTTTGCCTCAAATATCATCATGTTTAACTTATGACCAACTTTACCACCTTATGCCCATCTTGGTCATATTTTTATGTTCCTTGATTCACTTGTGTTGATGCGAATTTACGTGCGAATGAAAATACGTTATGGGTAGTTAGGCAAACTTGAAATGACATGAAAAACATGACTTGAAATGTGACATGAAACTTGATTATGCTTGAAAACGTGAATGTGGTCATGACATGTAGAAAACCATAAAGTGGCCAACTCGAGGTTGGGTTGAGTTTGTAGCGTAAATCTGCCCGGAACCGCCCGGCAAATCCAGTGGCTACAAACAATAGGACCCAATGTGAGAAGTTTGTCATATCGCTCTTGAAACCCGAGGTTAGACTAGGTTGTGGTGTAAAGCTGCCTGGACCCGCCCGGCATATCCAGTAACTACAACAAAGTCTAATGTGAGAGGTTGGGTGCATTAAATTAATTAATGCCACATGTTAGGGTTAAGTCATGAACCACTTGGATACACTTAACCAACTTGATACATGATTTGATAGGGTTAACCACACTTAACCCGTTGGAAACCCTAGTTACGGGGTCCTTTTCAGCAGTAACCCTCTTGGATGTATCACGATACCCTAGGGACTAGGCTAGGGTGGGGCACGATTACTGGGCTGATTGTAAGAGTCCAGAAAGATGGCTGAGTTGGTGCGCCAGTGTAGGTTCAGGCGGACTATGGTCGTGCACATAGTCCGGAGTTGAAAAATAACAAACATGGGCACCAGTAGGTTTAGACTGTGCATGCTTGATTTGTGTCAGTGGTTGGCACCCTAGGGCTTGATACACCCTAGGGTGGACCTAGCACAATTCGACTACATTCCGTGATTGGGACGTATGACACCGACACTAGACGAGTTAGGCTTATAGGGAGCCGATCGACTAGACCGTGTAGTTGGACCTTGACTTGGGTCATCTCATGACATTGGGCCAAGGGATCATTTCTTGTTTATACTTGACATGGGTTAGAATACTAGTACTTTTGGTGCAAAACTAAACCTTGTATATGCGATGCCACACTTGATCTACCTTGTTATCTATTTATCATGCCAGCTAGTTACTATCTTTATGTTTCATCTCAGTTTCTCATGTTTAGTTAACTTTATTAGTTTTTATACTAATAGTAGGTAGGACTTACCAGTCTTTATGACTGACGCTTTTTCTTTCGCCTCTTTTCTTCCGTTCCCCCCCCCCCCCCCCCCCCAGGTTCTCAGGGAGGGAACACTAGTGCTCAGCTTGGACATTTGGCTTGTTTTCTTGACAACTCATGTACGGTTTGGACTTGAGCTTGCTATGGCTTCACCACGTCTATCTTGGGGATAGTTTACTTTATGTTATTTTCAGTTTATGTTTTCTAGACTTGTGGTAGTTGGAAAATAATGACTAAGTACTTTGATGTAAGTTGACTATTTGGTTTTGAAATGGTTAATTATGGTTTTTAAATTCTACCGCTGCTTTACTTATTTATTTATCTATGTTCTGTCTTGTGATATCTCTGTGCATGTTTACCTAGATAACACCCCTCCAAAGCTAGTGCATTCTCTTGTGAGTGACCCTGGCGGAGGTGGGGTGTTACATAGAACGTGAGATGAAAGCGTTTCTGCTAGATAATTAATATATTGTGGTTGATAGGCATTATTATAATATTAAAAGGTTTTCGATATAAAGATATTTGGATTCTCATAAGGGAAAACCTGTTCCGTTATACGGTGTGGTCTTATGAGATATCATTTACTGGCTTGAACTGATTAAACTGTTTTACTCACACCAGTCCCATGACTGACCCGGAGTTTATTTTGTTTTGTTTTCCCTAAACTCTTGGGTACCTAAATTTTTACGGGCAGTCAAGTAGTCGGGATTTCACAGATGCACTTGGAAAGCTTGGAGCAGGAGGCTTCAGGATTATATAGCTATTGTTTATTTCCGCTGTTGTTGTAAGTGTTGTACTCTGCAATGTTATTGTATACATATACTGTTTGTATTTCAAAATTTATGTTATATTTTATTCGTTCCGCTGTGAGGTTCGTGTTTACTCTGATGATGATGTTCTTCTTCTTCTATTCTATAAGTTTTATCTTATCTATTCTCACCCTCTGTTTTCTTTCTATTAGTTTCCTGATTTCTTGTACAATTTGAGTTGGACTTGTGTTATTTAGTCAGCTCAAATTCTACCGGATTTTCGGGTCATTACAGTTGGTATCAGAGCAAAGGTTTAGTTATTACCTTGGCTCTGTGGCGTGACTCGGTAGAGATAGGGTTAGTAATACCTTAGACTGAGTTTGAGTGTATATATACGAGTGACCATACTTCTTATTTGATATAAAAATTTGTTTTATATTGTGGAGATTTATTGATTGAGTGGCTTGTGAATTTCTGGTCGATCAGTTTGATCCACTGTATCGATAGGAGTTACTAAACACTCGAATACGATGAACCGTCGTGGTATGTTTTGAAAAGAGGGTAAACGAAATAATTTTACCCAAATTATATTTTGATATAAAGGATTTATATTGGTTGTTAGTATAATTGAATGAGACTATAAAAAGGTGAAATTGGTATAAATAACCAATCAGGATTCATATAAGTAAGTTATATGAAATAAGAGGAATTAAATCTGAATTTAAATCAGAATTAGGAATTAAAATAAGGAAATTTTAAGTTCCTGGGAGATTTTGAAAATGTTTTTCAATTTGAAATAGATATAGTATTGAACTCACCTTGATGACTGGAAAATAATTCCGAGGATGGATCGATACATTGTCGGTGTGATTTTCGAGTTTCTAAGTGGCGGATTACTACCAAAGGTTTTGTTTTCAAATTGTTTTGAGGAAACAAGTTGTTTAGAAATTCAAAGGTTTTGAATTGGTGTTATGATTTAAAATTGATTTGAAATAAACCCAGGAATTTAAATTCTGGAATTAAAATTTAACTTATGAAGTTAAATGGATTAAAATATTGAAAGTGAATAAATAAATTTGAATTAAACTTAGACAAGGTTAAATATAATATGGAACTATATTGGAATGATATCGAGTAAGTTGATTGATGATATAAGAATTTGGAATCAAGAATTGTACTTAAGTTTGAAATGGAATTTGACTTGAGTATAAGCAAATGATTGGGTTTAAGGATAAAAACTGACAAAGGATTGATTAGGAATGCATTAGTATATGCTGAATGGGTAACAGGTGGAAGGGATATCATAATATGCCCGACAAAAAGGTACAAGTTTATATTTGATATAAGCACGAGATTTTTGAGCTGAATTGGCAAGCCACTTGGCTGTTTGATTTTCTTTTGGGTTGGAGAAGGCCTAGAGAGGCGAGTTGGAGTTTGAGCTATTGACCAGTACAAAGGAGGTGCTGGCGAAATTTTTTGAAATGTTAAGGTGTTAGAAAATTTTCAGGATTTTTGAAAATTTTCGTTAACAAGAAATAATTAATATTTTAATTAATATTAATTAGTTCAGTTAAAACTAGAGTTAAGAATTTAACGAATAATTTTAACCCAGTTAGTAGAGTTTGTTTTCTACCTTAGCAATTTCGAGGATGAAATTATTTTAAGTGGGGAAGAATTTAATGACCCGGGTTTTCGGTCAACTAATTTTAAATATTTAATATGAATTTAAAATATTTAGTTGATAATATAAATGAATTTTTATATTTATGTTATCGATTTTGATTTAATATCGTATATATTAAATTATCAAAATAAGGAATCAGTGAATAACTGAATTCGAAGTCAAAACTGATTTGAAAAAAGTTCAGATAATCAACACAAACTTTTATTTGAATTAGAATAATAATATTTAAATTATTATCAAAGAATTTGAATGTTTTGAAATAAAATTTATACCAATTTAAATTAATATTTATTCTGGATGATCGAACTAGACTTCGATACTTATCCCATTGGGTTCAGAATAGCGGTTATACCCTAGAACTGACAGTCGTTGGGTTCAGTAAAGAGCTCAGGATCAAGGGTTATCTAAATTTAAGGATACGGTTTTTAATTAAATTAAATTTAAAATAAAATATCAATGTGGGTGGACCAAAACAACATACGTGCCTCCCCTTATTACCATAAGAGAAATAAAACGTGGCCTCCCTCAAATACATAGAAGAATCGAATGGGAAAGAAGGTGTCCACGCTCAATAAATGAAAACCACACCCTTCCTTTTTAAAATCACGCACACCCCTTTTCTTCCTTTTTCTTTTACTTTCTTCTGCTTCTTCAAAACTAATGAACCAATTCTCGTTCGTTTTCTCTCTCACAGAAATCAAAATCATTTATTCCCTTCAATAATTCTTAAAAAATAAAACGAGAGGCAGAGGCCGACCTTTCCTCAATCGAATCCTTGTCTCGAATTGAAGCTTGAGTGCAGTCGCGTCCGGAATTCAAGCAGAGCTTCTGCGAGTCCTATTTTGTTGAGCGAAGGGTATCGCGATGGTGGAGTTTGCCAGCAACGAGGGGTCAGAGTCGCGGTTCACGTGGGATTGCAGATCTGGGTGGCTAGAGGAGATTCGACCAGGAGAAGGTGTGGTTATCAAATAGGGAAGGAGACGCTGAGTTGAGCCCTTAACGGTTGCAGAAAGGGTCGTTGGTCAATGCTCAAGCGTGACTAGAAAGGTGCGTCGGTTGGAGGAGTTGGCTACGTGAAGGCTGAGGACATTTGGGGCACTTCTATTATCTGCTAGTTATGCTGGAATAGACAGTAGTGTTGCCTCAATCTAGTGGAGCAGCAGATAACAGCGGAGTTGATTGTAAAGGAGATGATGTGTGACTATGAGATGTTTGAAGAATTGCCAAAGTAGTAGTTTTTAGGTGTTTGGTTCATTCCTGAGTATTGGGTGCGGAAGTTTTCTGAAGTTGAGCAGGAAAGGATGACGTCACATCCTGTTTTGTGATTTCAAGTGAATGGTTTTGGTATTGGTTGAGGTAAGAGTTTGATGTGTGCGAAGGAAGTTCGAGCTAGATGTGGTGAGGAAGTTGTGAAGATGAGCAAAGGGGAGTTCGAAGTATTCGGTGATGGAGGGAAATATGTCCAGCAGTATTCATTATTGAAGAAAGAGTGGTGCCGGAGGTCTGGGTTTCGCAAGAATAGTTGGGCCGGATTCGTATGGATGAGGCCCAAGTTTTGTGAAACAACATCCTTCAGAATCGTCTCGACAAAATATAACACGGGAACTGGATTGGGATAAAATCGGAGCTTGTCTAGAATTTATTACAAAATAAATTGTATGATCAGAATCATCGACCGTAAATCGTTATTTAACGATCAACGGACAATGTGAGTAAAACTCACCAACTCTGAACAGTTATATTTTTATAACGTATTCTTAGAACTGATAATTATCTGTTGATTGCTGTGTGTTGATTCGGTTGATTGAACTGCTAGTCCGTTAGTTGAAAATTATATTTATATATATATATATATATGAACCATTAAATATATATATTGATGTTGCTTATCAGAACATTTCATACTAAAATGAAGTTGATGTTAATTATATGGTTTAACATCTATGATGCAGGGGAACAGTTTGGGGAACCCAACTGGGTACCTCAATATATAAAATACTGTTTTGTTCCATATATTGTGATATGTGATGTGATATATAATCTGTTGTTGATTATGTGTGTTTGATGATATTGTTCATGGTTATATGGTATTTTAAATACCATATAAAAAGAGGAATTTTCAAAGATTTATTGAAAATGAATTATTTATAAAATCGAAGGATTTTATAAAAGGGATATTTATTAGAAAATAAATAGAATCGATTTAAAAATGTTAAAGAGAATAGGGTATGGTTTTTTTGAGTAATTGGAACTTGTTATACGTTGATTGAGTTGAGTAAATTTCAAAATTTCAAAGTGTTGATCAGATGTTGGTTTCGGCCTTCGGGATTAACACTGAGAACTTATTCACTTACCAATTTATAATGAGGATCTAATGAATAGAAGTGAAGTAATAAAGGAATATTTATTTAGAGAATAAATAGAATTAAAAAGGAAAATATTTATAACAGAATAGGATGTTATAAAATGGAAATCTTTATAAGTGGAGAAACGTTATAAAAAGGACATTTTTTAAAGTGGAGAACCGTTACTAAAAGTAAATCTTTATAAGTGGATAAACGTTATTAAAAGGAGTTAATCGAATATAAGTTATTCGAATTTGAGTTAACCAGTTAAAGTTAATCAGTTAGGGTTAATCAGTTAGAGTTAATCAGTTAGAGTTAATCGAATAGAGTTAAAGAAATAGAGTTAAGCAAAATTAGAAACTGACTAGAGATTAGTTAAGCTGAATAGTTTTCTGAGTATCGATCTGATGTTGGTTTCGGCCTTCGGGGTTTATACTTAGAGAATTTTTCTCTTACTAGTTTACATTTAGGGACTAATAGTTGTGGAATGGTAGTGATGCGTGAATGAGGATTGGAAATGTTTTCCAATATTAATAATGTATATTTTCTAATCAGAGAAAATAAGGAAATATGAATATATATATATATATTGGATGATTTGATCGATAATTCCATTTGGAAATAAGATCGTTGTGTGTACATGGACATGTTTTCATTTGATAGTTAAATCATCGACTATCAAAGTTTTGACCATTTTAACGTTGTTAATATGGAGAGACCGGTTGGATTCTTATCCAAAGAACCATTCCGTATTGGCATAAGCGTTGCGAATCATATATGCCGAAGAAAATTGAAGACGGAGTAAAGTGCAAGGGCTGTTGTATAAGTCCTAGGTAGAGATTGCCTAGGATGGATGTACTGAATTGTGCCCTTGGTTTCGTTCAGTCCCAGAACGAACGTGTATGGACGAGTGTCTGACAGAGTATTTCCAATGATTGAATATGATTGGAATGTACAAATATATATATGGTGGCAACGGATTTATTCCCTTATCATAATATCCAGAATATTTGTGCAAATCAATTATTGATTAACGGATCTGACAATGTGGCATTCAAAGTGATCATGTTATAAATGAATGGAAAGTAGTCGTAGCCTCTGGCCTCAACAACCTGGAAATGACAAAAATCGGGTAGGCAGCATGGCTATGTGGTTAGCTCCCATTAGGGTGTATTATCACCTATCTTGAGAATATTCATTTGCTTCTTTAATCTATCAATGTTGTCCCATATATATATATATATATATATATATACACGGGAAATGGTTGTTGATCCCAACCGTTGGTGATATACATTTGATACACTCAAGCGAAATGAGTGGTCGGTCTTGTGTGGCTGAGTTGCAAGATGTTCTTATTGAACTCCAGTGTATCGTTCCTAGAGTACACTGATCAGAAGGTGGTTCCATACCTTGTCATAGTTGGAAATCCATTACCCAATACGTGCTTGCGGTTTTGATTGTATACTATATATGTAGAACGTGAGATGAAAGCGTTTCCGCTAGATAATTAATATATTGTGGTTGATAGACATTATTATAATATCAAAAGGTTTTTGATATAAAGATGTTTGGATTCTCATAAGGGAAAACTCGTTCCGTTATACGGCGTGGTCTTATGAGATATCATTTACTGGCTTGAACTATTTAAACTGTTTTACTCACACCAGTCCCATGACTGACCCGGAGTTTATTTTGTTTTGTTTTCCCTAAACTCATGGGTGCCTAAATTTGTATGGGCAGTCAAGTAGTCGGGATTTCACAGATGCACTTAGAGAGCTTCGAGCAGGAGGCTTCAGGGTTATATGGATATTGTTTATTTCCGTTGTTGTTGTAAGTGTTGTACTTTGCAATGTTGTTGTATACATATACAGTTTGTATTTCAAAAGTTATGTTATATTTTATTCGTTCCGCTGTGAGGTTTGTGTTTACTCTCATGATGATGTTCTTCTTCTTCTATTCTTTAAGTTCTATCTTATCTATTCTCACCCTCTGTTTTCTTTCTATTAGTTTCCTGATTTCCAGTACAATTTGAGTTGGACTTGTGTTATTTAGTCAACTCAAATTCTACCGGATTTTCGGGTCATTACAAATGACCACCAAAGTTCACCTCGACGTTCCTTTCTGATGTGCCTCTACTAAACAACCTTTATCCTCAGAACCCATCCCCTAATAGCGCACCAAATCGCCAAAATTCTAATTGAATCGATTCCATTCAACTAGGAATTTTTGACTCCTCAGGTCATTAAACGATGCCACACCATTAAGAGAAGCTCCAACACTCTCTTCTATCCCTTTTTCTTATAGGTCACTCCGCTTGATACTCATTGATGAACGAGTAATTTGCAAAAATTCAGAATAGTCCACCTTAGGTTCGAGTTGAGATTCCGGTCCCCTATAATGCCTGATTTACATACGACTAGCGTGGATAGGTCTATATCATTGATATTGACAACCTTCATATAGAGAATTGTAGTTAATTGTGGACGAACAAAAATATTAAATTTAATCCATGGATTTGAGAAAAAAAGGAGCCTAAAATGAAGAAGAGTTAAGGTGATTATATAGAATTCTAAAAAACACTATTCATCGAGTTCGAAATTTTCCGAACTTAAAACAAGGTATGCTCACTGCCGTCCATAACTAAAATCCCACATTCCAAACATAATGAAACTTGTTTTAAAAGCTAATTAGATCATATTTAACAGTTAATCTTAAACTAAAATTATATATTATTATAATTTCAAATCGTTTATCGTTATGCGATTACATAAAGCACGATAACATAGTAACTCCAATTGACGCAAAACTATAAATCTTACAATAGTTTATCATTCCAGATCCAATGAAACCGTTTCGTCGAAATCAGGGAGCATTTGTAGTGGCCATTTTATCATGTTAACAAAATCATGTAATAATAATTTGATTTCAAAACACTCAGTTCATTAATAATAAATTATTGTTATCACTCATATTCCAATAAATTTTACATAACTTCAAAATAAACTTAGTTTGATTGAATATTCAAGATTTCCAATTTTAAATTAATTCGGCATTCAAACGCTCAATTAAATTTAACCCAAGTCATTAAATTCCAAAATTAATCATTTTATATATTTGAATAAAATAAATATTCATATGTTACAAATCCGGGTTGTTACACATCCCCTCTTCTACATGACTGCACCGTCAACACCACCTCCAAACCCATTAATCAAAATTTGATCAAAACCCTATAGTTTAGCCCCTTTTATCATGCGTGACACTATTTATTCCTAATCCACGTCAAATTTTTCTAGTGATATCCTCTCAATGCCATAATCACAAAACCAAGCTTCGATTGGCTTCATTCCTCCATAATGTCACCAAAATCAAACTTTTGTCCTACCTATTTTATCTAGCTCCACAATGCGACTGTCTTATGCTTTGAACCACAACACATGCTTTAACATATGCAAGACTTCACCTGCAATAGCCTACATTTTACATATCGTAAGATCGTAAAATATTTTATTTTATTCCCTATGGGTTGGATCATTCTCATCTTTTAATATGTTGCCTATGGGAATGTGAGACATGTCCATAATTTTTACCGATTTTGTTTGTGACCATTTTTCCCCTGTCAGTCTTGTACAGGGGATAAATTTTGGCTTAGGTCGAATCAGAGGATGATATCTGTGCCATTGGAAAGGAATTGATGTTTGCCTTTCCGTAAAGTGGTTACATTAAAGATTTGGCTTAGCGGTTTGGGAGAAATCGTTGTTTTAAGGTTTTGCAGTTCGTTGTCCAGGTTTTGGAGCCTAATGGGCTGATTTGGGAAGGCCCAATTAGTGGGCGGGTGGAAATTATAAATAGAGGGGGAGTGGTATGGCTTGATTCTAGGGATGGATTGGCTAGCCAGGTATGGTGGCACCCTAGACTGTGAAAAGAGGGTGGTTAGACAGTTGACTCATTAGGGAAGGACCCTTGATATTTCTGGTGACCGTAGAGGTTCAGTGTAACACCCTGTATTTTCTGTGAATATTGAAGAATGCTTAATTTTAAAAGTGGGAATTAAGGGAAACGGGTTGCGCCATTGCGTTCGTCTCGGAATTTTGCTTGAGATAGAGTCCGAGTTTGTGTGAATCAGACTCTATGGAGTTCAGAAGATTTCTAGTTTAATCAGAAAATTAAATATAAATAATAATTAATTCAGAAAGTAGTTCGAATTTCAAAATTCCGAGAATCAGCTGGGCGGGAAAATTCCCGCCTATAGGGGTCGCCCCCTAAGACGGGTGTCGACTGGGGTGTCGATCCCCCCTGTAGGGGTTGACCCCCTCAGCCAGATCCGAACATTGACGATTTCTGACTTGTTGCTAAGTCACTAGGGCATAGGTGGCGTTTTCTGGATAGCTCTATCTGGTCTGGATGGTTCTTATTGCCCCTAGGTTCATCTAACGGCTCACATAAATCTAAACTTCTATATAAACAACCCCAACCCTTAACCCTAAACCACACAATTTCATTCCAAGGAGTCGTCATGTTGTCCAAGGTCAACCTAACATAGCCGCCATTCTTCTCCAACTAGAAAACAAGTTAGAAGCTACAAATCAAATCTAAATTAGAGAATCGATAGTCTATATCAAATGATAGCTTTTCAGTTTCAGAAAACAAGATTTGTCCTTTGTTTCGTAAGTTCAAGTTACTTTCAGATGTGAATTCTTAATTGAAATTCTTGGAATGTAATAATACGAATCCAAGCTATACCTGATTATGAGATAATCCTTTCATATTTATCCTATCTATTTTATCAGATTTGTGCCTGCGATGTTATTCAAATCTAATCTATCAGATTTATGCCTGCAATGTAATTTTATTTAGATCTATACTTCTTTTATTTTCCTGATATTGCTATTATCAAATCTAGCGTCGTATGGATATTTATTGCCTAATCTTTTATGTTTCCTCTTCTTCCCCTTTTATTATGGATCTAGGTTGTCTCGAACCTCGACGAAAGCTTGTTATATATATACGATTGGAATACGGGGGAATTGGGCCTAATCTATTTATTTATTTATTTGTACTAGTGGGCATAACTTGTAATTGAGATTTGGGCATAACTTGTAATTGAGATTTGGGTATAACTTGTAATTGATATTGGGCATTATTATCGTTATAACTTCAAGATGGGTTAATTGGCATATAAATCAAGTTTTAGGCATGATTGTTATTGTTCTGAATTTGGGGTAACTTGAAACAATAAATCTAGATTGGGGGAAAATGTAAATTGGAATATTAAATCTAGATTGCGCCTAACTATTGGCTGGGACGCCAAAGATAATGAATATTGTAATTTTGGGGCATGTTTATTATTGCAAATTTGGGAATATTGGGTGTAACCTACTTTGAGTTATAACTTGTAAATAAATTTGTGGGTCATAACTTGCAATTAGCTTTGTTAGGTATAACTTGAGAATTGGAACATGACTAGTTTGTGAATTTGGGATAATTAGCATATAAAATCTAGATTTGGACATGTATGGTAAATATGCTAAAAGATAAACATGCCTAACCCGAGGTTAGACTGAGTTACGGTGTAAAACTGCCCGGAACCGCCCGTCACATCCAGTAACTGCAACAACACAGATATAATGTGAGAGGTTAGCGCATTGTAACGTCATGTATTTTTGATCGCTGTAGTTTTGATATTTAAATTAGTTTATATATTGAATTCGTAATATAGATGGAATTTTATATTAATTAAAACAGAGTTTGAAACATATAAATATATATTAATCGAATTTAATGTTAATTTATCCATTTAATTTAATATCTTCGGTATATGGTCAAATTAGACCGTGGAAACTGTTCCAATGTGTTCAGAATGGTGGTTGAACGCTAGAAATATCGTTCGCTGCGTTTAAATAGGAATTTAGAACTGCATGGTCTTTTAATTTAAGTCACTGCGGTTAAAAATAGAAATAATCAAAATATATAAACAAAGAAAATAAGGGACTACCTATTTTTTCATGCTCATACTACTCTGTAAAGCTACCTCCTGTCTTCTCTTTTCACCTTCACGTCGAATTCATTTCCTTCTTCCCCACGCTTCCAGAAATGGGCACTGTAACCTATTCTACCTATACCCTAGTGAGCTCGACGTTGTGTTTATCCTGATATCTGCGCCTACATAAACAGTCACTACTTTCGTTACCTTCTCCATCCCCAAACATAGTTCAATTCATTTCCTCTGATTCTCGTTTTCTTCTGTCTATCGCAAAAACCAGATCCGCATTAAAATAAAAAAAATGAAATCAAACCAAAATTGAAAATTTATATCAAAAAGGAAATCGTGATTTCCATTCTTTGTGATTCGAAACCACGGCATTAACTGAAGCTCGACGTCACTGGAGGCACTAGGGTTTTGCACGAAGGAGTTTGGTCACGTACGCGACGAGATAAGTGAGGCGTTGCGGGTTCAATCGATGCAAAAAGTAATGTATTACAAAAAGATGAAATTCGACTGTTGTAATGAAAACCTGGGAGTAGTTCGAACTACGGAAGGTTCCTTCGATCTTTGTGCTATTTAGGAAGTGGAGGGGTAAGCAAAGTTTGGTGAAAACCGAGGCCTGTGTCTTTGTGAATGAGGATATGGGACTGTTGATGGTGAACAAGTGGTTTGAAGCGTTTAGGACTGGGGAAGGGGGATGCATGGCAGTCGATGGTGGAGTGATTTGGGTAAGTTCGAACTTTGCGTATACGGTTACAGGTCTCTTGAGTTTGGTCCGTTGTTTTTGGAATGAGTTGGTGTATTTGAGGGCAAAAAAAAGAAAAAGAAATATAATGAGGGAGTTGTAACACCCCGAATTTTCTGTTAATGGTATAGTAATGAATTAAACAATACTTAATTTAAAATGTGAGAATTAAGAGAAATGGGTTGCGCCATTGTGTTCGTCTCAGAATTCTGGTTGAGATAGAGTCTGAGTTTGCGTAAATTGGACTTCGTATGAAGAAGTTATGCCTGTCAGAAGTTTCCAGAAAATTCAAATAAATTCAAAACAGCTCGAAAACAAATTCAAATTCAAATCAGAAGTCTGAAGCTGACTGGGCGGGAAAATTCCCGCCCAGGACCCAGGTCGACCAGGGGGGCGACCTAGGGGTCGACATGGGGGTCGACCTACCCCCCCCCCCCCCGGCAGATCTGAAAGGTGACGATTTTGTGACTCAGTGCTGAGTCACTAGGGATGAGGTGTCACCCTATCTTCACTGGATGGTTGTGGTTAACCCTAGGATCATCCGATGGCTCAAATTGAGTTGAAATTTTATATAAACAACCCAATGCTCAAACCTAAAAATCAAACAAAAATAATCTTAGAACTATCATGCTGTCAATGGAAAACTTGGAGTAGCCATCACCAATTCAAAGATAAGATAAGAACTTGAATCAAAAATCAAATTAAAAGATTATCAAATTCAACGTTCTACATCAAAGGCGAGCTTACTAATTTCAAAATTCAGATTTTAGAACGTAAGAATTCCTTTTAGTTTGTAAGTTGGTTATTACGCAGATTTAAACATTCTTTCAATTAAATCATGACATGTTGTAATTTGGATATAGAATTATGCTTATGTATAAGATTTGATTCTCGTTATCTTAAAGTATCGTTGTAATTAATCATGTCCATATGCTTGAGGCGATGAACATGTTGTATATTAATCATGTCTACATGCTTGTGGTGATGAACATATTGTATGTTATTGGAATCTATTATGATTGGGTAATGGATTTAATGGTAAAACATGTCATGTTATAAATTGGTGGTTATTTGCAAGTTTATGATCTAAAACACATGCTTATATGTTAGATCAACACTTATGTATATTTATGTTAGGTTGAATCTAATTATGTTGTAAAATTTGGAATTGTAGTCCTCTTGTGTTTAACGCACATAAGTTATCATGCTAAGTTGCAATTTAAAAATGATTATAGTAGCTTTCTTATGTTTTGACATACATAAGTTAATATGCTAAGTTGTGGGTTGAGACTGTGATTATATGTTAAACCCCCATGCTAGATCTTTGTCAAGTTTACATGACAATTAGACCCAACTTAGTCACAAGTTCACCTTTACCCATTTAATTAAATTTAATGTTACCTCTATGCCAAGTTACACATGACAAGTTGAAATGTATGCTATTTTATGTTTATTTCATGACCCTTGTTGATTACCACTTTTCCTATTTATGGGTTGGGCTAATTTACTAGCCCAACATTTTACGTGATTTATGCGTATGTTCCACGGGGGTAGCGATGGGAAAATATGAAAATTCATGACATAGATTTATTCCTAAAATGGTATATTTGATATACCATTTATGGTGAGCATAATCGAAGGATAATTATGGCATGATTAAATAAAATTTAATTTACATAAAGAAATTAGACATATGCAGAAAATATGTGAATTTAGAAAATACGAATATGCCTAACCCGAGGTTAGACTGAGCTGTGGTGTAAATCTGCCTGGAACCGACCGACATATCCAGTGACCATAACAAGACCTGTCTAATATGGGTGGTTAGTGCATCAAGCCCAAAAAGAACCCGAGGTTAGACTGAGTTGTGGTGTAAATCTGCCCGGAACCGACCGGCACATCTAGTGACCACAACAAGACCTGTCTAATGTGAGTGGTTGGTGCTTTAATAAATTAAAGCTAAGTCAGGATTGGTAGGGTTAAGTCAATTAGGGAAACACTTAACTGATTCAACATGTTAACTAAACGAATGAGTGGGGTTAGGTAAACTTGGACACTTAACCAAATAAACATGCTGATTAGAAAACCCTCGTTGCGGGGACCCATTTCAGCAGTAACCCACATAGATGTATCATGGTGCCTTGGAACTAGGCAGGGTGCGGCACAATTACTGGGCTGATTATAAGTGGCCAAAACGTCGGCTGTTGGCGCGCCAGTGTAGGTTCCGACGGAGTGTGGGCGTGCACGTACTCCGAAATGGAAAAATCAGGCACTGGGCATCAGTAGTATACACTGTGCATCCTGAATCGTGTCGGGTTGCCATCAGAGGGACTGATACACCCCATGGTGAGACCAGCACTGGTAGCTATAGTCAAGTGGGGCCGAATGACACAGGACAAGAATGCATGCGAGTAGGAGCCGATCATTAAAGGGATCGTTTGTTGTGAACACGTAGGGCTGATTGAACCAACGGTTAAGTAGGTGCAGAGACTATAGTAATGGGTGCGATCACATGTTCCTCTTATCTTATATTAGGGTATTGTCCAATGTTCTGTTATTACTGTCATGATCCCTTTTCTTGTTTAAATACTAGTAATCACCGAACTTACCAGACTTATTGTCTGACCCGTTTTCTTTCGCCCTCTTTTCTTCCGTTCACCCCCTCCCCCCCCCCTCCAGGTCCACAGGGAGGGAATACAGCAGCTTAGTCAGACTCTTTGCAGGCTTCAAGAAAGTAGATGTATGATTTCGACTCTCTCTCACCTTGGCTATGGCTCTTGGACATTATCCATGGGGATTTATGCAGTTTTAATTTTGGTTTATGCTTCTTTATTTAATAATCTAAACAGAAATCATGTTGTAATGTTTTGGAAGTTATTTTGAGACAATTTGATGTAACGCTTTCGTATTGAACTGCGTATGCAATAAATATTTAAATTTCGCTGCTTATATTTATCTGTCTTATAAAGTTTTCTGTGTCTTGTACCTATAACCCTCCACCAAAGTTAAGGCATTCCCTTTGTGAGTGACCTTAACGGAGGTGGGGTGTTTCACTTGGTATCAGAGCAAAGGTTTACCAGATCAGATAAGAGTTTTTGAAAACTATTTTCAAAAAGAAATATAAAGAAGCATTTTACAAGAAAAAAAGTGTTGTTTTAAATTTAAAAAGGCATAATCCCCAAAGCCATATGCACTATCTTTCTATAATTTGTTTTGAATCTTTTCTTTTTCGTTTCAGCATGTCTGGGAATCTTAACCTTCCAGAGGGTGTACCGATACCTAGCTGGTTCAGGAGGTACTTAGAGGCTAAGGCCAACAATGCAGGCCCAGCAGATATTCCTCCTCCAGCTGCAGCGGTTCCTCTTCCTCCTCCTCCTCCTCCTCGCGCAAATGCTTTTTCAAAGATTTATAGAGACTTTAGGGCCATGGGTGGAAACGATTTCAAGGGAACTTAATCATTCGTATAAGCAAGGAACTGGCTCAAAGAAACTGAGGACTGTTCGTTATCTTCGAGGTGGATGATAGGCAGATGATACAGTTGGTTGTATGGTTGCTCAAAGACGAAGCTTCCTATTGGTGGGAAGCCACTAACGCTGAAAGACCAGTTGACACATGGATGGATTTCAGAATAAGGTTTGAGATGAAATTCCTCTCACAAGCTGAACAAAGTTTACAGCTGGAAAAGTTCTTATCTCTTAAGCAAGGAAGTATGACGGTTAAGGAGTACGTCAATCAATCCAATCAGCTGGCCTGATTCGGACTGGACTTAGTGAATACTCCTCATAAGAAGGCTCTCCGTTTTGTCAAGGGATTGAATGAGCTACTTCACAGCTCGGCTATGACCCATATACCTATAGGGGCTACTTACGAGAGGTTAGTGGACATGGCACTCTTACATGAGGAAGACAAGGGAGAGAATGAGGCAAAAGCAGAAGTGCCTCAAGATAAGAAAGGGGAGGGTTGTTGAACAAGAAGGTTGATTCAAAGAAAGGCGGGAAGAACAACAAACCCCGTGAAAAGAGAAAGTGTAATTTCTATGGCATTCCCGGGCATCTGATCAAAGACTGCAAGAAGAAGAAAAGGAAGATGGGTTTCTGTTTCCACTGTGGTGAGACAGGACACATGGCTAGGGCCTGCCTAAGGAAGCAAGGGCAGGGGGCTGGACCTTCTTCCGGAGAACAAGTTCACGCTCTCACGGTACCTCCACAAGAACAAGGTAGAAATATTTCTGTCGAAAGTTTAGTCTATCTTTTTGATCATCCTGTACGTACACTATTTGATTCTGGCGCATCACACTCTTTTATATCTACTGCTTTAGTGGAATCTCTGCACCTAGACACCAGTATAGTATAGGATCCCTTGGTTGTTTCAAATCCAATTAGGGGCTCAACTTATTTGTCAATGGTTTGGATTTGAAAATATCTATACTAAGCGTTTGGTTTAGATGTAATGCCTTTGTTTTGGGCTTCACGGGCTATGGGTTGATTCTAGGCATGGACTGACTATCCAGTAATAATGTCGTCCTCGATTGTGAAAAGAGAGTGGTTACACTTATGACTCGCCTCGGTAACACTCTCGAAATTTCTTGTAATCCCATGAACTCTGTTATGCTTGGTTATCTAGAATCTCTTGATGCGTCTGTTGAGAACTTGCAGTCTGTAAGGATAGTCCAAGAATACTCGGATGTGTTTGAAGAGGTAAAAGGCTTACCTCCAAAGCGGGAGATAGACTTCCGCATATACCTCATGGACAACACAAAACCCATTGCTTTACCTGTTAGACACATGGACCCAGGGGAGAGAAAGCAGCTCAACAAGCAAATCAAAGAGCTGCTTGAAAAGGGGTTCATAAGACAGAGTATTTCTGAATGGGGTGCTCCGGTAGTGTTCGCGACAAAAGCTAATGGTTTGCTTCGCCTGTGCGTTGATTATAGGGAGCTAAACAAGCTGACCAAAAGGAATAGGCATCCACTCCCGAGAATAGATGATTTGTTCGATCAGCTTGTAGGTGCATCGGTTTTCTTGCAATTAGATTTGGATACCAGGTTTCATCAGCTAAGGGTGGCTGAAAACAGCATTGATAAGACCACATGCAGAACCCCAGATGGTTTCTTCAAGTGGCTTGTCATGCCCTTCGGCCTGACAAATGCACCCGCTTACTTCGTTGATTTAATGAGCAGGGTGTTCTGAGAGTTCCTCAATAAGTTTGTGGTGGTCTTCGTAGACGATATTTTGATCTTCTCAAAGAATGAGGAAGAGCATGCTCGGCATCTAAAAGAAGTCATGGATGCTCTCCGTGCACATCAGTTGAAGGCGAAATTCTCCAAATGCCATTTCTGGAGGGAAGAAGTTAGGTTCCTTGGACACGTGGTGTCAAAAGAGGGGACAGCTGTGGACCCCGCGAAAGTGGTTGTTGTGCCAGATTGGAAGGTTCCTCGAAACGCAACCGAAGTCCGAAGCTTTCTTGGGCTAGCAGGCTTTTATCGTAAATTTATCAAAGATTTTGCAAAAATCTCAGCTCCACTGACAAGATTGACAAAGAAGAACCTAGCTTTCAATTGGTAATTGGATTGCGATATTGCTTTCCAACGTTTGAAATGGCTCTAAAGACAGCCCCAGTTCTGACATTGCCTGATGGAAACAAGATGGTTACAGTATACACAGATGCTTGTAGAACGGGACTAGACGCTGTTTTGATGCATAAAGGGAAGGTAGTGGCTTATGGTGGAAGACAATTGAAAGTACACGAGAAAAACTACCCAACCCACGACCTAGAGTTGGCAGCCATCGTTTTTGTGCTTAAGTCTTGGCGCCATTATTTCCTAGGTGAGAAATTTGAACTGTATATTGACCATAAATCGTTGAAATACCATTTCTCATAGAAAGATCTCAACTTGAGGCAGCAAAGATGGATGGAGTTTCTTTCCTCGTTCGATTTTGAGATTTCCTACACTCCTGGCAAGGGCAATGCAATAGCAGATGCCTTAAGTATAAAGAAGCTGGCCTTAAGCCCTCTCTTTGCGGAAAGGCAAAGCTTGGAGTTCATAGCAAGCTTTAACTTCAAACCGTCCTCTGGCTTTGTACCTGGCTTGCTAACAACGTTAGAAGTGCGACTAACTCTATTAGACTCAATCAGAGCCACGCAAAGAGAAGACCCTCAGCTAGCCAATGTGATGGACAAGTTGATTAGGGGTGAGACTTCCAGTCACCTCAATAGATACTCCATTGATGCCAAGGGCTGGTTGAGAGGAGATGGAAGACTATGTCCCACAAGTAAGGGATTTGGTAAAGGTGGCTCTAGAAGAGGCACACCATTCCAAGCTGACCATACACCCAGGCGGAGACAAGATGTATAAAGACATCAAAAGAGTTTTCTTTCGGAATGGTATGACGCAAGATGTAACTGAATTTGTTTCTAAGTGTTTAATATGCCAACAAGTCAAGGCGGAGCAGAAGAACCCTGGTGGTCTGCTCCGTCCTCTAGAGGTCCCATAGTGGAAATGGGATAGCATCTCGATGGACTTTGTAGATGGGTTGCCTAGGTCAAGAAGGGGCAATACCAGCATTTGGGTAATAGTGGACAGTCTCACAAAAAGCGCCCACTTTATACCCGTCAAGAGTAGAAGGACTGCCTCATCTCTAGCATCCATATATCTTAAGGAGATAGTTCAACTCCATGGGATACCCTCCAGCATAGTGAGTGATCGAGACCCTATCTTCACGAGCGAGTTTTGGAAGAGTTTACAAGAGGCTGTAGGCACACAGTTATGCTTAAGCACGGCCTATCACCCTCAAACTGATGGCCAGACGGAAAGAGTCAACAGAGTATTAGAAGACCTCTTGAGATTATGCATTCTTGACTTCGGAGGTACATAGGAGGACCATCTACCTTTGGTGGAATTTGCTTACAACAATAGCTACCAAGCCACCATAGGAATGACACCTTTCGAAGCTTTATATGGAAGACCGTGCAGGTCACCAACTTGCTGGTGGAAGTCCACAGACAAGCTCATACTTGGACCAGACATGATTAGGGAAACTTCAGAGAAAGTAGACTTGATACGAAGAAGAATGAAGACTTCCTACGCAGACAAAAGAAGAACTGACCTTGAGTTCGAAGTTGGAGACAAGGTATTCCTTAAAGTATCTCCTTTGAGGAACGTCGTTCGCTTTGGATCCGCAGGAAAGTTAGCACCAAGATTTGTAGGGCCGTTCCCTATCATCGAGAAGGTTGGGAAGATGGCTTATAGGGTACATCTCCCCGAAAGATTGGTCGGGATTCATAATGTCTTTCATGTCTCTCACCTGCGAAAATGCTTACACGAGGCTGCAGAAGTGGTAGAACCAAGCATGCTAGAGGAAGTTGAAGTTGAACGAGAAGCAACTGCGAGGAGAGTTCCAACCCATATCTTGGGAACAGAAGTCAAAAAGCTACGCAACCATGAAGTTAAGCTCGTCAAAGTTCAATGGAGCGACACCGAGGAAGACGCGACTTGGGAAACCGAGGACAGAATACGCGCAGCCTACCCTTTTCTTTTTGAGGGTACATCCTTGATCTCTTTTTCCTTAAGTTTATGCTCGTATCTACATTTTTAGGTATATCTCCTCGATCCTATCCTTTATCCTTAGATAGAAACCCATTTGGATGAAAACATGTAATTGAAACATGTTATGGTTGATGGTTGCAAGTGGTTACTAGTGGTTGCTCGTGGATGCATATGCACACACATTAGGTATTAAATCGGCTCAGTCACTTCAATATTGCATATGCATATATGTATTGGTATATGCATTGAAACTTGATGTGTTATCATATGGACGTTGCATTTGTATGAATGATTGTGCACTCATGAGGGAAATTTTGAATAGGAAAAAAAATTGCATTCATAATGGACTCATGGCACTAACATAATTTGCATTAAGGAGGTCAACTAAATCAGTGGACCACCTGATTTTGCATTAGATAAGGACATGTACACACACAATGCATATGATCATGAAGCATTAGAAATCTTTTAAGGACAATAAACCCCTGTGTTTGATGGTTGAGTAGATGGGTGATTGGATGGTAGGATATAAGTTCTTCTCGACTTGAAGATTTCGGGGATGAAATCCTAAAAGGAGTGGAGAATGTAACACCCCATATTTTCTGTTAACGATATAGTAATGAATTAAACAATACTTAATTTAAAATGTGAGAATTAAGAGAAACGGGTTGTGCCATTGTGTTTGTCTCGGAATTCTGGTTATGATAGAGTCCAAGTTTGCAAAAATTGGACTTCGTATGAAGAAGTTATAGCTGTTGGAAGTATCTAGAAAATTCAAATAATTCAAAACAGCTTGAAAACAAATTCAAATTCAAATCAGAAGTCAGAAGCGGGTTGGGTGGGAAAATTCCAGCCCAGGACCCAGGTCGACCCTAGTGTCGACCTCCCCCTACAGGTCGACCTGGGGATCAACCTGCCCCCCCCCCCCCCCGGCAGATCTGAAAGGTGACGATTTTGTGACTCAGTGCTGAGTCACTTGGGCTGAGGTGTCACCCTATCTTCACTGAATGGTTATGGTTAACCCTAGGATCATCCGACGGCTCAAATTGAGTTGAAATTCTATATAAACAACCCAATGCTCAAACCTAAAATTCACACAAAAATAATCCTAGAACTATCATGCTGTCAATGGAAAACTTGGAGTAGCCGTCACCAATTCAAAGACAAGATAAGAACTTGAATCAAAAATCAAATTAAAAGATTATCAAATTCATCGATCTACATCAAAGGCGAGCTTACTAATTTCAGAATTCAGATTTCAGAACGTAAGAATTCCTTTTAGTTTGTAAGTTGGTTATTACGCAGATTTAAACATTCTTTCAATTGAATCATGACATGTTGTAATTTGGATATAGAATGATGCTAATGTATAAGATTTGATTCTCGCTTATCTTAAAGTATCATTGTAATTAATCATGTCTATATGCTTGAGGCGATGAATATGTTGTATATTGATCATGTCTACATGCTTGTGGTGATGAACGTATTTTATATTAATCATGTCTATATGCTTGTGGTGATGAACATATTGTATGCTATTGGAATCTATTATGATTGGGTAATGGATTTAATGGTAAAACATGTCATGTTATAAATTGGTGGTTATTTGCAAGTTTATGATCTAAAACACATGCTTATATGTTAGATCAACACTCATGTATATTTATGTTAGGTTGAATCTAATTATGTTGTAAAATTTGGAATTGTAGTCCTCTTATGTTTAACACACATAAGTTATCATGCTAAGTTGCAATTTAAAAATGATTATAGTAGCTTTCTTATGTTTTGACATACAAAATTAAATCTGCTAAGTTATGGGTTGAGACTGTGATTATATGTTAAACCTCCGTGCTAGACCTTTGTCAAGTTTACATGACAATTAGACCCAGCTTAGTCACAAGTTCACCTTTACCCATTTAATTAAAGTTAATATTACATCTATGTCAAGTTACACATGACAAGTTGAAATGTATGCTATTTTATGTTTATTTCATGACCCTTGTTTATTACCCCTTTTCATGTTTACGGGTTGGGCTAATTTACTAACCCAACAATTTATGTGATTCATGCGTACGTTCCACGGGGGTAGCGATGGGAAAATATGAAAATTCATGGCATAGATTTGTTCCTAAAATGGTATATTTGATATACCGTTTATGGTGAGCATAATCGAAGGATAACTATGGCATGATTAAATAAAATTTAATTTACATAAAGAAATTAGACATATATAGAAAATATGTGAATTTAGAAAATACGAATATGCCTAACCCGAGGTTAGACTGAGTTGTGGTTTAAATCTGCCTGGAACCGACCGGCATATCCAGTGACCATAACAAGACCTGTCTAATGTGGGTTGTTAGTGCACCAAGCCCAAAAAGAACCCGAGGTTAGACTGAGTTGTGGTGTAAATCTGCCCGGAACCGACTAGCACATCCAGTGACCATAACAAGACCTGTCTAATGTAAGTGGTTGGTGCTTCAATAAAATAAAGCTAATTCAGGATTGGTAGGGTTAAGTCAATTAGGGAAACACTTAACCGATTCAACATTTTAACTAAACGACTGGGTGGGGTTAGGTAAACTTGGACACTTAACCAAATAAACATGTTGATTAGAAAACCCTAATAGCGGGGACCCATTTCAGCAGTAACCCACATAGATGTATCATGGTACCCTGGAACTAGGCAGGGTGGGGCACGATTACTGGGCTGATTATAAGCGGTCAAAACGTCGACGGTTGGTGGGCCAGTATAGGTTCCGACGGAGTGTGGACGTGCACGTACGTCGAAGTGGAAAAATCAGGCACTGGGCATCAGTAGTATACACTGTGCATCCTGAATCGTGTCGGGTTTCCACCAGAGGGACTGATACACCCAGCACAGGTAGCTACAGTCAAGTGGGGTCGAATGACACAGGACATGAATGCATGCGAGTAGGAGCCGATCATTAAGAGGATCGTTTGTTGTGAACACATAGGGCTGGTTGAACCAATGGTTAAGTAGGTGCAGAGACCATAGTAATGGGTGCGATCACATGTTCCTCTTATCTTATATTAGGGTATTGTCCTATGTTCTGTTATTACTGTCATGATCCCTTTTCTTGTTTAAATACTAGTAATCACCGAACTTACCAGACTTATTGTCTGACCCGTTTTCTTTCGCCCTCTTTTTTTCCGTTCCCCCCTCCCCTCAGGTCCACAGGGTGGGAATACTGCAGCTTAGTCAGACTCTTTGCAAGCTTCAAGAAAGTAGATGTATGATTTGGACACTCTCTCACCTTGGCTATGGCTCTTGGACATTATCCTTGGGGATTTATGCAGTTTTATTTTTGGTTTATGCTTTTTTATTAAATAATCAAGACAGAAATCATGTTGTAATGTTTTGGAAGTTATTTTGAGATAATTTGATGTAACGCTTTTGTATTGAAGCACGTATGCAATAAATATTTAAATTTCTCTGCTTATATTTATCTGTCTTGTAAAGTTTTATGTGTCTTGTACCTACAATCCTCCACCAAAGTTAAGGCATTCCCTTTGTGAGTGACCTTAACGGAGGTGGGGTGTTTCAGGAGTTGGTCTGGAAATGCACTGCAGTGGGATTAGGGTGTAGAGTGTTGGTCTGATGGTGTTGGTGAGGTCAAGATGACTGGAATTAGAAGTGCTAGTGGTATTCGGTCAATCCAGGTGGTGCTGCTTAGCTCGACAAATTTGTTACAAGGAGAGAGGGTGGTTGTCAGTGTGATATTCGATGATGAAGTGCCGTAGTGGATTGATGAGAAGTTTTTGGGCTAATGAAAATTTTGAGCTGTTAAAGAGATGTTCATGGATTAGTCGAAGTTGGCGAGGGAGAAAGGTAAACACCACTTCAAAATTTGAATATACATCGAGTAAATTGTTTACTTATTAGTATAAATAAATGAAAAGTTAATCGATAAATAAAGTAAATTGTAGGTGATAATTTATTCGAGACCAGTGAAGTAGCCGCGTAACTAAGACGATATGGCATTTAATCAGATATTCATCAAGGAAAAATCAAGTAGAGTTAAACTCATTTAGTTAATTATTTGAACTATTTTTAATAGTTCAAAATTTTGTTTTATTGCTTGGTTGGTTGATAATTGACTGATATAAAGTAAAAATATTTTATATAATAATAATATATAAAAATAATATTGGTGATTGGATATTCCCGCAGTACCATTAGCGGATGCCCGCAGTACCATTAGCGGATGATTTCCCTATGCGCCCGACAATATATATTGTGGATAACCTTTATACCGCGATATCCTGCCTCGAAGTAGGATGGGTATTATTATTGTCGACTAACTTGTGTGGATGCAGGAATAACAGGTTGGAGGGATCCAACTGGATCCCTCACATTTAAATTATTTGTTTTCACATATATTCTGATATATGATGTGTTTTATAACCTGTGATAGCTTAGATATGTTTGAATGTGTTAGTAACACAGATTGTTGATTTTGGGATATTTTAAATATTCTAAATATTCTAAATAACAATATATGGATTTCAAAATAGAAATTGGAACATAAAAAGAGTTTTAAAATATTTATTCCAAATGAAAATGGTTAGTTAGAATCTAAATTAAATAGAATTTAAAAGCAAATATTTGTTTAAACAAATATGCGAAGAAGTGATTTTATAGACGACATTATGAGGAGTCCTATTATTATTTCGGAAATTTGAGAAAAGCATGAAGTACGTACGAATTTGGAAATGAAATAGGAATCATAAGATAAACCGTTATTTTAAATAAATTGAAATTTGCCTCAAGGGAAAATATCTAATTTTAAATAGAAATGTTCATTTGAAATCCAAATTATAAATACAGTTTAAAAGAAAATATTTGTTTAAACAAATGTGTTAGTGAGGCGATTTTATAAACATTGTTTATAAAAGAACGAACGATTACCATTTGAGAATTTGGAAAATGCGAATTGAAATATAAAAAAACTTAAAAATATTTATTCCTAAATAGAAATGTTTAATTTGAAACCAAATTAAATAGAATTGAAAAATAAATGTTGTTATAACAAATATGATGAGAAATCGATTTTATAAGTAACCTTTATAAAAGTGAAAACCCTATATTGGTGTATTTTGGGAAAGTTATAATTTGAGCATGGATTCGGAAAGGAAGTGGAAATGTGGTTTGAAATTAACATTTAAAATGGATTAAAATTTTCCAATTACAAGGGAAATATAAAGTAGATTTTATAAAATAACTCGACAGAAGTTATAAATAGAAATGAAACTTGAAATTTGCCAAGTATGAATCCAGATTGACCAAAAGAGTCAAGTGTGAACTTGTATTAAGAGATATTGTTAACGATGGAGACAAATAGGGGGAAAAGCAAAATATCTTACAAGTGAAAATCATTAGAAGTAAGAGTTGTTTGAAATTTATAAATTCTAATGGAATTCTAGTCAAACCAAATTGGAATATAGAATAAATTATACTAAAGAATTTATATAAGGTTCATAGATAATAATTGTGAATAGTAAGAATTTACAAATGATATATATATATATACGAATATGTTAGGAATGAAACGAAGTTTGTTAAACCTATAAGATGTTTATGAAATTTATTTATGGAATCAATTTCATATAAGTTGTAATGTTATCATCAAAATTCATACATGTATATATATAAATTTATAACATGGTTTGATTTTAACTTAAAAATTATATAAGGTTATAACATTATAATGGTCTGGATTTAATTAAAGTTCACCTAAGTGTATAAGTTAAATGAAATCATTTGAATGTAATCAAACTTCATAAGTTGAGGTGATTATCCCATTTGAAAAAAAAGAGATATTGGAATTTTTATTCAATAGAAGTTAAGAAATGGAATTCAGGAAATTAAGAACTGACTAGGGATTAGTGAGTTGAATAATATTATGAGTGTCGGGATATAAGATGGAAAGTTTAATTAATGAAGTAGACAGAGTTAACATGTAAGTGGGTTTTCAAATAAAAGAAAATGGTTTATAAAACCATAGTAAATGGAAATGGAAATGAAATATCAGGTCTTGAGTTGCGACTATTATTATCTTAAGGTAGGAACGTTGTCGATCAAGGTCTAAGAGGTAATTAGAGTACCCCAACTTGAACGACTTCACTATTATCTAGAGATAATATTAGTTTGTAATGGATAGGAAAGTGATTATCGTGTTATTTGCAATTAATAAAATTTATCACCATTTAAATAAACCTTTGAATTGAATTAGCTATGCTAATTTTAGTTAAATCGGGAATATAACTTCTTTTGTTTATAATAACTAAAGCGAGTACTAGGTACTTGTGGAATTATTCTCTTACTAATTTACGGATAGAAAATAATGACTGAAATGAGAAATACGTATTAAAGGGGATTTTAAAATGAAAGGGAAATTAAATATTCTTATATATTAATATAAGAAGAGAAAATGGATAATTCACTTATTGGAAAATAAGAAGTTTAAAATTTATGAAGGGTTAATCACGAAGGGGCTAAAATGATAATGAATATCAAATCACTGAATTCAATTTTCTTTTATGGATGAATGGTTCTTTTTATTTGATAGTTAAATAACCAACAATCAAATCTGGCCTATACGATGGTTAGTACGGAAAGAGCGGGATCGAATTTATTCGAAAACCATTCTGAACTAACTAATACGTAAATGTAGAATATACATATTTAAGATGGAGCAGTGAAGACTATAGATCTTCATAAGCGAAAGGACTACTGGTCCAATTCTCTGGAGTCGCGCCCGGAGATATTTTGGTGGTGATCCTGTCGTAGTTGAAATCGACGGATGGCAAGGACTACTCGCTATTGATCCATAGGGTGATTCCTAGGATGCAGTAGGAGAGTGCCTTCGGTTTGTCCAGTCCCAGGACAACTTGTATGGATGAATGTATGACAGAGTATTTCCAAAGCGATTACATACGTTGACTTCTCCAAAAGGCAAAGAAGGGAAACTTCTTTAACCTAACAATCTGAGTATTTTTGGGTAAATCAATTAGTGATTTCTTGATGGATCTGATGATGTGGCATTCAAAGGAATGGTGGCCAGATGATCTAGGAATACGATTATAACCTCAAGCCTCACAACCGGGAAATGACAAAAATCGGGCAGGCAGAATGGCTATGTGGGTCGCCCCCAATAGGGTGTATCGTCACCATCTAGAAAATATTCATATTTGTTACTTCTTTTCGCTTTTTTATCTCCCGGGAACGGTTATGTTGCTAGCAACCGTAGCTGGTATTATATTCGATACACTCAAGAGAAATGAGTGGTCGGTCATGTGTGGGCCGGGTTATAAGACGTTCTTATTGAACCCAATGTATTCCCCTCTTGAGATACACTATCGGAAGGTGGTCCCATACATTGTCATAGTTGGAAATCCAATTCCCGGTAAGTGCCCACGGTTTTGATTGTATGCTATATATGTAGAGCGTGAGATGCAAGCGTTCTGCTAGATTGATATTTATTTGTATTTAGACACTATCATAATATTAGATAAATTATGATTTCAAAAATGTTTTGGGTTATTGTAAGGTAAAAACCGTCCGTGTTTATGTGTGGTCTAGTCTTACGATTATCCTTTTCTTTTGAAAAAGATTTTTAACTTTAAAATCAAGATGGATGATAGCAATAATTTAGTGGGTTTTTCACACGCTGGTTTACCGGACTGACCTTGGCGTTTGTAATGCTCGGGTTAGGCCCAATTGGGTCAGACCGAGTTGTACAGGTGCAGGATAAGATAATACATACTTCAGGAGACGAGTTGGAGGTGGTCGATGTATTATATATTTAAATATTATTCCGCTGTGTGTTGAAAAATGAGGACAGACTGTCATAACTGTCCAGATGATTTGAATGACTGCTGTACTCTGATGAATTGTAAGTATTATTTCAAGTTTTTAAATAAAGATATATTTTTGGATTATAGTTTATACCGCTGCGATGTGAGACTCTGATATTGTGGTTAGTTGTTCTTCTTCTTTTTCTTCTATTCTAATATTTCTTTCTTTCTTATCTCACCCTCTAACTTCTTTCTTTAACATTCTGGATTTTCGGTACTCAAGTTTGGACACATGGTATATTTGTGTCGGAAATTCGATCATCAAATTTTCCGGTTCGTTACACACATTTAGCCCAAAAACCCGCGTTTAGAATGAGTTTGCGGTAGAAGTTTGCCCGGAACCGCCCGGCACATCCAGCAACCGCAAACAACAGTTCTAATGTGAGAGGTTAATTCTTTAATGAATAAATTAATGCTAATAAACAAGACAGGCTAATATAACATGACGAATGGGAAAGGTTAAGTTAACACGAGAGGACAACACTTAACCGATATAACATGATGAATGAGTAGGGTTAAGTTAACACAAGAAGGCAACACTTAACCAATATAACATGATGTGTGGTAGGGTTAAGTTAAAACAAGAGAGCAACACTTAAATAATATAACATGATGAATGAGAAGGGTTAAGTTAACACGAGAGGACAACACTTAACCAATATAACATGATTTGTGGTAGGGTTAAGTTAACACAAGAAGGCAACACTTGACCAGCGTAACATGACAACTGGGTGGGTTAACTTAACTTGAATTTGATTGATGACACTTAACCAATGCAATATGATGAACGCATGGGGTTAAGTTAATAAGAGATACTTAACCAATATAACTTGATGAACAAATAGGGTTAAGTTAATGGGAAATACTTAACCAATATAACATGATGAAAGAACAGGGTTAAGTTAATAGGAAACACTTAACCAGTCCAACATGATGAGTGAGAAGGTTTAAGTTAATAAGAAACACTTAACCAACATGACATGATAAGTGGGTGGGTTAAGTTAACATGAATGGACAACACTTCACCAATATGGCATAATGTGTGGGAGGGTTAAGTATATATTGGGTTGGTGGGTAATATTGATAAATATAGACCCACAAACTTAATCATTAATTAAACATGCTTGAATCAGTGCGAGGGTTAAGTACATATCGGGTTGGTGGGTAATATTAGTAAATATGGGCCCACAAACTTAACCATTAAAAAAAACATGCTTGAATCAGTGGGAGGGTTAACTACATATCGGGTTGATGGGTAATATTAGTATATATATAGGCCCACAAACTTAACCGTTAAATAAACATTTTGAATCAATGGGAGGGTTAAGTACATCTCGTGTAGGTGGGTAACATTTGTATATATAGGCCCACAAACTTAACCAGTAGGAAACCCTAGTAACGGGGACCCATTTTAGCAGTAACCCACATAGATGTATCACGGTACCCTGAACTAGGCAGGGTGGGACACGATTACTGGGATGATCATAAGCGGTCAAAATAGCGGCAGGGGATACGTCAGTGTAGGTTACGACAGATTACGGGTGTGCACGTACTCTGGAGTGGAAAAAGCAGGCACTGGGTACCAGTAGTTATACACTGTGCATCTTGAATCATGTCGGGTTGCTATTATAAGGATTGATACACCTTATGATGGGACCAACACAGGGTGTCTACATGCAAGAGAGGGCCGATTGACATAGACACAAGGAAAATTAATACAAATAGGGAGTCGATCGATAGGGTAGTAAGGGTACATCTAACATCTTCATGAAGCTGATTGAGGTAAGATCCAAACACTAGGTGATACACCTGAAGGCTACCACAATTGCGGGGATTGGGATTATGTTATCATATTATCATTTTATACAGATTTCTAGTTGGGACACTAGTTAGGCGGTGAAGAGATATAGAAATCAGAATAACAGGGAAATAGCGAAGCAGAGAAAAGGGTAGAAGTGCATTCAGTTTATCTTGCCTTGTCATATCTTATGCTAATCTTATGTTATCTTGTTATCCCTGATACCACGGTATTGTCTTATATTCAGTTTATTCATGTCATGATGTTTTTGCCTATTTACAAGCTAAAAGTCACTGGACTTACCAGACTTATGTCTGACTCTGTTTTGTTTCGCTTTCTTTTCTTCCGTTCCCCCCTCCTAAGGTTCATAGGGAGGGAATATTATCACTTAGCTCAGTTTTCTTTCCAAGCTCGAAGATAGTCGATGTATTACTTTGGACTCTCTCTTGCATTGCTATGGCTAGTTCATGCTTTACTGGATAATATCATTGTAATTTTTATGCTTTTTTTATACTTGGAAGTTTTTGAATCAAGACAGAAGTTCTATTTATTACTTTTAAGTATGATTGAGGCAATTGTTTAAAAAGCTTAACTGAACCACATTGTTTATAAAATGAATTTATTTTCCGCTACTTTATTTGCCTATCTTGTAATTTATCTGCATCTTTTACCTAAAACGCTCCATCGAAGTTAAGGCATTCCCTTTGTGAGTGACCTTAATGGAGGTGGGGCGTTACATTCGGTGATGCTTAGCTACCTAGAATCACTTGATGCATCCACCGATGATTTTAAATCTGTTCGTGTAGTCCGTGAGTATGATGATGCCTTTGATGAAGTTCGGGATATACCCCCGAGGCGCGAGATAGACTTCCGTATATACTTAGTAGATAATGCAAAGCCAGTTGCATTTCCAGTGCGCCACATGGCTCCGAGAGAGAGAGGAGGGAACTCATTAAGCAGGTAGGGGAGCTACTTAAGAAAGGGTTCATAAGAAGAGGTATTTTGGAATGGCGTGCTCCAGTTGTTTTTGCTACAAAGGGGGACGGTTCACTTAGATTGTGTGTGGACTATAAGGAGCTAAATAAACTCACAAAGAAAAATAGACACTCATTACCAAGGATACATGATTTGTTCGATCAGTTGGTTAGCGCTTCGGTTTTCTCGCAGTTGGACTTAGCTACAGGATTTCATCAGCTGAGGTTAGCTGAGGACAGTATAGATAAGATTGCTTTTAGGACTCCCGACAGTTTCTTCGAGTGGCTTGTCATGCCTTTCGGTTTGATGAATGCACCCGCATATTTCGTAGACTTGATGAGTAGGGTGTCTAGGGAGTTTCTAAACAAGTTCGTAGTAGTCTTTGTGGATGACATTTTGATATTCTCTAGAAGCAAGGAAGAATATGCCCTACTTCTTTGGGAAGTCTTAGAGACCCTTCGAGCACATCAACTCAAGGCTAAGTTCTCCAAATGCCATTTTTGGAGGAAGGAAGTGAGGTTCTTAGGACACAAGGTCTCTAAGGAGGGGATATCAGTCGATCCTGCGAAGGTGGTGGCAATCCAAGATTGGAAGGTTCCTAGAAATGCAACGGAAGTAAGAAGTTTTCTAGGTTTGTAGGCTATTATAGGAAGTTCATTAAAGACTTTGTGTTTCACGAGACGAGAGCTTGAGAAAGACAATTCTTGAAGACAACACATGGCCGACAAAAGTCATGTGCTGATAAGAAAAGGACCGATCTTGAGTTCAGTGTTGGAGATATGGTTTTTATTATCATCGTTGAGGAATGTAGTTCGTTTTGGATCTGTAGGGATGTTAGCACCGAGGTCATAGGGCCATTCCCCATTACAGAGAGGATTGGACAGATGGCGTACAAAGTGAAGTTGCCGGAGAAGCTTAGTGGTGTTCATGACGTATTTCACGTGTCGCATTTGCGGAAGTGTTTACATGATACCACGGAAGTAGTGGAGCCGAGCATGCTTAGGGAAGTAGAAGTGGAGCGAGATGCCATGATTAGACGAGCTCTTACATGCATCCTTGGATCGGAGGTCAATAAGTAACGCAACCGAGAGGTCAAGTTGGTTGAAGTCCAATGGGGATATGATCAAGGAGACGCGACTTGGGAAACGGAAGACAAGATACGTGCGTTATACCCTTTCCTTTTTGAGGGTATGATCTTAACTTCTCCTTTTTCTACCTCTTTGTTTCTACTTGTTCTATCGTTTAGTATGTCCTCTCGATTACATCTTTGATCTTTAGGTAGGAAAATCCTATGGTTGTAAATATGTGTTTGAAACATGTTATGTTTGGTGGATGCAAGTGAATGCAAGTGTTTGCTAGTGGTTGCTCGTGGATGCATTTACACACACATTAGGCACTAAATAGGCTCAATCACTTTCATATTGCATATGAATGAGCGTGCATATTTAAATGTATGGATGTATATTGAATGTGTTATCATATGGATGTTGCATTTGAATGAATGGTTGTGTACTCATATAGAAATGATATGTATCATTAGGATTCCTTTGCATACATGTTGGATTCATGACACTGACATAATTTGCATTGAGGAGGTCAACTGAATCAGTAGACCGCCTGATCTTTGCATTAGATAAGGAACATATACACACACCTTTGCATATGTTCATATAGCATTAGAAATCTTTTAAGGACAATGGATGCTTGTGGATGATGGATGATGGATGGTAGGATATATTCTTCTTAACATGAAGATTTCGGGGACGAATCCTTTGAGTAGGGGAAAATGTAACACCCCGCATTTTTAATGAAATTAAAAATGTGGAAATATGTATGTATATTATATACATAGATATATTTAAGAGAAAAATTAAATAATGACAATAAAATTGCATTTAATAGGTTCATGCAGTGAAATGAAGGAAAAAGATTAATAAAAGAAATTAAATGCAATACATGAAATGCAAACAAATAAATAGAAATAAAAAGGAAATTTGAAGAGCTTCTAGAATTTGGTCACGAAATTAGAGTCATCGCGTTCACGGTGATTTTTTAGTTAAGTTAGACCAATAATTTGTAGAAAACTGGTTTAAAGTGAAGAAGATATCTTTAAATTAAATATTGCAGCAAAACATGAAAAAGAGGAATGAGGGAATAATGTGTAGCATTGTCCTAAGTCTTGTTAGCAAAAGACTTAGTAGCTTATTTGGTAAGTACATGTGACTTGTACGCAAGAGGTTCTGAGTTCTATCCTGGCCAGTGCCATATTTTTGTTTTAGGGGAATGGCTAAAAAGTGGCCTAGTGTGAACGTCGTTCTATTAAAAAAGCAGTTTAATGTGAAAAGGGTTAATTGGAAAGATAGTTAAAAATAAAAATAAATAAATATATATATATGTATAATATATATATGACATGTGGTGTCAACACCCCTGCTGCTGCGCATCATGTTGCACACATGGCGCATTTAATTAGTTAATGACGATTTTTGAGTTTTAGGGATAACGTAGCCTCTTCTAGTTGGCTGAGTGATGTGTCTTTTTAATCTGAATGGTTTAGATGAATCCTAGTCAGATCTAAAGGCCCTAATTCACTCGCTACAACTATATAAACATACCTAGACCTAAACCTAATTCACAATACACTAATTCATACGCCTCCATGCTGTCGCAACCTAAGCTAGTCTTTCCTCTACACTAAAGCAAGTCTAAATAGGAGTAATTCATATTGGAAGATAAGAATAAAATTCTACAACACGGTTTAGCTAATCAAATTCAGAATACAGAATTCAGATATACTTTCTCTTCTTCAACGGTGAGTCCACGTTGCTTTCACAAATAATTAATTAAAAGTAATTATGATAAGTTTGTGGATTGGATTTTATGAACATGACTATGAGAGGAATCATATGTTTAATTAGATCTATTTTACGATGCAAGTTCATATGTTTAATTAGATCTATTTTATGATGCCAACTCATATGTTTAATTAGACCTCTTTTATGATGCAAGTTCATATGTTAAATTAGATCTATTTTATGATGCCAGTTCATATGTTTAATTAGATCTGTTTTATGATGCAAGTTCATATGTCTAATTAGATCTATTTTATGATGCCAGTTCATATGTTTAATTAGATCTATTTTATGATGCAAGTTCATATGGTTAATTAGATCTATTTTATGATGCCAGTTCATATGTTTAATTAGATCTATTTTATGATGCAAGTTCATATATTTAATTAGATCTATTTTATGATGAAAGTTCGTATGCTTAATTAGATCTATTTTATTATGCCAAGATCATATGCTTATTAGATCTATTTTATTATGTCAGTTCACATGCTTATTAGATCTATGTCAGTTCATATGCTTATTAGACCTATTTTATGAGATCTATTTTATTATGTCAGTTCATATATGCTTATTGGATCTATTGTTCTATGTCAGTTCATATATGCTTATTATATCTATGTTATTATGCTATGCCAGTTCATGATCCGTGTAACGACCCGCATTCTACGCATCATAGGATCGTAGAATATTTATTTCTTTCACATACGAAGTCGTATGGTCATGTAACTTTGGGAGACGACTATTGGGGTCATTTCCCATGTTCATGATTTTTCCCGATTTTTAAATGACCATTTTACCCCTAGTTGGCACTGTTTTGGCCATAACTTTTGACTGGAAAGGAATTTTGACCTGATACCACTTCCATTGGCTTCGGATGATGGTTTCTCTTTCCGTAGAGTGGTCACATTAGCCAAACGGACTCACCGTTTGGGAGGTATGGCTGAAACAAGTTTCAGATGGTTAAAAACAACTTAATTGGGCTTAACCGGGTGATTAGCAGCTAGGCCCAAGGGGAATTTCGGGTTTAGGGGTATATGGAGGCTGATTAGGGTTAGAAAACATTTCTTTAGACATTTTCCAGCTGCCACTTTCATTCCCCTTAACCTAGCCATGGCCTCCACTCTCTAAATCTCTCTAAAACACCCAAAATCACTTCCTAATCAAGGATTAAGGCTTAGATGCATCAAATCAAGGAGGATTAGCACAAGGACCGAGGTAGAGCTGCTGTTATATATTGGAATTCGTGCAAATCAGAGGTTCACTTCAGATTTGGAAGTTTTATTGTGGCAAAGGTGAGTGATTTGCATAGTTTTTGCACTAATTACGGTAATTAAGGGTAATTAGTGAAGATTAGCGAATTTATACACTAATAAATTCTGGAAAAATGTTTAGAAATTCTTAAATAATGTTTTATGCCTCTGGTTGAAATTTGGTTCGGTTTAATTAAGTTTTGTTAACTCTATGACCAGTTTACTTAAACATGCTTAAGGGAAAATAAGGAGCTTTGGCCACTTTTGATCCATTTTGATTCATTTGAGTGATTGTTTGCTGTTGTGGTTGCTATTACATGTTGCTATGACTCTATGGTGTGTTTTGTGATTGCTTAGAAGTGTTAGTTTGGTCAAAAACGCCGTCGAATGGCGAGAAACTGTCGCTGGAACGAAGTACAGGAATTTATCCGGATCGGATCGCCCCCATGCCCACGAACCGACCCGCCTTCTCGAACCGCGCCACATGCCAGAGCTCGGAGCCACGAAGGGAAGACCACGATCCGATCCGATGGCGCGACCCGATCCGCCGATGGCTGAAGACCCCGATCCGATGAGCCGATCCGATCCGTCTCTTGTGAGAATGAGCTACTCCGACCCGTTAAGAAGCTCCCGATCCGAACCGATGTTCCTCTACGACTGAAGGGAAGCACCACGATCCAGATGGGTAGCTCGACCCGAACCAGTGGGTTGCCACGAACTGACAAGCCCGAACCGACTCGACAAGGCGAGACGAGCTGACGAGGTGCGATCCATATGGTGCGACACGATCCGACCCGAGCGTGAAGGATGATCCGAACCGATCCGAGGTTGAAGGCTACGAGCTGGTGACTGCGAACCGAATCAGGGAGTTACATACAGAATGAAGACCGATCCGGAGGGTGATGACAGAAACCCGAGATGCAAAGGAAGTCCAAATGAGTAGTTAGAGCTCAAGATTCAGATGGGAATCAACGAGTTCACTTCATGAGTTGGGCTTTGCTGCGGGACGCGTGCCAAGGAGTTATCGACGTCTATAGCTTTGGACCACTATGGTAGGAGGTGCGAAGGCGAATTCAGGGCCATTATGGCATCGGTAGAATCAAGGGCTATGACCAATGAAGTGGGTCATTGAAATGTTTGGTCATGACCCCAAGTGTTTGGCTTGGTCACAGCAGGGTTTCTACAAGTCGGGATTCGTCGTTACCTCAGTTTGTCTAGTGTTCCAAAGTGGTAGATGTCGTACGCTTTACGCACTGAGTGAGAGATGTGAGGATGGTTGCTATGGATGATTTGTTCGCTATCATTGTGACATGCACACCCCACCCCCGTATTCTTACACTATTTACTATTGGCACCTTGGAGTATTGTACGGTATGTGGTACTAACTCTTTGGTTGCAGGTCCAGGCTCAGGTATGGTTTAGTATACCTGTTATTATTCTGTTTAGATGCTTATCGCTCACACCAGGCTTTATGTCTGACCCAGAGTTTTATGTCTCTTCTTATTACTCTGGGTGCTCACACGAGCAGACTAGAGACAGGTTAGCTGGTGATGCACGGGTAGATGATCCGGAGACGAGCAGGAGGCTTCCACGTACTATATACATAATATTCTCCCTGTGTTGTTGAAGATCACTGCTTGGGCATTGGTGGTGTATCTTCCATTTTAGCTTTCTTTTGCTTTGAGACAGTTTGAAAGTTGTAATAAGCTGTATTCTGAATTTTCCGCTGCTATGATGTTTAGTTTTGATTTTCAGCTTATGCACTGTCTCTCCTGTTTTATGTCAAGTATGTTATTGTTATATTTTATTCCATGCGCTGTGAGACATTCTACAGGTTCCTTGATTAGTTCATTCCCCTCTTTCTTTTCTTCTGACGACCGTTCTGTGCTAGCTGGGCATGTGTACAGCGCACTTTCGGAGGAAATGCAAGCTGGTGCGGGACGGGCCGTCACACTTGGTATCAGAGCTCTAGGTTGCGTAGTTAACCTAGGGAAGTTATCAGGGAGAGATAATATACGTATACGAGAGAGCGTATTTGTGATTACTTTGGTTTTTAAAAGATATATATATATACTATTAGTAGTATAAGAATGAATTCGTACTGCACTAGCACCACTATGGAATCGTTAATCGTTTCCTTTTTCAGATTGACGATGAGCCGAGATACTAGAGGTGCTGGTAGAGGAGCCAATAATGGGAATGCTGCTGACATGAGGACGATGTTTACTGACCTCATGAGAGAGATGCTTAGAGATGTACAGAGGGCAGCTCCCAATGATGGAAATGGTGGTGGTCCAATAGTGCTGGCGCCAAGAGTCGACTTCGCCAAGCTGAATAAGGACTATACTAGTCTTGGTGGGAAGCCGTTCCACGGAACGGAGTCGGCCACGGATGTTCAAGATTGGTTGGATAGTTGCGAACGTATCTTCGAGGATTTGGGTATCGAGGATGCGATGAAGAGAAAGCTAGCGTCCCGTCAGCTGCAAGGGCGGGCAATGAATTGGTGGAATGCTATAAAAGCAGCTACTCCCGAAGACCAGATTACTTGGGTTCAGTTCAAGGCTCGCTTTAGCGAGAAGTTCATTCCAGCGGCCCAGAAGTCAGTGTTGTTCAAGAGGTTCTTGGAACTCAAGCAGAATGGAAGGGCAGTTTCTGATTATATTGCTGAATTCGACACTTTGTCAAAGTATGGGTTATCTCTTATTGATACTGCCGAGAAGAAGAATGAGAAATTCATAACTGGGTTAGATCAGTACTTAGGGGAAAGGCTTATTAACCACATCGATGAGACGTTTGAGTCGATTGTGGGGAAAGCATTAAGATCAGAGAGTCTCTACCCCAAGTCGAAGACTGAGGTTGCATCCGCAGATGAGCCAAAGCCACAAGCTAGTGGTGGAGGCAAAGGTGGTTCTCAGAATAAAAGAAAACAGAACCAGACTAAGGATGGCCAGAAGAAAAAGAATAAGCAGGATGTGGAGTGCTTCAGCTGTGGTAAGAAGGGCCATTATGCTAGTAATTGTCGGGCCAAGCCAGCGGATAGGAAGTGCTTCAATTGTGGCCAATTGGGACATCACAAGGACAAGTGTCCACAACCCCCTAAGGAAAAGCAAATGGTGAAAGCATATGCCCTTAATGCTATTCCTTCTTCGTCGAATGCCCCAACTGCGGCGGAGAAGGGAAAGAATGTCGTCATTCAAGGTATGCTTTCTGTTTATGATGTTCTTGTTAGAGTTTTGTTTGATACCGGAGCTTCCAGTTCTTTCATATCTAGTGACCTGGTAGATAGGTTGGGATTGGAGCCCGAGATTGTCGATAGACCTTTAATAGTGACGAACCCGATTGGTGGTTCGACTAGCCTTAGCATGATTTGTCGCAATGTGGTCTTATCGAGTCATGGATGCATGTTTGTTTGTGATTGCTTTGTTTTGGGCTTTACTGGGTTTGGCATTATTTTGGGAGTAGATTGGCTCCAACGATATGGGGTGGTGGTAGACTGTGAGGGCTTGTTGGTGACAGCTAGAGCGGATGATGGGCGGAGGATAGTGTTTGGTGGTCTACCCAGTAAGGGGGTATTGGCTAGTTTTCTAAACTCCCTCGACATTCCGCATAGTGAGTTGTCAGGTTTGCCCGTGGTTGGCCAGTATCCGGATGTTTTCGAAGAAGTGACCGGACTTCCACCACACCGGGAGATTGAGTTTCGTATTGATTTGGTAAGGGATGCCAGGCCTATAGTGATGCCACTTCGTCGTATGGCACCAAGAGAGCAGCGAGAGCTCGAGGTGCAAGTCAGCGATCTTTTGAAGAAGGGATTTATCAGAAGGAGTGTTTCTGAATGGGGAGCACCAGTTGTGTTTGCTACCAAGGCGGATGGTTCCCTTCGTTTGTGTGTAGACTACCGCGAGTTGAATAAAGTGACGAGGAAGAACAAGTATCCTCTACCGCGGATAGATGATTTGTTTGATCAGTTGAGTGGCGCGAGAGTATTCTCTCAGTTGGATCTCGCGACAGGTTTTCATCAGCTTAGAGTGGAAGCTGAGAGTATAGCTAAAACAGCATTTCGAACGCCGTCTGGGTTTTATGAGTGGTTGGTCATGCCATTCGGGCTAACCAATGCCCCAGCATATTTTGTGGATCTTATGAATAGGGTATTCAGAGATCAGTTGAATAAGTTTGTCCTTGTGTTCGTTGATGATATTTTGGTCTATTCGAGGACAGAGGAAGAACACAAGGAACATTTAAGAGTAGCGATGGAGGTGCTGAGAAAACACCAATTGAAAGCAAAGTTTTCTAAGTGCCACTTCTGGAAGAGGGAAGTGAGGTTCTTGGGCCATGTTGTATCAGAAAATGGGATTGCCGTGGACCCGGCGAAGGTGGCTACGGTACAGGATTGGCCTACGCCCAAGAATGCAACAGATGTAAGAAGTTTCTTGGGGTTAGCGGGATATTATCGTAAGTTTATCCAAGGTTTCTCCAAGATAGCAGCACCATTGACCCAGTTGACCAAGAAGAATCAAGCTTTTGTCTGGGAGGAAAGGTGCGAGGATGCATTTAAAAGTCTAAAGGACAAGTTGACAAGCGCCCCAGTGTTAGTCATTCCTAAAGGGGATGAAGAGATGACGGTATACACGGATGCCTGTGGTACCGGACTGGGTGCTGTATTGATGCAAGGCGGTAGGGTTGTAGCTTATGCAAGTCGGCAATTGAAACCGCATGAGAGAAGATACCCTACCCATGATTTAGAATTGGCAGCAATTGTGTTCGCATTAAAGATGTGGAGACACTATCTCTTGGGAGAAAGATTTGAGTTGTTTACAGATCATAAGTCGTTAAAGTATCTATTCTCCCAGAAGGATTTAAATCTCCGTCAGCAGAGATGGTTAGAGTTCTTGGCTTCCTATGACTTTGACATCGCATACACACCAGGAAAGGGTAATGCGGTGGCCGATGCATTGAGTAGAAGACATGCCAGCTTAGGGGCTATGTTCCTTGAATGGAAGCAACTGGAGTTTATCGCGGGGTTTGATTTCAGACCAAAGTGCGAATTGGATCCAGAAACGTTAGCAAGTTTGACGATCAGACCCACTTTGATTGAGCGGATCGGCTCTAGTCAGAGGGACGATCCTAACCTATTGGAGATCATCTCCAAGTTAGAGATGGGTATCGATGAGGAGATGAACAAGTATGGGCTTGATCGAGATAGATGGCTTAGAAAGGATGGAAGACTAGTCGTACCCAATGTTAATGGATTGAGAGATGAAATGCTTAGAGAATGTCATCACTCAAAGCTAACCATACACCCCGGTGGTAATAAGATGTATCGAGATATGAAGCAGACTTACTACTGGGAAGGGATGAAAAGAGACGTTGGGAAGTTTATATCCAAGTGCATGAATTGCCAGCTAGTTAAAGCCGAGCAAAAGAAGCCTAGTGGGTTGTTGCAACCATTAGAAATTCCCGAATGGAAATGGGAACAAGTCTCGATGGATTTCATCGATGGTTTACCAAGGACTAGATCGGGATATGATAGCATTTGGGTGATTGTAGACCGACTGACTAAAAGTGCAAGGTTTATACCAGTCAAATCGACAAGAACGGCAGCTAAGTTAGCAGAATTGTATATGAAGTGGGTAGTGAGATTTTATGGAGTACCTAAAAGCATTGTGAGCGACCGAGACCCTTTGTTCACTAGTGGGTTTTGGAAGAGCTTACAAGAAGCTCTAGGGTCAGAGTTACATCTCAGTACCGCATATCATCCTCAGACCGACGGTCAGACGGAGAGGGTGAATCGTATTTTGGAAGACCTCTTGAGAGCATGTGTATTGGATTTTGGTGGATCATGGGACGACCATTTGCATCTAGTAGAGTTTGCATATAATAATAGCTACCAATCCAGTATCGGTATGGCTCCGTTTGAAGCTTTGTACGGAAGACCGTGCAACTCACCAGCATGTTGGATAGAGACTGGCGAGAAGTTTGTGCTTGGACCAGATGTGGTGAGAGAAACGTCGGATAAGATTAAGATCATTCAGCAACGAATGAAAGCTGCTCAAGATAGGCAGAAGAGCTATGCTGATAAGAGGAGAAGAGACTTGAAATTCTCCGTTGGCGACTTGGTGTTTGTCAAGATTTCTCCGTTGAAGAGCGTAATACGATTTGGCAAGAAAGGCAAGTTGGCACCAAGATTCGTTGGCCCATTCCCTGTTCTTGAACTAGTCGGGAATTTGGCATATAGAATTGACTTACCAGAGAAGATGGCGGGAGTTCATAATGTATTTCATGTTCCCCAACTAAGGAAGTTCGTTCACGACTCAGATATGACTATTTCACCTGATCAGTTAGAGGACTTCGAAGTAGAACCCGAGGCGATTGGGAACCGCAGGCCGGCCCGTATTGTCGAGCACGACATGAAGCAACTTCGAAGGAAGACGGTGAAACTAGTCAAGGTACAGTGGAGCGAGGACGAGGGTGATTGTACTTGGGAGACAGAGGAGGACATTAGGAAGACACACCCAGAACTCTTTGCCTGGTAAGATTTTGACTTCGATTTAGTTTTCCGCATGCTAGGATAGGCTTATTTGCTTGTTTTGCATGTTTGATTGTTGTATGTGGTTGTTAGGCATGCGGGATCCTTTGTATGTTTTGGGTTAAGGAATTTCGGGGGCGAAATTTCTTAAGGGGGGGAGAGTGTAACGACCCGCATTCTACGCATCATAGGATCGTAGAATATTTATTTCTTTCACATACGAAGTCGTATGGTCATGTAACTTTGGGAGACGACTATTGGGGTCATTTCCCATGTTCATGATTTTTCCCGATTTTTAAATGACCATTTTACCCCTAGTTGGCACTGTTTTGGCCATAACTTTTGACTGGAAAGGAATTTTGACCTGAAACCACTTCCATTGGCTTCGGATGATGGTTTCTCTTTCCGTAGAGTGGTCACATTAGCCAAACGGACTCACCGTTTGGGAGGTATGGCTGAAACAAGTTTCAGATGGTTAAAAACAACTTAATTGGGCTTAACCGGGTGATTAGCAGCTAGGCCCAAGGGGAATTTCGGGTTTAGGGGTATATGGAGGCTGATTAGGGTTAGAAAACATTTCTTTAGACATTTTCCAGCCGCCACTTTCATTCCCCTTAACCTAGCCATGGCCTCCACTCTCTAAATCTCTCTAAAACACCCAAAATCACTTCCTAATCAAGGATTAAGGCTTAGATGCATCAAATCAAGGAGGATTAGCACAAGGACCGAGGTAGAGCTGCTGTTATATATTGGAATTCGTGCAAATCAGAGGTTCACTTCAGATTTGGAAGTTTTATTGTGGCAAAGGTGAGTGATTTGCATAGTTTTTGCACTAATTACGGTAATTAAGGGTAATTAGTGAAGATTAGCGAATTTATACACTAATAAATTCTGGAAAAATGTTTAGAAATTCTTAAATAATGTTTTATGCCTCTGGTTGAAATTTGGTTCGGTTTAATTAAGTTTTGTTAACTCTATGACCAGTTTACTTAAACATGCTTAAGGGAAAATAAGGAGCTTTGGCCACTTTTGATCCATTTTGATTCATTTGAGTGATTGTTTGCTGTTGTGGTTGCTATTACATGTTGCTATGACTCTATGGTGTGTTTTGTGATTGCTTAGAAGTGTTAGTTTGGTCAAAAACGCCGTCGAATGGCGAGAAACTGTCGCTGGAACGAAGTGCAGGAATTTATCCGGATCGGATCGCCCCCATGCCCACGAACCGACCCGCCTTCTCGAACCGCGCCACATGCCAGAGCTCGGAGCCACGAAGGGAAGACCACGATCCGATCCGATGGCGCGACCCGATCCGCCGATGGCTGAAGACCCCGATCCGATGAGCCGATCCGATCCGTCTCTCGTGAGAATGAGCTACTCCGACCCGTTAAGAAGCTCCCGATCCGAACCGATGTTCCTCTACGACTGAAGGGAAGCACCACGATCCAGATGGGTAGCTCGACCCGAACCAGTGGGTTGCCACGAACTGACAAGCCCGAACCGACTCGACAAGGCGCCACGAGCTGACGAGGTGCGATCCATATGGTGCGACACGATCCGACCCGAGCGTGAAGGATGATCCGAACCGATCCGAGGTTGAAGGCTACGAGCTGGTGACTGCGAACCGAATCAGGGAGTTACATACAGAATGAAGACCGATCCGGAGGGTGATGACAGAAACCCGAGATGCAAAGGAAGTCCAAATGAGTAGTTAGAGCTCAAGATTCAGATGGGAATCAACGAGTTCACTTCAAGAGTTGGGCTTTGCTGCGGGACGCGTGCCAAGGAGTTATCGACGTCTATAGCTTTGGACCACTATGGTAGGAGGTGCGAAGGCGAATTCAGGGCCATTATGGCATCGGTAGAATCAAGGGCTACGACCAATGAAGTGGGTCATTGAAATGTTTGGTCATGACCGTAAGTGTTTGGCTTGGTCACAGCAGGGTTTCTACAAGTCGGGATTCGTCGTTACCTCAGTTTGTCTAGTGTTCCAAAGTGGTAGATGTCGTACGCTTTACGCACTGAGTGAGAGATGTGAGGATGGTTGCTATGGATGATTTGTTCGCTATCATTGTGACATGCACACCCCACCCCCGTATTCTTACACTATTTACTATTGGCACCTTGGAGTATTGTACGGTATGTGGTACTAACTCTTTGGTTGCAGGTCCAGGCTCAGGTATGGTTTAGTATACCTGTTATTATTCTGTTTAGATGCTTATCGCTCACACCAGGCTTTATGTCTGACCCAGAGTTTTATGTCTCTTCTTATTACTCTGGGTGCTCACACGAGCAGACTAGAGACAGGTTAGCTGGTGATGCACGGGTAGATGATCCGGAGACGAGCAGGAGGCTTCCACGTACTATATACATAATATTCTCCCTGTGTTGTTGAAGATCACTGCTTGGGCATTGGTGGTGTATCTTCCATTTTAGCTTTCTTTTGCTTTGAGACAGTTTGAAAGTTGTAATAAGCTGTATTCTGAATTTTCCGCTGCTATGATGTTTAGTTTTGATTTTCAGCTTATGCACTGTCTCTCCTGTTTTATGTCAAGTATGTTATTATTATATTTTATTCCATGCGCTGTGAGACATTCTACAGGTTCCTTGATTAGTTCATTCCCCTCTTTCTTTTCTTCTGACGACCGTTCTGTGCTAGCTGGGCATGTGTACAGCGCACTTTCGGAGGAAATGCAAGCTGGTGCGGGACGGGCCGTCACACTCCATATGCTTATTAGATCTACGTCATTGTTCTATGTCAGTTTATGTTTCATATACTTATTGGATCTATGTTATTGTTCTATGCCAGTTTATGTTCCATATGTTTATTGGATCTATTTTATTATTCGTACCCAAAGTCTCTATTCCATATGTTATCGGATCTATTTTATGTGTTATGCCAGTTTTGGTGTTTTAATTCTCTTCCCTTCTTTTCTTTTCCTTTTTATGAGATTAGGCTAACTACGAGTCTAACATATTACGTTGAATTATACGTACGAATAACGTGGGAACGTTGTGGGAAAAGATTGGGGAAATTATTGAATAATATGTATTTGGCATAAATTGGTTTGTAATCATGTAATTGATTTGTGGCATGAATTGGTACAATTTGTATACATGGGGTTTGGCATAGATTGTTAATAACAATGAACGCAAAGTAATTTGGGCATAATTTGGCATGACATGTATACGTAAGATTATAGGCCTAATTTGGATTAAAATTATAATCATAATTTTAATGAGGGATTTTGGATAATTGACATAATTAGCCTGAAATTGGCATAAACTGCAAATAAATAAATTGGCTAAGATAAGCATGCCGAGACACGAGGTTAGAGTCCGTTTGCGGTAGAAGCCTGCTCGGAACCAACCGGCCTAACCAGCATCCGCACACAGTCAGTCTAATTTGAGAGGTCGTAGGCATAACTAAAAGATGCTTAGACACGAGGTTAAGTTTGGCTTGTGGCAGAAGTTTGCCCGGAACCGCCCGACATATCCAACGGCCACAAGCAATCGATTTAATATGAGAGATCTGTGCAATAATAACTAATTAATGTTTATCAAAGATGAATATGATATCTAAAACATGTTAGGTGGGTGGGGTTAAGTTAATCTGTGTAATATGACAACTTAACCAATATTATATGAACAAAGTGGATAGGGTTAAGGCAAGCTTAACCAATAATACATATTGATTTAATAAGTGGATGGGGTTAAGTCAACTGGGCAGATAGACAATACTTAACCAAGATAAGACATGTAGTAAGACTTGGGAACAGTAAAATGGTTAAGTGGGTGACATGTGCAGCATGTATTGCATGGGTAGCATGTATAACATAAATAATGAACACTTAACCAAGATAAGGCGTGTGGTAAGACATGGGTGACATGGATGACATGTGAAATATAATTAGAAGCACTTAACCAAGGTGAAACATGTAAGAAGACATGGGAATGAGAAGCGGTTAAGTGGGAATTCCTAGTGGGGACCAAGCTTAGGAGGGAAGCTTGTGTCAAGTGTGTGAACCCTTTTCAAACAGTAACCCATTCTGTATCTATGTGAGCTCGAACTAGGTCGAGGACGGGACACGCTTACTGGGTTTGATTGTAAGAGGTCAATAAAGAGTTAGCAATGGCAGTGCAAGTCTAACGGAGTCATGTGCATGCGTGGGTCCGGGGTGATAGGTAAGGCGTTGTTGCATCGTGTAGGTATAAGCCATGCATTTTTAATAGTATCGGGTTGCCACTTTAGGGAGTGATACACCCTACTGTGGGACCAGCATGGGTATCTACGAGATATGGAGTTGATCAAATGGGGAGGGTAGTGGGAACAACTAGTGGAGAAAGGAGCAGGCGACACCTATGACAGCAGCTAGGAGTACAACTACCATACTATGAATAAATGTTGTAACTAGAATGGAGAGGGTAGTGGGTACAACTAGTGGAGGTAGGAGCAGGCGGCACCTACGATAGCAGCTAGAAGTACATGAAACTACCATTATTATGATTAGTAAGAGGGATCAACTTCCAGTATGGGACTAGTAATGGTACGGTGTAATTAGCATTGGTGCAGTGTAGGAATTAACTTATAGTGATTAGAAGCGTAATCAACGTTATATCTTGTTAACCTTGTTCACCTTATCATACCTGTTTATGTTACAGTCATTTATTATATCTAGTTTATGTTATATCCTGTTACTTAACTAATTATATAGTTAAAGTCACTGGACTCGCCAGACTTTATGTCTGACCTCGTTTTGTTTCACCTCTTTTCTTTCCTCCCCCCCCCCCCAGGTACTCAGGATGTGATTAGTGGAGCTTGACTCGGATTTCTTTCTTTCTTCCTGCTGGAAGTGCTTGGAAGTGCTGAAAGTAATGCTCAGCTTTATCCCTTTTTCATATGGCTATTTGGAGTTGGATTATGCTTTTGTTTTTATATACTTTGATAATAATTTGTCCAAGATGGATATTTGTATACTTGACTTTAGTATTGGGTTTTTATGTTGTAACCAAACTATGTTCAGTTTTCACTGCAATGAAGTAATTTTAAATTTTGAAGTACCATTTTATATATCTGTCTTGTGATGTTCTGTTTAATACACTCATAATGCTCCATGAAAGTTAATGCATTCCCTTTGTGAGTCACATTAATGGACTGGGGTGTTACAGTCCATATCCTTTTTTTGACTCATACCGGGGTGTGAGGCTCGCGAGGTAACGCTATATACAAAGCTATGCCGAAATAGGCTATGCTTTGATCATCAACCACGAAGCTCTGCTTTTCAACAAAAGCCTCGATCAATTGCATCTTGGCATGTCACATTGACAATCCATGCCATGCAATTGATAACTACCAATATATAACCTCTGAGCTCATGCGTCTCAGAGAAGGGTGTTAAGTAAGAGAATAAATCCTCCGCCACCAATTAGATATATATTAAATAGAAATCATTTTACATGGAATGAAATCCAATGTCAGACACGCATCCATTTACAAGTCCGTTCTGAGTCTGAATGAAACCGGAGTCACCTTATTCCTCGTCTTGTACGTCCAATGCGGAAGAGAGGTGCTCGCTTATCCGGACAATCAACAAGTACGTCCGGACAACTACCACTTTAACCCTTTACTGGGAGCTAACCAATGTCGGGCATTAGTAGTTATCCATTCGATGTGAAGATCGCTGGTCTTCAATCGCCATCTTCAATATCTTCGATTTAAATCGTCATATAATCAGCTGAAATGAGATTAAACTTGGTCTTCTCAAATGATTCTCGCATATATATAATGTAAAACCATTTCATATCGTTAATAGTATTTAATAACGATTTATCGCAATTTTTATTTATATAAAAATAGCTAAATTAAATTTACCGACGCTTCGAGTCAATAGGCAGCCCTGACGCTGTTTTTATCAGAATTTGATTTATATATATATATATATATATATACATATATATATATATATACATATATATATCTCGAAATCTAACCGTTGGATTTTAACAAAATTTATATCGTTGGAGAGATCTTCCCAAAATGGTCCTAACGGTCACAGTTTTGGGAAAATCCGATTGTCGGATCTTTCGGTATAATCGTTTAAAATTATGATTCCAAAACGCGAACTACCGCGCGTGATTCATTTAATTTTAATTTATTTTTATATATATATAGCAAATTATATATAAATATAGATCGTTGGATTATTCCACAAACGTGTTTAACAAGCCAAATAAAATATAATTCAATTTCATGACATTTTCTGCAATTTCCTAATGTATATTTTGGCGATAAAAATATTACTAGATTTATACACAGATTCTAATTATATGTTGGCGATAAAAATGTCACCTAGATTTATATACAAATTCTAATGTATATTTGGATGGTTTAATTTTGTTAACAATTCTTTGTTGGCAAAATGTACAAAAGCGATGTTTTCATTTTCCTGTTTTCTATCATGTTAAAAATAATGTTTTTAACATACAAATATTTTCTAACATGTATTTTCTAGCAATGTTAAAAATAATGTTTTTAACACTTTTATAATTTCTAGCATATGTTTTCTAACATGTTAAAAACATGATTGTTAACATTTTTATATCTTCTAACATATGTTTTCTAATAAATCACTTTTACATTAAAAATGGAATTCTTAATGTTTTAACATTTTTATTCAAAAAGTCAATATTTCTAATGAACCACACTTTACATTAAAATATGATTTTTAATGTTTTCAACACTTTTATTCTAAAATGAACAATTCTCATATGAATCATTCTTTTTATAAAAATGAGATTTTTAATGTTAACATGCTTTTATGTTAAAATGAACATTTTCTAGTGATTCATTAATTACATTAAAAATAAGATTTTTAATGTTGTCATCTTTCTATATTTAACATGAACACTTTTTCTAGTTTCTTACATTACATTAAAATTGTGGATTTTTAATGTAAACATGTTTTTATTTCAAAACATGAACATTCCTCTATTTTCTTACATTACATTAAAAATGTGGATTTTTAATGTAAGTATGTTTTTATCTTTAAAACATGAACATTTTATCTAGTTTCTAACATTACATTAAAAATGTGAATTTTAATGTAAACATGTTTTTCTATTTTTATTCTAATTCAACAAAATGATGGAAATTAATATTTCATTTTTGTTGAAAATTCTAATTCAACAAAATGACAAAATTTGGTATTTCATTTTTGTTGAAAACTCTAGTTCAACAAAATGATAAAATTTGGTATTTCATTTTTTTTTTTTTTTGAAAACTCTAGTTCAACAAAATGAAAAAAATGTTTATTTCATTTTTGTTGAAAACTCTAGTTCAACAAAATGATAAAATTTGGTATTTCATTTTTGTTGAAAACTTTAGTTCAACTAAATGACAAAATTTGTATTTCATTTTTTTTTCTTGGAAGCTCTAGTTCAACAAATTGATAAAAATGTTCTTTTCATTTTTGTTGAAAATCCTAATTCAACAAAATGATAAAAATGAACATTTTTGTTCAACAATTCTAATTTGACAAAAAATGAACATTTTTATTTCAACTAAATAATTTGACAAATATGACCATTTTTGTTTCAACTAAACAAATTGACAAAAGCGACCATTTTGGTTTCAACTAAACAAATTGACAAAAGTGATCATTTTGGTTTCAAGTAAACAAATTGACAAAAGTGATCCTTTTGGTTTCAACTAAACAGATTGAAAAAGTGATCATTTTAATCCTTTTATCCTAACCTTTTTATTATAATCTTATTATTATAATGATAACAAACATTTTACAAAAACCATGTTAACAATAAAAATGGAGACTTTATTGTAAATCTATATTTGACAAAATCATATTTCATGTTAACAACAAAAATGAATATTTTATTGTAAATCTAAATTTAACAAAATCATATATTTCATGTTAACGATAAAAATGAATATTTTATTGTAAATATAAATTTAACAAAATCATATATTTCATGTTAACAATAAAAATGATTATTTTATTGTAAATCTAAATTTAACAAAATCATTTTTTTATTTTAACAATTTTATTTAAACAAAAATGTTCATTTTTGTTTTGGCAAATTTTATTTAAACAAAAATGACAATTCCAATTCACCATTCTAATTTTGACAAAAATAATAATTTTCGTCCAATGGTTCTAATACGACAATTTCATCTAAACAAAAATTATATATTTTTGTTTCACTCGTTTCATTACAACCAAATGATCTAGATGTTTTAAACAATTTTATCATAACACAATATCACCAAATGAACAGATCTACATACCACATCCATCACAGATCAAGTCACGAATCATAACAAATAGAAATTAACTATGGATTGGTGGTAATACAATCAGGATTGTTTCTAATTATTTAAGAAGAAGAAATAAAATATAATTCTCACAGTCAATTTAATTCTGAATGGTTCAGATCTGAAATTTGACCAAAATTTAATCTTCCCTGAATCCGTTCTAATCAGTCTAGAAATGCAGATCTCGGGCTCACGAGCACAACGCTTCTGAAATTATTCAATTCTGAGTTCATTTGAGTGAGATACGATTTATTTCATGTTAATAATATTTTAAAATAAATTAGCTAAACAATTAAAATAGATTTTCACCTTCTTCCTCTTTACAGATTAAAGATCGATGGGTTTTTTTACTTGTTTCGATCCTAGGGTTCAATTCTTCATCCAAACCAAGGAGTTTCGCGAAGATCAGAGATCACCACGCCAGAGAGGGGAAGGAGGCACGCCCGGGGGGACCCACGATGCGTGCGACGCCACCTGGGAGGAGCAGCGGCGGCCAATGCATCGGCTGTTCTGGGTGATGATTCTCCTCGGATTCTCAATGAAAAATTGCAAACTTGGTACGGATACGTAGAGGAGGAAGAGTACTTCAAAGTCCTCCAAAGGAACACTTGATTTCGATGAGAGGAGGGGAAGTTATTGTGGAAGAACGTCTATAGCTTTTCGGGCCATTGAATAATGAAGGCGACGGCTACTGTTTAGTATTAGGGTTAGGGTATTTTAATTCTATATTTATAGTAATAAAATAATATTAATTCCTTTAATTATCCGTTTAAACCCATTAGTCCATAACAGCTCCAATTTCTGCCCAGCAAAAGATGTTCCTACCCAATTTCCCCCGTTCCGGACACAATGGGCTAGGTCCCGACAGCTTACACGATCATTTTAAACCTGTTTTTTAATTTAAATCATTTATTTAATTAATTCGATCGTACATTTAAATTTACCGGGGCCACATACGGACTCCGAAAATTCCCGAAAAATAAATCTAGCTATGTTTTGATGATACGGTCCAAACAAAATTAATTTTGTCAAATTTGGAGACCATTTGAAAATGGCCTTTTTAACGGTCGATTAAATTCAGTAGAAATTATTGAATCACAGTTTAATTTACCACGCTGACATATTAATTCCAAAAATTATGAAAAATTAAACTTAGCAATAATTTGACATCCCGGATCCAACAAAAATGGTTTCGTTGAAAACAGAGGCCGTTTGTATAATGGCCATTTATGCGGGCTATAAATTATACTATATTCCATAGCGACTATTATGAACATTCAACTGGTCATAACTTGTTATTCCCGCTATAAAATTTTGATTTTTCGAATTCCTTGGAAAGATAATTTTAAACATATTTAGATATTTTTGGTTTCACTAAAAATCCGCTTTATTTTGAATCTTGTACATTCAGTCAAAGTTCAGATTCAATTTTTCAAACTACCGTGCTATTTCTAATTCCTAGACTTAAAATAATTATATTCGTTCTAACCTCGATTTAAATAAATATTAAATCATTATTATTTAAAATAAATTATTTTAACTATTCAAAATTCATTGAAATAGCCAAAATAAAAATTTAAAATAGGTTTTGATTTTCTGGGTTGTTATAATATCCCCTACTTAAAAGCTTTTCGTCTCCAAAAAGGAAACAATAGTAAAGTAGGAAACAAAACAGAAAGTGCAACATATTGTAAATGTACCTCAACACAAGAGTTACTCAGAGATGTCTACTCTGCACTTGGGATAAGCCTGTTTGATGTTATCCTCGGTCTCCCATGTACAGTCTCTAGGATCCCCGCTCCACTGCACTTTGACTAAGTGGATCCTCTTGTTCCTTAGAACTCGGGTTCTTTGCCAACAATTTTCACTGGCTCCCTTCTCACTACTAAGCTCGGGGTAATATCCAAATCTTTCTGTGTTGCTTCCTCCACTACCAAGTCTGGATCATGAACATGCTTTCGGAGTTGAGACACTTGGAATACGTCATGAACCCTTGGCAACTAGTCAGGCAACTGCACCCTATAAGCGAGAGTTCCAATACTTTCGAGAATAGGGAATGGACCAATGAATCTATGTGCCAACTTCCCAGTCTTCCCAAATCGAATTACACCTCTCAGTGGGGAAACCCTCAAGTACACTTGATCACCAACAGAGTATTCTAAATCCCTTCTTCGTGAGTCTGCATAGCTCTTCTGTCGGCTCTGAGCAGCCAGTAATCGCTTCTTGATGAAATCAACTTTATCTGATGCTTCACGAATCATGTCGGGACCCAATACTAATCGATTGCCTGGTTCCACCCAACATGCGGGAGATCTGCATGGCCTGCTATATAATGCTTCAAATGGCGACATCTGCAAGCTTGTTTGGTAACTGTTGTCATAAGAGAACTCAACCAAGTGCAAGTGATCCTCCCATGACCCGCCAAAATCAAGAATGCATGCTCGCAACAAGTCTTCTAATATGCGGTTCACCCTCTTAGTCTGGTCGTCTGTTTGAGGATGATAAGCGGTGCTCGGATTCAACGTGGTCCCAAGCTCTTGTTGGAATGCTTCCCAGAATTTACTGGAAAATATCGGATCACGGTCACTAACAATGCTACCAGGAACTCCATGTAGTCTGACAATCTCTCTGAAATAAAGCAGTGCCAGACTTCGAGTTGTTCTATTAGATCTGACAGGGATAAAATGGGCAGTCTTCGTGAAAGGATCTACAATCACTCATATACTATCATTCCCTTTTCTGGTTCGGGGAAAGCCATCAATAAAGTCCATAGAAATTTGGTCCCACTACCAACCTGGAACCTCTAGCGGTTGCAGCAATCCTGCGAGCTTCTGTTGATCGCTTTTGACTTGCTAGCAGGTGGGACATCTGGCAACATACATAGAAATGTCTCTCTTCATAGATCTCCACCAAAATGTGCGTTTAAGGTCATGATACATCTTGCTCACCCCTGGATGAATATTGAGCCTAGATTTGTGGCATTCATCCATTACTTCCTTTCTGAGCTCAGGAACGTTCGGAATACAAATTCGGCCTGACAGCCTCAGAACCCCTTTGTCATCAATCTGGAAACTAGTGGGCTCACCTTCCCTAACTCTTTTGCTAATTCTCTGAATAAATTCATCATTCTTCTGAAGAGCAGAGATCCTATCAATCAAGGAAGGTGTAATAATGAGATTGGTGATGATAAGATTGGTGTTGGCCGTATTCTTCCTGCTGAGCGCATCGGCTACAACATTGGCTTTTCCTGGAATATATAAGATGTCCAGATCATAGGCCGCAAGAAATTCTAACCATCTTTGCAGCCTCAAATTCAAATCCCTTTGGGTGAACAGATACTTCAAGGATTTGTGATCAGTATACAATTCGAACTTCTAACCCAAGAGATAGTACCACCATATCTTTAAAGCAAATACGATGGCCATCAACTCAAGATCATGAGTGGGGTATCTTTTCTCATGCGGTTTCAACTGACGGCTAGCATATGCAGTAACTTTGTCCCTTTGCATTAGCACCGCACCAATACCTTCTATAGAAGCATCTGTCCAGACTTTCAAATCTTAAATGCCGTCAATAATGGTTAACACTAGACCAGTGGTCAAACTCAATTTCAGCTCTTGGAAAGCTGCCTCACATTCGGGTGTCCAAATGAACTTTGTATGCTTCTTAGTCAGCTTCGTCAATGGACAAGATAGTTTCGAAAAATCTTTAATGAATTTCCGATAATAGCCAGCCAATCCTAAGAAACTTCTGACTTCTGTAGGAGTGCTAGGCTACTTCCAATCTTGGGTGGCTGAGATCTTCCCTGGGTCTACTGAAATGCCTTTCCTTGATATAACATGGCCGAGGATTTTCACCTCTTTTTGCCAGAATATACATTTTGATAATTTGGCTTTCAACACATTCTTTCTCAAGATTTCCAGAACTTCTTTCAGATACTTTTCATGCTCAGCAGTAGATTTAGAAAAGATTAAGATATTATCGATGAAAACCAGCACGAATTTATTTAAGACATCCCGGAATACTCTGTTCATCAGATCGACAAAGTAGGCTGGAGCGTTACATAAGACGAAGGGCATTACTAGTCATTCATAGAATAAGTTTGGCTCTCTGAAAGCGGTCAAAGGAACACATTCTTCGGTAATGCGCAATTTATGGAAGCCTGTAGCTAGGTCCATCCTAGAGAATACTTGCGCTCCATTCAAACGATCCAATAGATCATTAATACGCGGCAACGGATATTTATTTTTCAGCATTTGCTTATTGAGGTCATGGTAGTCCACATATAGTCTGAGAGTACCATCTGTCTTCTGGACAAACACCACTGCTGCACCCCAATTTGAGAAGCTAGGCATGATCATACCCTTCCACAAAAGTTATTTAGTTTGATTGCTCAGCTCCTCTTTTTCTTTCAGTGTCATTCTCCGAATAGGATGCACAGCTGGCCTTGCATTCGGAACTAAGTCAATCCTGAAGTCGATCTCTCTGCGCAGAGGTAAGCTATCAACTTCTTCAAACACATCTGCATATTCTCTGACAACAAGAATATCCTCAATAGAAGTAGGAGTGACTTCTAGAGAAGGCCAGAATTCTTTCCTGTCAGTTGTTGAGCCATGACATGGTATAAATATATCTTTGAGCTTAGTTTTAAATTTGACAATCCTTTCTGCACATTTGACATCGGACTCACATTTTGTTAGCAAATCCATCCCAAGAATAACATCATATCCAGAAAAATTCATAACGATCAGATCGAAAGGAAACTGGTAGCGAGAATAAGAAACAGGCACTCCACAATACTGATTGAGAATAAGAGAACCTCCTATCGGACTATGGGCTCTAATCAATTCTTTAAGTTTTCTTGGTTTCAATTTTAACTTTTTAATTGTATCACTAGAGATAAAACTTCGTGAGCACCGATGTCAAACAATATTGTAATAGGAATGTTCTTAATATTAAGAGTACCTCCTAAAACATCGGGTTTACTTGCTCCCTTGGGAGAAGCTGGTGCAGCCGCTCCATCATAGTCATAAGCCACCTTAGATTTCTTCAGCAGTGGGCAATTCTTGACGATATGCTCTGTCTTATGGAAATTAAAGCATTCCCTGTTGTCGCAAGAATTCTGGCTAGGTACTGACTCATTTCTCCTTGGCCTTTTTGGAGCTTGGCATTCATAGTCAAAGTGCCCCCATCTTTTGGCAATTGAAGCATTTCACCTTGGATTTGTCTCTTTTGCTTACTTGAGGCTTGGCGGTAGAAGAATTGCTCGCCTCTGGTTTCCTGTCAGCTTGCTTCCTTTTGTTATTATAATGATTCTTCTCCCTATCTGGTTGCGAATTTCTGTCATTGTCCTCATGGCGGCAAGCCATCTCGATCACCTCATTAAATGGGAGCTTAATGTGTGTTGTGACTCTGTTCAGATATTTCCTGGAGAGGCCATTAATGAATCTTTTGTTCTTCTGGGCTGGGTCCCGAATTAATTCTGGATCATAGCGTGAGAGTTCTTCAAACTTCTGCACATATTCTGAAACAACCATATCTCCTTGCTGTAAATTGGCAAATTGATTGTGGAGTCGCTCTACTTCCTGCGGAGGAATAAACTTCTCTTTGAAGAGTTCTTTGAATCTGCCCCAAGACTTGTCGGCCTCATTATTGCCAATTATGACAGTATCCCACCAATTTTCAGCCTCATCTTTCAACAGCCATGATGCCAAAAAGCGCTTGCGGTGATCTTCTAATTCCAGGCCTCCAAATATTTTCTCGCAAAATTTTCAGCCAAGACTGTGCTTCTATTACTGTCTCTCGCCCGGTGAATGATACACCCCCTAAATTCCTGAACATCTTGGCCACCTTGTCCAAGTCAAAAGGTTGTGGGGGTGGAGGTGTTGGTGTTACAGCCTCGGGAGTGGGCTGCCTCTAAGCAGTGGGAGTCTCATCTCTTGCTTGTCCTCTAGCCCTACCTCTGCCTCGGGCTCTAGCTCTCGCTCTAGTGCTCATTTTCTAGTTAGTTATGTACCATCAATGAAAGAGTCAGACTAACGGAAATGATAATTTTAAAGGAAAGGTTAAAACTAGAGACATATGGAAAGATGATAATGATGTTATGACTGAATAATATGTGTTATTCTATTGTGCTCATTCTAGGACATTACTAATCCTATCTCTAATGAGCTACTCGCCTTAGAATACTGCTGAATCTATCTAGACGAATTGTTTTGAAAATGTTATACTCTGAAGCTAAGGTTAACCTTTAGCTCTGATACCAACTGTGACGACCCAAAACTTCTATAGTACGAAAGCAAGGATAATCATAGGAATATAACATAGTTACAACAATAGAAGATCCCAGGTAACATCATAACACATAAATCATTGCAGCGGAAATCGGAATGTCATCAACATCACAACGTCAAAGACATCAGAGTGCACAGTTACAGGATACACTTAGCAAATAGAAGTCTCAACAAAAAGAAATAAGTCTCAATCTCCATCAAGTACATCATAATCAAAAGATGTCTAAATGTCTCAAAGCTTAAATAAAAGATAAAATGATCTTCATCTTCAGCCCACAAGCATGTTCTAACCCAGCATATTGCATAAATACCTAAACCTGTCACTTGGTTGCCCGTGTGAAAAGAGGGCACACGAGTTTGCAAAGTGAAACAAACTACGAGTCAGTCATGGGACTGGTATGAGAAATCTTTCCTAACTTATCTAACAATATGGCTAATCATAGGACCACGCCGCTAACACAGAACGGGTTTACTTCATTGGATTGCCAGTGCAGAAGTTTAATAAATTTTTATTCAAAAACAACGCAATGCTTTTTAGAAAAATGAAATCATTATAAGACTCAAGTCGCATCACACAATGCAACGCAAACCGGAGGATAGAGTTTTACCATATAATGATCAAACATGCTTGATACGTAGAAAATAATATTTTAATATTATTATTAGTGTCTAATCCGTTTTAAAATACTTCAAAGTAAATGTATCAATCCTAGACGGCATAGCTACCATATACTATGTCGTAATATATAGGTTTGCAATCAAAACCGTAATGTCGGATCGGAAATTGGGTTTCCATCATGAGTCGAGACTAGGGATGGCTCCTCACCAACTCTAGACACTCTAGCAATGCCTCAGGATTCGGATGCTGGCGAACCCTTGGAAGCGGTAGGGCCAGCCCAGAAATACTTTAGTGGATTGGCAATTCCTGAACACACGCTTCGCAATCCTATTGAACCTATAATTTTGTCACTATCGACCAATAAATCTGAGGTACCTTATAATCCATCATCCACATAAGTAAAAAAGTCTGGGCTTGTAAACGCTGACACCACTTCTAGTTAGAAAGAAACGTGTGCACTCCCTACGGTCTTTATCCTATTTTTGACTCATACCGGGGTGTAAGGCTCGCGAGGTAACGCTATATACAAAGTTATGCCGAAATAGGCTATGCTTTGATCATCAGCCACGAAGCTCTGCTTTTCAACAAAAGCCTCGATCAATTGCATCTTGGCATGCCACATTGACAATCCATGCCATGCAATCGATAACTACCAATATATAACCTCTGAGCTCATGCATCTCAGAGAAGGGTGTTAAGCAAGAGAATAAATCCTCCGCCACCAATCAGATATATATTAAATAGAAATCATTTTACATGGAATGAAATCCAATGTCAGACACACATCCATTTTCAAGTTTGTTCTGGGTCTGATCAAAACCGGAGTCACCTTATTCCTCGTCCCGTATGTCTGATACGGAAGAGATGTGCTCGCTTATCCGAACAATCAACAAGTACGTCCGGACAACTACCACTTTAACCCTTTACTGGGAGATAACCAATGCCGGGAATCAGTAGTTATCCATTCGATGTGAAGATCGTCGGTCTTCAATCGCCGTCTTCAATATCTTCGATTTAAATCGTCGTATAATCATTTGAAATGAGATTGAACTCGGTTTTTTCAAATGATTCTCGCATATATATATAATGTATAAGCATTTCATATCGTTAATAGTATTTAATAACAATTTATCGCTATTTTTATTTATATAAAAATAGCTAAATTAAATTTAATGATGCTTCGGGTCAATTGGCGGCCCTAGCGCTGTTTTTATCAAAATTTGATTTACACATATCTCGAAATCTAACCGTTGGATTTTAACAAAATTTAAATCGTTGGAGAGATCTTCCCAAAACGGTCCTAAGGTCTCAGATTTGGAAAAACTCGACGGTCGGATCTTTCGGTATAATCGTTTAAAGCTACGATTCCGAAACGCGAACTCCAATGCGTGATTCGTTTAATTTTAATATATATATATATAACTATATATAAATATAGATCATTCGATGATTCCACAAACATGTTTAACATGCCAAATAAAATATAATTCATTTTCTACATTTTCCTAATGTACGGTTTGGCGATAAAAATGCCAATAAATTTATACACAAATTCTAATGTATATACAACAACAACAACAAAGCCATATATCCCAAACAAGTTGGGGTTAGCTAGATATGGAACCCAAAATTAAAATAAAATAAAATTAATAATGATGATAATAATAATATACATAAAGGGTTTAAAATAACCAATCAAATAAAAAGTCGTCCGATAAAGGGTTTTTTTAAATAATAATAATAATAAGTAAAAATGTTCAATAAAAGTGAAATAAATTCTAAAATAGTAATAAAAAGTAAAAAGGTTCAGTAAACGTGAAATAGTCTTTAAAAAAAATCTATGGTTTTAGTACATGGATTGCCAATTTCCATGCACTCCTATCAACTACCAGCTCTTCCGATAAACTCCAGTTACTTAAATCTCTCTTTATTATCTCCTTCCATGTCATTTTAGGTCGACCTCTACCTCTCTTTGGGCCTTCGGCGTGGCCTAGAATTCCAGCGCGTACAGGTGCATCGTATGGTCTACGTTGGATATGTCCAAACCATCTCAAGCGGTATTGGACTAACTTCTCTTCAATAGGTGCAACTCCAAGTTTTTCCCGAATATCCTCATTTCTAATCCGATCTCGTCTGGTATGCCCATAGCTCCGACACAGCATTCACATCTCTGCTATACTTATCTTCTGGACGTGTTGCCTCTTAGTATTTAAAAAACCCTTTATATACAAATTCTAATGTATATGTTGGAGATAAAAATGTCACCTAGATTTATATACAAATTCTAATGCAAATTTTGATGGTTTCATTTTGTTAACAATTCTATGTTGACAAAATGTACAAAAGCGATGTTTTCATCGTCCTCTTTTCTAGCATGTTAAAAATAATGTTTTTAACATACAAATATTTTCTAACATTTATTTTCTAGCAATGTTAAAAATAATGTTTTTAACACTTTTATGATTTCTACCATATGTTTTCTAACATGTTAAAAACATGATTGTTAACATTTATATATCTTCTAACATATGTTTTCTAATAAATCACTTTTACATTAAAAATGGAATTCTTAATGTTTCAACATTTTTATTCAAACAGTCAATATTTCTAATGAACCAAACTTTACATTAAAAATATGGTTTTTAATGTTTTCAACACTTTTTTCTAATATGAACAATTCTCATATGAATCATTCTTTTTATAAAAATGAGATTTTTAATGTTAACATGCTTTTATGTTAAAATGAACATTTTCTAGTGATTCATTCATTACATTTAAAATAAGGTTTTTAATGTTATCATGTTTCTATATTTAACATGAACACTTTTTCTAGCTTCTTACATTACATTAAAAATGTGGATTTTTAATGTAAACATGTTTTTATTTCAAAACATCAACATTCCTCAATTTTCTTACATTACATTAAAAATGTGGATTTTTAATGTAAGTATGTTTTTATCTTTAAAACATGAATATTTTTTCTAGTTTCTAACATTACATTAAAAATATGAATTTTAAAGTAAACATGTTTTTTTATCTTTATTTTAATTCAACAAAATGATGGAAATTGATATTTCATTTTTGTTGAAAATTCTAATTCAACAAAATGACAAAATTTGGTATTTCATTTTTGTTGAAAACTCTAGTTCAACAAAATGATAAAATTTGGTTTTTTTTTTTTTTTTTGAAAACTTTTGTTCGACAAAATGGCAAAAATGTTTATTTCATTTTTGTTGAAAACTCTAGTTCAACAAAATGATAAAATTTGGTATTTCATTTTTGTTGAAAACTCTAGTTCAACAAAATGATAAAATTTGCTATTTCTTTTTTTTTTAAAAAAAAAATCTAGTTCAACAAACTGATAAAAATGTCCTTTTCATTTTTGTTGAAAATTCTAATTCAACAAAATGATAAAAATGAACATTTTTGTTCAACAATTCTAATTTGACAAAAATGAACATTATTATTTCAACTAAATAATTTGACAAATATTACCATTTTGGTTCCAACTAAACAAATTGACAAAAGTGTCCATTTTGGTTTCAACTGAACAAATTGACAAAAGTGATGATTTTGGTTTCAACTAAACAAATTGACGAAATTGACCATTTTGATTACAACTAAACAAATTGACAAAAGTGCTCATTTTGGTTTCAACTAAACAAATCGACAAAAGTGATCCTTCTGGTTTCAACTAAACAAATTGACAAAAGTGATCATTTTAATCTTTTCATCCTAACCTTTTTATTATAATCTTATTATTATAATGAAAACAAACTTTTGAAAAAAACCATATTAACAATAAAAATGGAGATTTTATTGTAAATCTATATTTGACAAAGTCATATTTCATGTTAATAATAAAAATGAATATTTTACTGTAAATCTAAATTTAACAAAATCATATATTTCATGTTAACAATAAAAATGAATATTTTATTGTAAATCTAAATTTAACAAAATCATATATTTCATCTTAACAATAAAAATGAATATTTTATTGTAAATCTAAATTTAACAAAATCATATTTCATGTTAACAATAAAAACGAATATTTTATTGTAAATCTAAATTTAACAAAATCATATATTTCATGTTAACAATAAAAATGAATATTTTATTGTAAATCTAAATTTAACAAAATCATTTTTTTTAACAATTTTATTTAAAAAGAATGTTCAATTTTGTTTTGACAAATTTTATTTAAACAAAAATGACAATTCCAATTCCCCATTCTAATTTTGACAAAAATGATATTTTTTGTCCATTGGTTCTAATATGACAATTTCATCTAAACAAAAATTATATATTTTTGTTTCACTCATTTTATTACAAACAAATAATCTAGATGTTTTTGACAATTTTATCATAACACAATATCACCAAATGAACAGATCTACATACCACATCCATCACAGATCAAGTCACGAATCATAAAAAATAGAAATTAACTATGGATTGATGATAATACAATCAGGATTATTTCTAATTATTTAAGAAGAAGAAATAAAATAGAATTCTCAACGTCGATTTAATTATGAATGGTTCAGACCTGAAATTTGACCAAAATTTGATCTACTCTGAATCCTTTCTAATCAGTCTAGAAATGCAGATCTCGGGCTCACGAGTGCAACGCTTTTGAAATTATTCAATTCCGAGTTCGTTTGAGTGAGATACGATTTTTTTTTATGTTAATAACATTTTAAAATAAATTAATTAAATAATTCACCTTCTACCTCTTTACTGATTATAGGCTGATGTTTTTTTACTTGGTTCGATCCTAGGGTTCAATTCTTCATCCAAACCGAGGAGCTTCGCGACGATCAGAGAACCACGCCGAAGATGGGAAGGAGGCGCGCCTGGGGGGACCCACGCGGTGGCGTGCGATGGCACCTGGGAGGTGCGGCAGCGAACAATGCGTCGGCTGTTCGGGGTGATGGTTCTCCTCGAATTCTCAATGAAAAATTGCAAACTTGGTATGGATACGTAGAGGAGGAAGAGTACTTCAAAGTCCTCCAAAAGAGCACTTGATTTCAGTGAGAGGAGGGGAAGTTATTGTGGAAGAACGGCTGGAGCTTTTCTAGCCATTGAATAACGAAGGCGGCGGCTACTGTTTAATATTAGTGTTAGGGTATTCTAATTCTATATTTATAATAATAAAATAATATTAATCCCTTTAATTATCCGTTTAAACCCGTTAGTCCATAACAGCTCCAATTTCAGCCCAGCAAAAGATGTTCCCACCCAATTGCCCCCGTTCCGGACACGATGGACAAGGTCCTGTCAACCCAAATGATCATTTTCAACCTGTTTTCTTTAATTTAAAATTTATTTAATTAATTCGATCGTGCATTTAAATTTACCAGGGCCACATACTGACTCCGAAAATTCCCGAAAAATAAATCTATCTATGTTTTGATGATACGGTCCTAACAAAATTAATTTCATCGAATTTGGAGACCGTTTGAAAAATAGCCATTCTAACAGTCGATTAAATTCAATAGAAATTATTGAATCACAGTTTAATTTACGACGCTCATGTATTAATTCCAAAAATTATGGAAAATTAAACTTAGCAATAATTTGACATTCCGGATCTGACAAAATTGGTTTCGTCGAAAACGGAGGTCGTTTGTATAATGGCCATTTATACGGGCTATAAATTATACCATCTTCCATAGCGACTATTCTGAATATTCAATTGGCCATAACATTTTATTCCCGCTACGAAATTTTGATTTTTCGATTCGTTCGAAAGATATTTTTAAAAAGATTTAAATATTTTCAGTTTCACTAAAATCTGTTTTATTTTGAATCCTATACATTCAGTCAAAGTTCATATTCAAATTTTCAAACTACCGTGTTATTTCTAGTTCCTTCTAGAATTAATATAAATATATTCGTTCTAACTTCGATTTAAATAAATTTTAAATCGTTATTATTTAAAATAAATTATTGTAACTATTCAAAATTCATTGAAATAGCCAAAATAAAAATTTTAAATTGGTTCTGATTTTCCGGGTTGTTACATTATACTTTTCTTGTGCATAGTTTGACTTCACTCGCTTTCTAGATCCTCCTTCCAAGAGAGTTGCTTTAACAGAGAGTGAGTCTCGCGTGCTTGAAATTATCTCTAAAGCATTTGAAGAACCGCGGAGTCGGTCAGTTTTGTTGACCTAGGATAAACCGCGTCAATATAACCTTCTCCCTGATGGGCAAAAGATCTTAGGGTTTCCACCCATTCGTTTCTTAGGATCCAAGCATTTGACTTTGGGTTTAAACATGTTCACTATTTCTTCTCCTTTGTTTCTAGGTTTCCTTATTGGGATTGTTACTTTCTTTTTAAAGCAACTATAATTTACAAGACATTCATTCCTGAATTTCCCTTTGTATTTACATTTGACCAGGGGCCTTAGTTTCTGAAGTTGTAACTCTCACCGATGCTCTAGATCTATCCATCATTGCTATCAAGATGCTGGTTGAATCAACCGTTGAGCTACCGGCTAAAAGATTAAAACATGACACTTTGTTCCTCTTTCTCATGATGCCATTGTTGAGGTTGTTGATCAAGAAGTTCCTGTCTCTACAACCCCTGCCGTTGATTCTACCGTGGTGTCTATTGTTGTCTCTTCCGAGGGTACCCTTGGTAGAGAATGTGAGGGTCATGTTCTAACGTAGACCTTTCCAAGTATGTCAGAAGTGGACAAGCATGTCATGGCCCAAATTTCCACTTCTCAACATGTCGAGCCTTCGAGGCTTCCCGCACCCCCAATGAGCATTGATGACTTTGTGGAGCTTTCTCTTTCTTGTCCTCGAGCTACAAAAATTTCATTACCTTTCACTTCTTCAGACGTGGAAGATTTTTATCAACATTTAATCAATTGGCAGCTCTCGGTATAGATTTTTCTTTATTAATCCTTCTTTTATCTTTAACTCGTTATGATGGATAATTGGATCCTATTTCTTTCCTTGGTTACTAAGACGGCTTTTGTCTAAAGCAACTCCTTCTTCTTCTTCTCTTGAGGTAACTCAACTCCGGGAAGCTAACGAGGCTTTAAATGATGAATGCGAGAGGTTGAAAGCTTCACTTGAACACGCCGAAGCAGCCCTCGAAAAAGAAAGGCAGACGAAGAATTTATCACCTAACCAAGTTTCGGCCTTAGAGCACTAAATTGCAGAAAATGTGGTTAGTCATGCTGACGAACTTAAGAGGAAGGATGAGAAGCTCTGCCATGCTACGTGGATAATTTATGAGTTTAAAGGCAAAATGACTAACTTTTTGCAAGTTCACCTTCCGCAGATCAAAACTGAGTACTACGAGATGTCTTATTTCATGTTTTCTCTTATAACCTTTGGATTCTTCCCGAGATTCAAACTACTATCGTCCCTTCTTTCATTAGGGATAAAGTTATGGAAAGGATTGGGTCGGGCAACCAAGGATTCGAGATGTCTCAGAAGGGAAAACTCAAAGCTGATGATCTCTTATACATTGATGACCTTTCTAACGACTCTAGTGACGAAGAGGAGTATTCATCTTTTGTTGATGATGATGGAGGTGATGATGGTGGTTGACCCGACGGCGATGATCGTCGAGATGAGAATGATAAGGATAGGAATGATCCTTCTGTAGCTGCTAGGGTTTCACCTGATTCCACAAGAACTAGTTATGATTCCATAGGTGCTCGTGCTTCTCGAGATTCTGACGCTCCCCCACCTAACAAAGGTGGTTCTTCTGAGGCCTTAGGAGGAAAACAGTTTACCTAACCCGAGGTTTCTCTTTCCCAGGTACAACCTTTGCTTCTTATTATGCCTTTCTCTTGTTTTTATACGGTAGTAACCGGTTTTCTATCATTGTATTATATACACCAAAAGAAATATCGTCTCTCGACTTAGAGCAGAATTAGATAAAAAAACAGAAAGAAATAACTCAGTCATATATAGAGCAAGAAAGGTTGTTAAAAGACTATAATGTTTTATCTAAAAAATATCACAATCTAGAGAAGAGTACATCTAAGCTCAAGTCTTATAAGGAGAATGAAGCGGCACCCAGACTAAGAATGCCCGCAAGCATAGGGAAGTTCTTCGGGAGAAAAACAATGAACTAATGACCCTATTTTAGATGTTGATTGAGGATAGAGATATCTTAGTTAATTTTTTGTATGAAGTCTATAAACGATACACCACGGTGGATTTTTCTTTTCTAGGGGAGCATGATGGCGGTTTAATACGCTGCCTCCATAGGCTTTATTTGGATGAGTTTGGGTCACACCCACATCCCGGGGCTTGTAGGAATCTTAAAAGGGTTCACTCAATTTCCAGGGATCTTCCCCAAGAAAAGATTAAGTATAACAAAGATAGATTTATCATTGAACTATTTAAAAGGTAGATTTTGTATGAGCAGGAAGAGCATTTGTAAACTTGATATTATGAATGTATGAAATGTGCTTGTACCTCTACTTGTTATTTACGGTTGTTGATTCCTTTATTTATACTATGATAGAATTTCATTTATCATGAAGACGCATTACGTTTGATCTATGAGCTGAGAAAGGAATTTTCAACAACACCTCACATTTTTAGAAGAAAGCGTTTTCTAAGAAAGCTTAAGAGTATTTACACGAAATTCCCTCATCTCTCCCTTAACTTCGTGGGTGAAGACTGTGAGGTAATTTTAAAAAGGCTTAGGACTGAACATGTCGAGTTGATATGTAAACGATAGGTGTACCGAAACATGAGTCTGAACCCATATAACCCTGTTTGGCTTACAAGTGTAGCAAAATGATTAAAAACTGGCTAGAAATAAATTTTACATAAAAACTTTTATCTAGAAGATTAATACCATCCCTTTGGGTAAAATGACATGTGTAACCACTTTCTTTTGTTTTTGTGAGCACGCCTGTTAACATGAGATTTTTCCACCTCAAGATGAGTTGTCATTAATTGTTGAGAAATAGGGCAAGACAAATAAGGGACCCTCTGTATCTAGAGAGAGAATGATCTTGCTTCGAGATTTAAATATCATGCATTTGAATGAGATAATAGATGCTATGAAAGGTCAACTAGAAAATAAGACAACCTTATACTTGGATTGAAGACGTATATAAAGACTAAACCCGCTATTGAGTTCGAAGATGAGTTAAGAGGTTTACGCTAATGCATCACTGACTTGGAACTTGAGTTAGATAATGTTAATACAAAATGTAAGACATGGGAACACTCCTTCAAAAATAACCCTATCATAACGGTGTCCCAGCCTTCAAGTGTTGTGACTGCGCCAAGGGCTACCGCTTCCCAAAAGTATTTTTATTTGAAGAACCCCCACAAGGGTTAGAGGAATCAGTCATTTCTGACTGGTGCAAGAAAGTGATAGCTGAGATGAAGAGTATCTACGACACCAAATGGATCAAGCATTCGACCTTGTTAGCCGGTACGTTGATCAAATTAGGCATTTATAGGGGAAAACATTATCTATATGCTATTGTCTTTGAGTTGGAGAAAGACAACAAGTCTCTTAGAGCCATGTGCAGGGCTTATGATAGGGCTTTGAAACTTCAGGTCAAACCTTTTGACAACGTTGCTGAAGCTAGCAGAAAGGTGCATAAACTTAACAAGCTCCTAAGCATCGCAATTCGTCATGCCATCAATCCCCCATTTCCCGAGGATGAAGGGAATTAGGGTGTTTAATTGTGTTGGTAATTGTAATGTGTACATATCCATACCTAAATAGTCAATGATGCAACTCTTGTAAATGAACTTGTAAATCGTGTGTTACTTGTCATGTGACTTATTTCTTGTATTGAATAGAAATAACAATGATTTGTACATAAGAGGTTGAAGAAGTCTACCCGAACGAGATGGAAGACGGTTATCTTTGTTCGAACACCCTTCAAAAACAGACTTTGAATTTCCCTTTAAGTTTTGTTTTGCTGATCCCTCTCCGGGAGTGAATCTTTAGGTCTTTGTTATCTAAATGAGAGAGCCAACAAAAGATGGCAAGAGTGCATTTTCTGGTAATGACTGTAATCTTTGGTAGACATTTAAAATCGGAGTTTTAGGATGAAATCCAGGAATTCTACTCCGGTAATAACAGAAGTTTTATATCCAACTCAGATTGCTTAACAAAGAACCAAAAACTCACTCCTGGCGTTTTGACAGATATTCTGAATTAACCCAGATTTGGGTATTTAATAGAAGTCCCGAACTAACCCAAATTCGGGCATTTAATAGAAGTCCCGAACTAATCCAGATTCGAGTATTTAATAGAAGACCAGAAACCCATTTTTGGTAATTAGTTTTGTTTCCCCCTCTGGGTTTGATTTTAGAAGCATAGGATGTACATGCTTCCTGATCCACTCTCTGGGCTTTTGGTTATCAAACCAAAGGATGTACGTGCTTTGTTGGCCACTTTATGGGTATATGCGTCCGGTGCGCTTTGCAAGCTTATCCACAAGTAGGGCCCAAGGACTTACCCGACCACCCTCCAGGAGGCGCCTTACCCTGACCATCATAGGCGATGATAAGGTCTTAAATGCTTAAATCGTTCATTGTAGATGCAGAATTAAGGGTTACTCTTTTGATTCTTTACCCTGGCCATCGTAGGCGGTGATAGAGGCTTACATGCCACCCCCTCCAAGGGGTGCCCTATCCTGACCATCGTAGGCTATGGTAAGGGTTTGCGTTCACTTATGTGGGTAATGCTAAACATAAGCAGAGGTAGAACATGCTCTTCTACGAGCAGAGGTAGGAAGTGCTTAGTTCATAGCAGAGGCAGGGCGTACTCTTCTACGAGCAGAGGAAAGGCTGGTTAATTAGATGCTCTGTCATGACCGTTTCTGGTGTGGGTCGGAGGCTTGCGCTTTTGATGCTTTAACCTAGCCCTTTCTGATTCGGGCACGGAGAAAGGCTTACACATCACTCTTATCCGGGGATTGCCTTTCCCTGGTCGACTCGGGGGTGACAAGGGTTTTTATCCATTTGTGATTTGACACACCTTAGGGCATTTCAAGTTTTGAGGGGGTTTCCATTCTTGAAATTAGGTAGACTATCCTTTTCTCAAAGAATCTATTGTTGTAGTTAGCTATGTATTCTTTACATATCTATGTAGCTTTCCTTGGCTTAAGAAGTTGATAATCATTCCTTCTAAGACTCTGCAAAGATTGGTTTCATGTCCATTCATCATATGGTAGTAGCAATAAGGTCCCCCCAACTTGGTTTTGTTCTTGGGTTTCTTCTTTGGTGAAGGCCAAAAGTTTAACTGATTCTTAGTTTGAAAGTAAATACCCTCAATTGATGTAGTAAGCTCGCAACCTTTTGGAAATCATAATTCGAAGGCTTTCTTTCAATGTTGGAACTTAGCCTTTTTGCCACACGATTCTATTATTTCCTCTTTTCCTTGAACTTTCTTTTAGTCGTGCCTTGATACAAGGATGTACTCCTTCTAGATTCTTTTGCAGTAGGATATGCAGAACCTTATTCAATCCTTTGCCCAAATATTGTTCTTTAGCTTGTGTTTGAATGGCTTCCTTGATACGAAGAAAATGATTATGTTTTTCTGTAGAATTGCTTAGGGCAAAGATCAGGGTTGGTCCCAAATGGAAAGGGTTAATGCTCCAATGATCAAGGTCGTAAGGCTCTACATCTCCCTCTTTATCTCGAATGCATAAGGTTTCCAACATAAACTTCTCGAATGTCCATGGCCCATTAATGCTTGATGTAACCATGGGAAGCTCACTAGTTACTCGTAGAGACCTTTTATTCATGATTTCTTCTTCTTCAAAGTCTAGTCCAACCTTAGATGAAACAACACAGTTAGATGTAGGGTACGGTTAACCACAAGGATGCAGGTTCAAGCCCTCCTTCTAGCACCAAAATGTTAACGATATTTTTTGTCAACATCGGAGATTAACCTATGAAAGTGGACCTAAGAGGAAATTGGGGTTATTTAGCTTTCACGAGTTTGAGTTCGTTCACTGTTTCCTAGATACCAAGGTTTAGAGCCCAAAAGATTAGTTACTCTTCCCTCAATGGGGTGTGCATCATGCTTAAGCAACTCAAAAACCAATAGTTATCTTGGAACAAGGGTTCCCTATGCATAATCCTCAACAAAAGGCTAAACGGCTTGTTGGAAGGGGTTCTGTAAGAACTCTTCGGAAGAGTCTAATCAGGAGTAGGAACCTGTGGCCATGTAGGAAGTCTAAAATAATTTATGTCGGAAATAGCTAAGAAATTACATAAGAAACTCATAAAAAATATGCTAAGTGTCAACCCGCTCTTTATTGATCTTTGATTTGGAATACATGCGTGATTACAATAGAAATCCTCAGATTGATTTAGAAATTAGGGTTTACTCTAGAGGAAAAGAGTAAAAGAATGAGAATGAGAAAATCGTCCCCAAAGTGAGACCCCTGGGGTCCTATTTATAAACAAATCAGGGTCCCCTTTTTCTATTGGGCCAGCAGAAGCCCTTGTCAACTGCTTTTTCCATTGCTTCTAGAAGTTTCAGCTTTCGAACGTTTTTTGAGGTGCCAGTTCTGGCTCTCGGAAGGATGGTCCCGATCTTTGGAGATTTTCCTACCTTCTTTGCATTAATACCAAGCTTGTCGGTATGGATAGCTTTAGGGAGGGTTTAGGCTTCTGGATAAAGGCTTCAGGTTATAAGCTTCTGTATGTAGGCTTCTGGTCTTACTATTAACACTTTCTAGAGCTTGCCTTCCTAATTCGAGTGAATGGTTACGGATCCGCCACCTCTGTCGGTATCGAAACTAAGTAGATTAGTGTGGATAGTTTGTTTCTCTTCAAGATTAGTAGATTTCTGAAATGTATATTCGCTTTTTGAAGGGTTCCTTCTGGTGCTGTATTTGTTTGGTAAAGTGAACTTTCGATGATCATCTGATTACGATCTCGGTAGCTGGCTCCTGGATGATTCTCCTATGCTTCAATCTCTGTTTCTTTAATGCTTACATCCCTTGATGTATCTGTATTAAGCAAGTTAATATCGATAGCCCTTTCATCCCTTCAGGTCTCGGTTTGTAGGATTCCTGGTCTCTTCCTTCATTGGTTTCCGGTTTTGGATGACCCTTTGTTGTTTACTCATCATGTCAGAACAACCTGTTGGTATCCTTTCTTTGTATTACTCTTGAGCTCTTTTCTTTAGTGATGGTGCCGGCTGCCTGACTTCTGGGTTGCTCTCCTAAGGTTGTGACGGTCCGTTACCCCTTCATCGATAGCATGTCTCGGCATTAATTTAGGTAGTAACATTGACAGTTCATCAAAAAGTTAGCAAGTTAGAGCTTAAATTATAAGACAACAATTCTCCAAGTAAGTTTCAGGAATTTATTTTAGCATGAGGTATTTCAAACTTGGTTCCTCGATCCCCTGCTAACTTGGCTCAGTCCGAGGCTAAATTCCAATATTTAGTGGACCCTCAGAGAGGTTTAGACGAAAGTGCTATAGAGGACTGCGTTAGCGCCGTAAATCTTGAATTGAAAATTTAATTTTAAGGAATAGAAAATGGCAGCTATTCACCATGTTTACAAAAGTAAAGTGGCGTAAATTAGAGCACCCAAATTGAGGTTCTTTCTTATAAAAAGCACGATGCAAAATACGAAAGGGCAAGGGCTTCTTTTGGAAGTCAACAAGGATTATGAAAATTCCCTCTGGCTTCAAACAATGTTTATCGGTAGCGTCGAAGTCATTTGACATAAGGAAAAGAAGTTTAAAGAAGTGTTATTCTTTATTCTCCAATACATTTCCGATCCTGTTTCACCTCAGATTTTATAGAGAAGATTCAAAAAAATGTGATATTGACTTGTATAATACTTTTTGTATTCTATATTTTATATAACTTAGTTCTGAGTGTATGTTCTGAAATATGATTTATTCTGGATGATTGTCTAGAAGTTTTTTCGATAATTTGACCTTGCGAAAATCATCTTTAACTATTATGGCATATTGAAAGAAATAAAAAATGAATTCAGATTTTTGAGTATAAGTAACTTGTAGTTCAGTTAATTCATACTTGAGTGATTAGTCAGTTGTGATAATGAATTACCTTTTTCCTAAAGCAGCACATGTACGAAACTTTATTTTGTTCCAACGTCTAGGACTAAAATTTATTTGGCTTGAAAGATCTGTAACCCTGATTCGGGGGTTATAATAGTAGAAGTTTAGAGCTTCCTTCGGCTCAGAGCAATGAAGACCCGGATTTAGGTATTAAGAGATTTAAAAGAACGGAAATTTAAATCGGAGATAATAGATACGCAGCTTCTTTCGCTTTAAGAAGTTCAGAAACCCAGATTAGGATATTAAGATAACAGATGTCCAGAAATTCTCTTCTAGAAATAAATCGATCAAAGCATCTTTAGAAGACCCAGATTCGTACAATAAGAGATTAAGGAGTTTGAAATGTCCTCTTCCATCCTTAACAATGACGAAGCCATTTATGGCTGTAATAAAAGCCCAGAATGTCCACTTTTGGTTTGAATGATGAAGCCATCTTTGGTTTTAATAGAAGTTCGGAATGTCCTCTTCCGGTTTGACTTAGATATGAAGGCACTTTTGGTCTTAATATATTTTGAGTCATTATAGGCTTTTTCTAAAGTAGAGGCTTGGCATGCTTTAGTGCTCTCTCCGAGCTTTTGTTCCCTTCTATGGGATAGGACATAAATAGAGGTAATGTATGCTTGTGCCGAAGCAGAGGCTGGGCTTGATCTTAAAAGGATCAGAGGCACAACTTGCTTCATTCAGAGTCGGGCGCCTGTCTCCGAGCTTACCTGCCCCTCCTCTAGAGGACGCCTTAAACTTGCCCTTGGACGTGGTAAAGGGCTTGTTGTGCATCATCCTGGCTTGAAGTCGTGGCTGGCGACTTAACTTCTTCCCTTTAAGAGGCGCCGAGGATATACCAGAGGATTAGAGCCAAGCATGTGATGCCTTGGACTTATCCCCTTCCCTTTAGGGGGGAAGGACCCGGAATATACCCAAGAATTTCTAAACTAATCCATCATGAGATGGGTATTTCATCCCCAACCAAGTAGAATCTCTTATTATCCATACGTAGAAAATATTAGGACAAAGCTATATTGTATTGAATCCGTTGCTTTTCCTTGACATACTCACCAAGTTTTCCTTTCCTTATGAAAGAGGCAATCATCTTCTCCAGTGATCTACATTTATTGGTTCCATGACCGTTAATTTGATGGTAGAGGTAATAGGTTTTCCTTTTGCATTTTACGGCCTTCGGAGTTTTTTTTTTAGGCCAATAATCCAATTTATCCTTTGTGGACTTATAAATTTCTTTGATAGAAGCAACAAGGTTAGATCCCTTGGTTACTTCTGACTTAGTTTTTCTTGAATACACTCTTTTCCTTTAAGGATCGACTTATGATTTATCCTTACTTCTTGTTGAATATCCGAAGGGGTTACGCTTCTTTCATAGGCTATAGAGGTACTCGTTGCATGCCTTTGCATTTACATTCACCTCTTTTGGAAAAAATATCCTTTTGTTTTGTAAGAATCCCATTTAAACTTGTAGTTATCTTTCACAGTTTCACACAAAAAGCCTATTGAGGGGCTAGTTAACTTTTTCCAAGTTGGTTCAGGTTGCAGTCCATCTTAATCAGAATTTCAAACAAGCTTTCGAAGAAACAAGGGTGATTTAAAGATTTCGAACCCTCCTTTAGTGTCCAAAATGTTAACCAAATTTATGGCTAACAGCCCAAAATAGAGTTTTATCATAGTACTTCTTGTTTATGGAAAGAATAGGTTAGACTTAGGTAGTTTTTTTCGTGATGGAGTTCTCGTAGAAAGTTTCCTGGGATTTCGAAATGTAAATTCGTTTAGAAAACAAAGTCAACCATGAGATTTCCGAGGCTTTCAAAGAAAGAAGCTTATTCAGAGGATAGTTTATTTATTGGCTTTTTCCTTGTAGTTTCGGTACAACGCTTCAATTTTATGTAGGAAGGATGAGCAGGGGATTCCTTTATCTACTTTGGAGAATTAATACATTTTAGACAGCTGGTTGTTGCGATTTCCAAAAGCATATGGGGGAGGAAAATGGGTCCTAGTTAGTACTAATTTATCTTAGATAACCATCATTTTACAGGGTTTTGGGTGGCCTACGAAGGTCTTATTAGATAATAGTAGGGAACCTAAGGTCATAGAAAAGCTAAAGGTTCTACAGATCCACTGGTAAGTAAGATCTAACACGTTGGTAAGTAAGATCTAGCACGGTTTCGAACCATCCTTACAGGAGCGGATGTAGTGACCTAATCTTTTAAGAAAGGTTCTCAGGGAGAAAAAAAAGAGTGTTTAGACATGATGTTATGTCTCCGTACATCCCAAAGAATGTGCCTACAAAGTTAGCTCAGGATAATAATACATTAGTTAAATTAATATACAAACATTACCTTATGATCTTGATTAAATCTCTTATTAAGAACATCAAGAGTTACAAGCACTTCCCCCAAATTGATTTATAAATTACGGTTTACAGGCTTGATTTAAGAATACAAGATTGAGGAATTAGGAATTGGTCCTCTATTCTGGAACCTTAGTTTCATATTTATAGGTGCCGTCTAGCCCTCTTTCCTCCTAACGGGTTTTGCTTTGGTCCTCTGGTAGAAGTGCATGTAGAAATTTCATAAGGGCGCTTGCTACTTTTCCTTGCGAAGGGACTTATGAAAGCTACTGTTAAGTTCTTCGAATGAGAGCCTCTAAATATTTGGGCTCTGGCTGAGTGTTGAATCATTGGATCTACTTAAACTTTCCAACCTTTATCCATCTATGGCTAACGCATGTTCATGAAGAGCTTAATTGGTGGAAGCCTAACATTGCCTTGTACCTCCTTTTCAGGCAAATTGAAAAGGATGCCATACTTAGCCATCCATGCTTTCAGACATTAGTCCTGAGGCTATTTTCCTTTGGATTATGCCGAAAGGGGCCTTCCTAATCGAAAAAATCCTTTGCTTCCTATTTCCAAAATTCAATGGCGAATTCTTAAGGCTCGACACCATTTCTTCTTAAAAGGTTACTAGCCCTTATGCCCCTTCACCTTGGTTCTTCCCTCTAAATTATCTTGGTTATTTTTTCTTCTAACATTAATATTTGAAATTTTGAAAATTAATTAAAATGAATTGGAGGGGGTAAATGTAAATAAATTCCAAAATGAATGAAAGATTAGTATATGAAATGGGATTGAATAAGAGAACAAAATGCAAATGATTAGTTATTAGGACACCTTGATAAAAAAAATGTGAGTTTGTATTTTGTAACTTAAAGTGAATAAGTAAAATAGAAATAGAAGCGTATTGAAAGGAAAATAAATGATGTAATGGAAACAGAAGTGGAATGGACAAATGTTATAGGTTTAAAAATTGAAAATTAATTAAAATGAATTGGAGAGGGTAAATTGAAATAAATTCCATAATGAAGGAGAGATTAGTATACGAAATGAGAATGAATGAGAGAGCAGAGTTTAAATGGTCAATTATTAAGCTTTATATATAATAGAGTAGATTCATTAATGTGATTATTTTCAACGATTACATCCAAAAAAAATAGTGTTCGTAACCAAGTTATTGTTAGAAAGATATAACCTTTTTACCCAGCCTCTTTAATAAACGTAAGTTGTCTGCCACATATTCATATTATAGCTATGCAATTTTTTTTTTAAAAAAAATGTGTGTTTTAAGTAAGCATTATTATTTTTCGTTGATTATATCGCAATTAAAAATTCATCTAATGTGAACACAATCCTATTCCACTGTTCGTAGATCATTTCTGCTCTCACGTATTTTTTTATAAATGATTTGTTATCACGTTGTTGCTTTTCGTTTATATTATCGGTTTTGCCAATTTCTATATTAAAGCAACTTTTCTCTATATTCAGCTTTCATATTCTTTTATGTTTTTTACACATTTGAATGGTAATATTTACTTCTTTATTTCATTATCTTGAAAAGATCACTAGTAATTTACTATGGTCTACTTGATTCTTATACATATTTAGCAATAATTAATTTTAAATAGCAAATATAATCGGACAAATGAGATCGTAATGGTTTGTTAATTGACTTTAGCATTGTTGACCCGCCTTTTTACAATGCAGCCACATTTTGGATTCCCAATGTCAAGGTGCTCAGGTCTTGAGCATGGGCTTAGGCAAGCCAAGATATACTTGGATTGAAGCATTGGATGTCTCGAAGAACTAGGATTCATCACGGCAAAGTCGGTTCGACCATCTCGGTTCGGCCTACTTCAGGCGGTTCTTGTTCGACTATCACATCTCTGCCTCAATTTTGGATTGGCATTTCCAGTTCATCCATTTTGAACCAGCCCGATTCAATCATGCTGAACCGGGGGAGACACATCCAAATAACATGTCCCACTACTCCAAGTCCTCAAGGTGGAAACCAACGACCTCCACCATGTTTCTACATGGAAATGTCGAAACAGATTCAGCCCCTCCTATAATTACATGGAATTTGGACATTTCAAAAGATCTTCTTTTGAATTCTCAGCACATATATGCAAGGATTTTGCTGCTACCATTCACAATCCTCTTTTCTCTATTGTTCTTGTATAAAAACTAATTGTATTGTAATCATATAATACAATAAATGATAAATTACATCGAAGTGGACGCAGGCTTGATTGGCCAACCATAATAAATTTGTGTGTCATTTACATTTCCTGCCTTTTGTGATTGGATATTGTTGTGATTCTGTGATTATTGTCGAGTTCGGGTGTTATACATGAGAAAATCAATTTTCTCATCAACATTTTGGTAGGCCAGGAAGAGGAGCACACAACTCAATTTCTAGCAAGAAGAAATAGCTTGCTCAAGAACTTGGAAATGGTTAAGTGAAAGAAAATTGATGCTACTGCTCAAGCTAAAGGCGCAAGAATAGAAAGGAGTCAGGAGTCTTCCTCCGTTGGCAATCTCTCAATTTATCTGACCTGGAAGGAGATGGATAGAATGTTGAAGGATTTGGAGTCACGTACGGAGCGACAGGATGAACTTTTCTGTAGACAACAAGAGACGATGAATAACTTCCTATCGCGAATGGATGGATTTTGGAGGCTAGCAGTCCAAGGCATAATCGTTGGAGTAAGACCTAACAATTTAAGGCATAGTCGTTGTAGTAAGACCCAACAATGAAGTAGCGGAGATAGAAAAACGCTCGGAAGTAGTGCCCCAACCAGGCTTGAATTGATGGCTGATCTGATCCAGTTTGGCAATGCCGAACCAACCCCAAATGTGGGAAAACTTTCCCGAAGATATTAATGTGGATCACGACACTCCACCTCGTAGTGCTCTCGGTGCTACCATTGGAAACATAGCCCAGGCTAAGTGAGCATGTCTCTTGAAAGTAGTGATGTTGCTACTTCTCAAGAAATCCGATCCGCCATGCCGATCCAGATATGGACGTTGTGGATAAACGTTAAACAACCACAGGATTAGACGCTAGAGGCAAACTGCATTGGTTTTGATAGCTAGCAACAGTTGCTTAGTGACAAACATAGAATCACGGACATGATTCGATGATTCACAAAAGGTAGGCAATCTTAGATAGACATGGATTATGTTACTGCATTACTTTCGCCCAGGATATCAGGAATTCTAGAAATCTGGCAGATTTTAAGCTGCCAGTGTTGGAAGCGTATGATCGTAGGAGGGATCCTACTGTTCAATTGATGCAATGCATGTGTCATATGGAAGTGGTATCGACGGTGGAGAAAGTCATGGCTAAATGCTTCCCTCTTTACCTCACGGATATTGTTGCCATATGGTTTAGGTAGCTAGAATCGAAGCCGATTAACAATTGGAATATATTGGTCGCAAGGTTTATCAAATAGTTCAGGGTCCATATCTCTCAACCCAAAAACGGATGGCTCTCACGTCGATCAAGCATAGGACCAAAGAGACTCTACACTCTTTCTTGGAAAGATTCAATGGGGGAGGTGGGGCCAATGGATCGACCATAATCATCTATGATACTTAAGGCTGTTATTTCCAACATCATGGATAGGTCAAAATTTAAAATTTTATTGCAATAGGACCAGCCAATGGATCTTAGCGAGTTCTATTTTGAAGCAGATAGATTTATGCGAGAAGAAGACACAAGAGTTGAGAAGGAAATTCTTGAGGTTAATATGGCTAAGGATGGAGGGTGTCCAAATATGGTGAAGGATGGATAAAGATAATAGCAAGGGAAAAGCGTCGGTCAGGAATGATCATAATGTTCAACCGTGGAGAGAATCCAAATTCTCCTCATACATAGAGCTAAATTCCTTGTTGGATAACATCTATTTGGATATAATGAATTCGCTCCATTCAAAAAGCCTCCCAAGAGGGAGCCAATGCAAAAAGAATAGGAGTTGGAAAAGCACTGTTTGTTTTACGAGCTTGATAGTCATACTACAAACAAATGCAGGCATTTGCATGATGTAACTGAGGAACATATCAAACGTGGAGAGCTAACACCATACGCTAGAAATTGGACTGTAGTGGAGGAAGAGGTGCTGCCACTTACTGTCTCCTAGAGCGGGAATAAGCCAGGATCTAGCTCACGCGGATTGATCATCAACTGATGTGTATTTCTTTGCATTTCTTAGATATCCATTTTTTTATTTTTGATTTCTTGGATGTTTGATTTCTTTGGATTTTGGCTTTTGGTTTTGGATGATTATGTCAGTCCACCCATGTACGAGGCTAGCATTTAATTCCTAAGCATGCTCTGTACCCGACATCAATCCACAAAAATAATGAATCTATATTTTGAATCGGTTAAGTTGGCTCGCTCACGTACGTGGTTAGGATGATATCTACAGGCGTGCTCTACATCCAACGTTAAACCCTTATCTACTGTTTTGATTTTATGATAGTTGTGAACTCTAATAAGTGGATTTCCAAGCATGGATAATGCTTGAGGGACTGGACAGTCTTGTAAGGATTTGGAAAGATGGTTCGGTCAAGTCTCAAATATGTACTATACCCGATATGGATTTCTAAGCATGGATTATGCTTGAGGAGATGAACTATATTGTCAGGATTTGGCAGATGGTTCCGTTATGGCTTGAGTATGAATTATACTCAGTTGGTTCTAAATTGTTTTGTCAGGATTTTGGTAAACATTTCACTTGATTTCTTACATGTATGGATTATACTCACATTGGCTAGGCCCGGTGAGGCCGTGGAGTTTATATTTCTTTGATTTGGGTTTCTCTAGTAATACAATCTAGAGAGAACGAGGGATTTTACATAGTATGATCTGGACAGATCGTCGGATTCTATTGGTTCTCTCTTATAATACGATCCGGAGAGATCATTAGATTACAATACGACCGAAAGAGATTTTGGGGCTTCACTGGTTTTCTGGATTTCTGGTTCTCTATTAATACAATCCGATGTGGTCGTGGTTTTCTATTTAAATGTAATCCGGTGCGATCATGGATTTCTAGTTTTCCGTTGATACGATCCGGAGCGATCGCAGTTTTTGGGTCTTCGATTATTGAATTTCTATCGGGACTTCTCTCGAATTTCGACTTATGGATTTCTAAATTATCCAAAACGTGTTTTCCACAAAAAGACGTGCTTTGGAGACAAGTGTTGACCCGGATTTTTTCAAGGTGTCACATTTTGAATTTCTGGCAGTCAAAGTCCTCAAGACTTGAGCATGGGCTTATGCAAGCATGGATATACTTGGATTGAAGCATTGGATGCCTCGAAGAAATGGAATGCATCACGGAAAAATCGGTTCGGCCATCTCAGTTTGGCCTGCTTCGGCGGGTTTCAGTTCGGTCAAGGTTTCGGTTCGGCTATCACCACTCCGCCTCGATTCCATATCGGCATTCCCAGTTCGGCCATGCCGAACCAAGGGAGACACGTTTGGGCAACGTGCCCCATTACTCCAACTCCTCAACGTGGCCGAACCCACGATCTTCACTGCGTCCACCATGTTTCCACGTGTCAATGCCAAACCAGATTCGGCCCCTTCTATAAATGCACGAAATTTGAACATTTCAAAAGATCGACTTCTGAATTCTTAACAAATATACGCAAAGGCTTTGCTTCTGTCATTCACAATCCTTTTTTCTCTACTTTTCTTACATAAAAAGTAATTGTGTTATAATCATACAGTATAATAAACAATAAATTACATCGGAAGTGGACGTATCCATGATTGCTGAACCACTATTAATTTGCATATCCTTTACCTTTTCTGCTTTTTATGCCTGAATATTGTTGTGATTATGTGATTGTTGTCGAATTTGAGTATTGTACGCAAGAAAACCAATTTTCTCGTCAACAAGTACGTACAACAATTTAGCTCAAAACTACACTAATTTCCACATACATAAAATTACAACAACGTTATAGTTTTCTTCACAATAAAGTGCAAAAAAAGCAGAATAAAATCATAATTCATTCACTCTTTTGGATTTGCACATATATAATCATACAACATATGAAACCACATAATTTATATGTATTTTTCATGTGTGAAGTACGGACCTCAACCCAGCGTATTATTAGTTTGGAAATTTTGACGCGATTTACATAATTTCTTAAAATAGATTTAAGACGTGCAATGAATGAACGACAAAAAAAAATTATTTTATTTTTTTCCACTTGGTGATGTTGGGATAATTGCTTCAATATTTCTTAAATTTCAGGAGTCTTGTGACTTATGAAAGAAGATCACATTCAAAATGCACAAAAAAAAAAACAACAGAGAGAGAAATTTTGAACTCCCCTTGATTAATAACATTCATTTGACTATGCTTATTTTCCTCTATTTTAGGCTTTCTTTTGTGCTTCATGGAATATATTCGTTAATTTTCCTTTTAACTGTTAACAGATTAGATTCTGCAGTAAGCCCGAACAAACGAGCTTATATGATGTTATCATTTTGTGCCAAAACATTTTATTCATAATCTGAAATTACAGCCCGTTTACTTTATGAACCAAGGTCAACGGAGAATAATCAAGTATCATAAGAAAGGATTTATAGTTTTATACAGCACTATGGGTCAAATAATAATATGGAACGATAACTGAATAAAATATATGTTCTATTTGCCATAGCCCTGATAAATGTCACATGAGATGCAATATCCAACAGTATGGCGATACATCCTTATGCTTTAAAACATGGATGCAACATGATGCGCTAACAAGTACATACTCCGACGAGGAGCACAACAGTAGTATAGTGAATAGTGGTGGCACTTGCAAGGGAAAAAAAGGGTAACGCAATATCGTATCACTATTAATATATATTTGGCAGCATACTATAAACAAGTATACAAATTGTAGCTCTAGCAGCATAAAAGAAACAAAGATCAAGAATACTGAAACAGTGTACACATTCTGTTCGCTAACTTGATAGTGAACTCTTTTCTGATCTCGTTTCTGAAATAAGGCGTATTTCATATAGATCGGTCTCTTCTCCATTCCCTGTGTAAAATTATCACCACCTAAATTAAAAGACTGCATTGTCTATCAATATTTTACCCTAGCTAATTTAACCCAAGTCATTAGCATGGAGCATCAGCGCATATAACGTCCGATCTGAAGTTATTTTAAAAGTAAGAGCATACCAGTTTCTGCAGTTATTCCTGGTCCAAAGAATGATTGAAATTTCGCCTGAAAATACAGATATTTCAGAAAAGTGAGTACATCCATATATACAAGCTAAACCATAATTACCCCTCTTTTCTTCAGTACAAAAGATACTGTAGGATAAAGAACACCAGAATACATGAAGAAAAGGAGCATGCAACTAATCTCCGGCATATTCCAACGTATGTCATTATCACCATACAATTTTGTATATACTACATGATTTCAAAGAACTGATTGTGGAGTAAACATCAACTCGTTGTTACAAACATGGATGTACGGAAAATAATAAATCAAACAGTGATCCGGTAATTGTCCATATTTGATTAACTTGATATTTCTTCATTACCATGTGAAAATTTGGAATGAATGCTTTGGCAATAAACAAGGGAGGGGTAATAACAATATGAATGAAAAATGCAAGACAAGCAAAACAAGTGGATTTGAAGCAGAGCAAAGGTTACTTGGTTTTGTAATAACAACTTATTCATAATCATGTTTATATTTTATAGCACAAATACTCTTACAGATATTGATTAATATTTCCCATATACCCTGTCATATGGTACAGAGCCAACTCAAGGTGAAGCAGATGGTGATGGGCAGAACAAGGAATTATCATTGTTAAAAAGAAACATGAGGTGGGTATGCAAAAGATATTGATAAACAAGCGTGACAGCATGGCCGGTTTAGGCCCAGTGCCAACTGTGCCTATGCACAGGCATCACAAATAAGGGGGCAGCAAATATATTTAACGCACAAAGTCTGGTAAAAGAAAAAAAAACACGAAGGATGCCAAAATGGGGTTTTCATCTGACTTTTTATAAGAAGGACGAGTTTTCACAGTAGAAAAACAAGTCAAAGTTTGAGTTTTCATAACAAATGGTTGACGCAAGTAACCGCTTACTTGTAGAATCAGTTCATTCAAGCTTCAATCACTTCTTTATCCAATTAGGTGGCAATGATTCTCAGGTTTTGGTTTTAATTCCAGTAATCTTTCTTCTAATTCTTCAGTATATTGCAATTTCATTCTTAGAAGATTATATGGCTGCTATTATTTCTGATACTTCAAGGTTGGTCCTTGAATTATTGCTGTTGTAAAAACTGCTTTAAAGTGACATCTTTTGAATTAAAAAAGCTATATTTTAAGAAGAATTATATAACAACCCGGAAGATTTTTAAATATTAATTCTTCAAGCACCAATCGTGTCTTCAAACTGGGTAAAATTAAGATTCAGTTACAGCATTAGAAACTATTGAACATATACTCTCTTTGGTTTTGATTTCCAAACCATTTAGATACCACAACAGTTCAGCCGAAAGAGGATCAAAAATCAATAAATTTGGAAACTGCTTAATATGAAGATATAGTTGAATTTTCTTTCCAAAATGCAAAATGAAAACATTTGAGATGAACTTTTCGTATACAAAAAAGTTAGAAGTCATGCACTGTATACACTAGCTAATTGTTTGTTTGTTTTAAAATAATATTGTTTGACGTCTTCCCTTATTTTAATAACATTTCAAATACGTATATCTTAGGTACCATTTGTGGGGCCCACACGTGTTCTCCTTCGAGACGAATGGTTGAAAAGGTGGCTTTCGCGTCCGATGCGTCGGACGTACGTCTGACGCGACGAAATTTTCAGAACAACCGATTTCTTCCCTTCCATCTATATATTTGGTGTGTTTCATTCCCCTTCCATCACCAAAACAACCACAAACCCAAAAATAAAAGCTCCAATCACTGTCTACTCGTCGATCTTTTCAGGTTTTTGCTTTTATATTTGTATTTTTTAGCTTCTTTACGCCTATATATACTTTATTCGTATTTTTTAGAGTTTTTTTAGAATGGCAGGAAGTCAATCTTCACCTACCCGTTCCATTGTCGAATGGAACAACGACATGACCAATGCTTTCATCGATATGTGTATGCAACATTTCAATTCCCGTGCATACAATATTGGAGGATGGTACCAGCTGATCGCAACGGCGTTCAATGAGCACACCGGATTGGACTACAATCTTGGTTAGATGAAGAACAAGTTCGATAACATGAAAAGAGATTGTGCTCTATGGAACAGACTGCTACAGTTTGGTGGAGGGGCGTGGGACGAGCAGTTGGATACCGTCGCATAATCAGACGATTGGTGGGCGACAGTGCCAATAGCGGCGCGCAAATACAAGAGTATGTCTCCGGCGCGATTCAGAGAGTTGGACTCCATGTTTGCAGGCTGCATTCGTACTGACAGATGTCAGTACGTAATTCCAGATGCTCCACCAGTTCATCTGCATGAGGCTCAGCTCTACGGCGATTTCATTCGTGGCGGTAATGCGGAGATCTCGAGTCATCCGACTCATAGGCAGGTCGGGTTCGGTGCTGGCCCTTCTCGTTTAGCTCCTTCGGGCATGAACCGAGATGAGCTTATAGATCTATGCATATCAGTATGTCATGAGGATGATGACTATCAGGAGTGGGAGGTGGCGGTTATTCTGTCAGAACATGACAGATTGAGCCACAATCCTTTTTATTCTCTGCTTGACAACTCCGCACAACTCATGGGTTGTGTTATTCATTTTGTTAGGAAGCTTAGAACTGGACATATGTGATGTTTTCTTTTGTGATTGTGTTGTACTTGTGTTTTATTTTGTGGTAATGTTGTGGTGGTGTTTTCTTTTGTGGTTGTGTTGTAATGGATGTGTTGTGGTGGTTGTGTTGTAATGCGTATTTCAGTTCAATATTTTTTATTCTGTAATTTGTATTCTGCATTCAACTATCATGTTTGACAATATACACACAAAAACATAAACACAAACATTAAAATAATAAAAACAAAAACAATTAAAATTATAATTTTGCCCTTTCCAATTTGTCCCCATTCGTAAAAAAAAAAAAAAAAAAAAAAAAAAAAAAAAAAAAAAACCGTTCTTAATAATTCCCCTTCAAACACCACTTTCAAATTCTCCTTCCAAATAACTCTTCCCGTTCAAAATCAAACGGACCCTTAATTTGCATATGAAGTGTCAGTATTTTCCATGGTACGAAAAAAAGAGTTATGATTCCTAGAATACTTCAACTCATGTATATAAATATTTTTGATATACAATTTATTACTATTGATTTTTTGCATTAAATGCGCTATTTAGATCTTTCATTTATCTGCAATGTTAGTACATAAGAAAGTACTACTTTCTTCACAATATAACAGTCAATCCAATTTTAACCTGAAAGAATGTATTCACTTTGTGGTATTTATTCTTCATAAAATAAAGAGTGGTTTCTTATGATAAGAACTTCACTTAATATCTTTGAGCAATTTTCCACAAGGGGGAACGGGCATCATTTGCAAATTCGCACCAAGTATTATAAACATCAGAACCGGCTCTACGTGACAGGACCATGTATGGAGTATATTGACACTTTGTTATTAGATGTCCACGTAGCGTTTAGAAAATGAAGGTATATGTTGCACACCATGTTTTGTATGTGCGTATATTTGTCTAGTTGATCTACGCCTGGAAAGAAGTCTGAATGATTTGAGATTATGACAATATTTAAATGCTGCATTTGTTCCATTGAAGTAGAAATTACATATAGATGCACACTTTAATTTAAAATAAAACTATAAAGTATAAAATTATAGAGACTGTAGGGACTCTTCAAGAAATGAATTATCAAAACTTCCGAACAATTATGTAGATCAGCGATCCAGATTAAAAAGGTATACATCTCCCTTTTTTGGTTGCTTTGACATTATTTTTACAAGTAGTGCATCTCTGTTTAGAAAAAACAGTAAGCTTGTTTTGTCTATAGTTAATATGGATGATTCAGCAGAACCTCTTGGTTGAGAACACTCTTGATGAAATTAATGTGCTTTTGTTTTTTTTATTGAACCATATTTTATTAGAGAAAGATCAATGTGAGAGACTGAATTCAGATCAGTCTAAACGAATTTTGGACGGAAATTTCATCTAGTTTAATTCAGATTAAAAAGGTATACATCTCACTTTTTTGGTTGCTTTGACATTATTTATCTGTTTAGGAAAAACAGTTTGCTTATTTTGTCCGCAGTTAATATGGATGATTTAGTAGAACTTCTTTTGGTTGAGAACACTCTTGATGAAATTAATGTGTTTTTTTTATTGAACCATATTTTATTAGAGAAAGATCAATATGAGAGACTGACTACAGATTAGTCTAAACGAATTTTGGACCGAAATTTCATCTACTGTAGTGCATCTTAATAATCACATTCTTGCCTTTTGGTTACTAATTGAAAACTCTCAGCGGAGACTTGAAGGAGCAAAGACATTGACTTCAGTTGTCTGTTGTTATTAAGTAGATTATGTATCTATAACAGATGCAACAGTCGGCGCTACTCTAGAATTCAAGAATGTCATGAAACTAAGAAATGGTGTAAAACCGGGTTCTGAAATGGAGAAGCTAACTATATTAAGGCGTGTTCCTTTCAATGAGTAAGCTATTGTTTTTATAATTAAAAAAAAAAAAAAAAAAAAAAATTGTGACTCCACCTGATGCTTCCAATTTTGCAAATGATACAGCGAAAAAGGTGGAGAAACCCAGCCTTCTATTTGGGCAAATTGATACGGTTTAGAGTGTTACAAAGAAAAATTTTGATTGGCAATATGCCATATGACTACCATAATTTAATATTAACACGGTTATCAAAATTGAGATTCAAACCATAATCGTAAAGTTCGAATTTTAAAATCGAAACGGGATCTAAATAATAAAAAGTAGATTTATGAATGTTCCATATTTTAAGATTCATTAGCAATTTGGAACTGATTTCGACGATTGAACTTCTACATTTTATTTTTCTTTTGTTCCATTTTCATCATGTTTAGAAAACTAAGAACTGAGACTGTAGGCGCGAATTAGTATATTGAATATATAAATATGTATTAAGTGAATTTTCTCTATTGCGGTTTTAACCGAGTTCAATTCGGAATGTAAATCGAATCATAATGGGAGATAAGTGATCTGAAAAATGTCAACAATAACAAATATTGATTTGTATATTATAATCTCACATGATTACATATCACTATAATCATTTATATGTACTGATGTCATGTCATCATTGTTAATACTTAATGGTCGTTTCTTAAATGAATCCAATAGTTCAGAGTCAAATGTGTAATAGTTTATGTACGGATGTATAATATATATGCATGCATGCTTGTATAATGTGTGTGTGAAAGAGAGAGAGCGCGTATTCCATGCGTGTGTGTGTGTGTGTGTATATATATATATATATATATAGAGAGAGAGAGAGAGAGTGTGTGTGTGTGTGTGTGTGTGCGCGCGCACGCGTGCGTGTGTAGTAGTAGTAGTAGTAGTAGTAGAGAGAGGGGGGATCAAGAGCACCCCTATAGCCCTCATGATTTCGACCACACATTCTCGTTTCTCTCTCATCTCACTAATTCACCCTCCTTCCACTAACTTATTTAATTATAAATATGTGGATGTGGTTGGTGCAAAAGGGGTGCCAAGAAAGAGAGGTGTAATCTACTTATCATCAACATCTTCTTTGCAAAAGTGTGTATGTGTATCATCATCTGTACATTGAGACCATCAAATCAGGTATGCAATATGTTGTTATTAATACAATCATTTACATTATTGATTCTAAAGTAATATTTTCTAATGGGCAAGGATTATCATAATTAGGTAATTTTTAGCAGAGGTGGTGTAAGGTTGTTAGTGAATATCTGAAAAATCTGAAATTCATCCACATCTATAATCGAAAAGCAGTTAAATATACGATATCTAATAAAACCAATGCGGATAGGGAGCCATCCATATCCAAAAAGTACCCACTCGATTTTTGTGAAGATTACAGTTTATGTGTATTTTAGATTTATGAAAAATTTATTGTTATATTAAGTTAATAAATTATATTATATGCGTTTAATCCATATTTAAGGTTAAAAACTATTTATTACTATCATATATTTCGATTTTGCATACTTTTGTAGTCAGTGGGATTGAAAGAAATGAAATAAGTTAAACCAAATAAATTTATGTTTATGTTTTTTTGATTTATAAAATATAGATAGTTACCAAATATGATAACTATCTGATATCCGTCCATGTCTACGGATGTGGATATCTAACATTCAAAATAATTTTGGATGTAGATGTGATTATGTCACCATCCATATCCAAAAAATATTCATTGAGTCGTTGACACACCTAAGGTGATGTTGATGATAAGTATATCACACAGTAACAAACCAAAAACTACTGAATGCCAATAATCGAAGAAATCAAAATTTGAGTCAAACATAAATTGAGGATACAAAAAAGTTATGCAGAGCTTCCCTCTCACATATCTCACAAACATGCGAAACTAAGGTCACGGTGCAATTGTTCTCTGCAATTGATTTTTAAACTGGTGGTATTCATAGCAAAAGTCAGATTAAAAAATTGTGGTGAAACATAAAGGTGGAACCCATTGCATGAGGCCCATGTGCGACAACGGGCTTTGGGAAGGTCAGTTGTACGCAGCCTGTACCACGCATTGCGAAGCGACTATTTCTGGACTTAAACTTGGACGTCCATATCACCATGCGGATGGTCTAACCGTTGCGCCAAGGCTCCACTTCAGAATTCTCAAAAAATTGTGGCGAAACTTACGCAACAAATAACAAAAATCTCGAAAATAAAAACAATCAGTTGTACTAAATTCATCATTTAAACTTTCAACCACCACGAAAATTATACAAATGTCTTTCCAAATTTTCATATCAAGTTGTATCTTTACATCATATGCATGTGTATGCACAGTGCATGTTATAGACAACTAGAATATGAGAAATATTGCAATTAAGATACTATTTTATTGTAATTAATCAATGTGTCTCATTTAGCTAAGGTAGTATTTGATTTATTTTGTGTTTTGAGTTTTCTTTTGTATTGAGTTTTCTTTTGTGTTGAGTTTTCAACATTAATTTCGATAGACCTGAAAATTTGAAGGATAACGAAGGTGACGGACTGAAGGTGAAGGGGATGAAGGAATGGTGGATTTATGGATTGTCGTCGTTCTTCCGTTGTTTCTTAAATTACAGAAAATCATAAAAAGTTGTTTTTTTACTTCGTTTTGTAAAATGATCGTTTCCCACTATGTGTGCGTTGTTCGTACTTTTATATATACGAAAACCCAAAACTAAAAAAGTAAAAACCGAACACACCCTAATATTCTCCATCTTTTTCTATTCTCTTTTATCCTTTTTTTTTCTCTCTCTCTCTTTTTCTCTTTTGAGATGAATGTTTTGGGGAAATGAAGATTGAGGGAACAATTCGTTTAGTATTTTGATTGAAAATGAGGAGCACTAGGGACACATATGTAATCCTACGACAGTGTAATAGGATTTGTGAAACAGGTGCTGACAACACGGGTATTAATAGGTGCTTCTGTATATAAAATGTTGGAGGCATTTTGGTTGTGCTTATCCCCAAAGTCGTCATTATTATTTTAAACAGTCGTTACTTGATTGTATCTAGGATCATATTTATACTTAATGAAACAATCAAGACATCACATTAGCAACCATTAACGCACTTTGTAAAATAAGAAAGCGAGAAAATTATTAGGTAAAATTGACGTGTAGTGAATAATTTTTTTTCTTCTTTTTTTCATCAGTTTAAATCATAACTTGATAGTGATTATGCATATAAAAAAACCAGCACCACAACAAAGACAGTCAGGAAAACCATATAGCTTACGGATCAAAATCACAAGGGTGGTATAATGAATGAAGGATTAGTTCACCTGTCTCTTTTCAAAATCTGATAATTCCAAAGCTTTTGCTTCGAAAACAAGAACTAAAGAATATTTCCCATCTTCGGTAACCTGTAGAACAGAAAATTATTCTAGGAAATTTTGACTGTACCGTACAGTGGGAACAATACGTATGTTCCTGTGAAAACGGCTTGTAAGCCCTAACACACGCATTCAGAGGAACCACTGGATCGCACAGGATGCGTTAACCCATAGGCATGGTCTCTTCCTTAGGGTTAATCCCATCAAAAAGTATAAGTTCAAAATTATGTGTAGTAAATGAAAGAAGATTTTACATCGGGAAGAGGTTCCTGTAGCCAATTACCTAAAAGACTCGTTCACAAATGAACAAGAAAAATATATCAAGTGCACATATATTTAAAGTGGAAATTTCTACCACCATTCCTTTTGCATTTTACATTAACATATACGGTTACTATCTCAATCCTTAAACCAAATTAACCACAGACTCTATAATTGCACCAGACCTATTTCTCTTCACATTAGAACCAAATTTATTTGAAATCATAACCCATAATACCTTAAACTATATGAAAGTATAAAGGAAGATAAACAAAGAGAAGAACATATATGGTTTATTTATTTATTTTATTTTTTTTATTTTTTTTTAAAGCGATATTAGGAGGAAAAAACAATAACTATGCAGGAAGATACCTCTTCGCGTAGTTTTTGCAAAATTGGTGCGCTACGACGAGGAATTCCACCACCCTAGGAATGAAATAGAAATTTTCCTTTTTTAGTATTTATCGTACAAAGTATGTTCAAAATATCAGAAATACGGTCTACACCCATCAATAAGCAATGGAAAAAAAAAAAAAATCATCTGATTAAGCATAATTGGGTGGAAACTATGATCACAATCCCACCAGTTTATATGTGTGTTAATGCAAATAAATGTGGCACACATGATAACCAACAAATATCCTCTTATGTGAATACACAACAAAAATCGTAAGTATTTTCAAATAAAAAAGAAATGTGCTAACAGAAGTGTTGGATAACCACAATAAAATTTGGTCTTTTAATTTGTCTGGCGCTTTGTATTTTGCATTAATGGACGACTGTCACTGTTTGTTTATTGTTTATTCATTGAGAAGAGAAAACAAGGAAAATGAGATGGTTCATTTTCTCATTCATTCACATTATTTCCTCATTTTTATTTGAGAAACATGCAACTAATAGACACCATATATATAGTGGACTAAACACCCTTACAATACTAATAGACATCATTTCATAAATGGACACATTACTTAATGGACATGACTCTTAAACTTAAAAGACACAACAATACCAATGACATTATTATTCTACCAAAGTAAATGTCTTTTGACTTTCCACATGTCAATGACAATTAATGCTTGGTTTATTTTCCACGTTGCCTCCCTTAAACCAAACTAAGATCTTCAAACGTTAAAGCTTTTGAGAACGTCAGCACTTTGATTCCTTTTATATCTCACACGTTTTGGTAAAAGTATAGAAATCATCCAAGCTTTCTTTTTTCTTTTCCATCACAAAAATTTTCGATACAGTTTCTCGAATCCTTGCTGCTATCCATTCATATCGTCATGCTTCATTGTCATAAAATTCTCCAAAAATTATGCTCATCAGCTTCCATCTTGATCTAGTGTCATAAAATTTAAACGAATCATATATAATATCTTTCCATTCAAACTCTTTGTGTGTTTCCAGAATTTGATTTCCGTAAGCATCATCTAATACGGTAATTTCCACGAATCTTTTACAAATTTTTCTCCAAGAATATGGTCTATAGCTTCTTGATCGACGTTCTCACACATCACAACATGAGCTTGGAAATCTTTCCATCTCAAGCTTTTAAATTTCATACTCTCTTTCTCCGTCATATTTTTAACATCTTTTGGCCATTCATAGCCACACTCAACAATCTCCCATAACCCTTTGGAGATTAACTCTTCTTTCTTTTAATTACTTCATTCTTCAATGTTTTCTTTTGTGAGAACGATCGACATAAAAAATTAAAATGTCATAGTTTCAACCAGGCTCTGATACCAAATATTAGAAATTTATAGGTGTATGAAAAACTTTGATAGGAGGAGGTAGATAGAGGACAATATTTAGCGAACTTTAATTACTTTCTTACTTACAACTAAATTGACCACCTATATATAGTGGACTAAACACCCTTACAATACTAATAGACACCATTTCATAAATGGACACATTACTTAATGCACATGACTCTTAAACTTAAAAGACACAACAATACCAATGACATTATTATTCTATCAAAACAAATGTCTTTTGACTTTCCATATGTCAATGACAATTAATGCTTGGTTTATTTTCCACACTCCATAGTAAATTTTTTAAAATGCACTTAAAACTCATGGGCATAGACTTTTAAAAATATTCAAGTTATTCAATCTTCAATACACAAGTTTGAAGGATCGTTGTATTGACCTTTAAAAGTGACCAACAATTGTCATACCAATTTTATTTTTCAAGGTAGTAATCTTATTTACGACACAACTGCCATCGCTTTCTCTTTATTGTTTCCACCAATTATTCCAACAATTTGAAAGTGAAATTAAATCCATGATTTATAAGGATCAAATTATTTTGGTATTAACGCGAAGAATGAGCTATTATGGTGAACAGTGCATTTGGAGAAGAATAAAAGGGACCATGAGCAAAGTTCAATCAAATTGGAGAGTTTCAGAACATTAAAAATGTAACAAACATATTGAGTTAACACCAGCATTTGATCGAAAATAAGTTTCTGGCTTCCTATTGAATTATTCTTGGATTTTGATAAATATTCATTTCGTTCCTCCATATTCTTGTAACTGTATAGTGATTTAAGAACTAGTTTTGGTTGTTGATATAGATGTTACTCACAACAACAAAAATTTTGAACATCCTACAAATATTTTATCAAATATCAAAATTTGTGATAAAATGCATTATTAAGGTCATCGTCAATTTTTTTAAATAGAAACATGAGTATGAAGAATATATACATAAGTGAAATTTATATAGTAAGCACTGTAATTGTGCGTCTTTCAGTTTAAATTAGTCCATCCTACTATGGAACATAATAAAGAATTAGATATGACGAAGCATACAGTTCAAATCAATATATTTTATTATTAAACATGAAAATTTTATATTTAGTGATCGCCAAGTCTTGATTGGTTGAAGTAAAAAGATAAGTCTCACGACAAATCGAGTGAGATGTTATTTTTAGGCAGTAATTTCCTTTTGTTTCTACAAACTGACATTGTTCAAACCTATGCAGTTAAAGACCCACAATATTCTCGCTATAGCTCATAACACTCTTCGACCGTTACACTATTTCAGTTTAGCGCGGATGATTAGTAAATCCGCTTTAAGCCCCGCTAATTTATGTTGCATCCACTAAATCAAGGCTATTTACCACCCGCTTTAGCGATACTAATGCACAAAGGCTGATTTTTTAGGTTCTCTTTTAAGAATAAAAAAAAAATTATATTAAAGAGCTCAAAGACAATCAAAAGGATACACAAACAAACAACAAAAACAACAAAGCCATAAATCTCAAACAAGTTGATGTTGGTTAGAGATGGAACCCCAAAAAAATACAAATGTAATAGTGAAGTTATAACAAGAGATTTAAGATTGAAAGCATAAATAAAGGTAAAATAAAGTCTGAAATATAATTTAAAATAATTAAAAACATAATAATAGTAGTAGTAATGTGGATACTAAAGACCGACACTACGTCTTATGCCCCAAATACATTAGTCTTATCAGTTATAACTAAAAATACTCTCCTTAAACTACCGAAAAGCTCAAATTTCTGGTACATGGATCGCTAACTTCCATGTACTCCTATTCGACATCAGTTCTTCAGATATACTCCAATTTCTCGAGTCTCTTTTTTATTACCTCCTCTCATGTCATTCTTGGTCGACCTCTGCCTCTCTTTGGACCTTCGGCATTGGCCTAGTGCATCTGCGGCTTTCGTTGGAGATGCCCAAAACATCTCAAGCGGTGCCGGACTAATTTCTCTTCAGCAAATGCAATTCCAAGTTTGTCCCGAATATCATTTCTAATTCGATCACGTCTGGTATGCCCACGGCTCTGATGCACATATGCATCTGTGCTATACTATGCAGTTAAAGCCCCGCTAAAGTTCCGCAAAATCTCAGTTATAGCTCGTACCGCTATTCAACCGTTACGCTACTTCAATTTAGCACTGATGAACAGTAGATCTACTTTTAGCCCCGCTATTTCCCTCTACATCCGCTAAATCAAGATTTTTTAACATCCGCTTTAGCAATATTAATATACAAAGTTTAATTTGACGAGTTCTTTTAAAAAAAATCAGTAAAGTTAATGTAAAGAGCAAATTTTAAACCATAAGTGTTCAATATATTATAGAAATTTGTTATAATCATTAAATCTAGCATGTGTAACCATGATATTATTTGATTTTAAATCATAAGTGTTCAATATATTATAGAAATTTTATGATCCTTTCTTCTACACATAAAATGTAAGAACAATAATCAATTAATTAAAAATATTATGTTTTACATTTAATGAACCTTTTTGCATCTCCTCTGTATCCTCACTATTTCCCCGCTTTATCCCCGCTATACCTTTTTATAGCTCCACCGCTATAGAACTGCTAAACGCTTTAACTGCCCAGCTGCTACACCTATCTTCTAGACGTGTTGCCTTTTAGTAGACCAACATTCTGTACTATATAACATCGCATGCCTAGTTGATGTTCTATAGAAGTTTCCTTTTAAGCTTCTGAAGGATCTTCCTATTATGTCAGATATTAGTCGTCATTTCATTCATCATGCTCGAATTATAAAACTAACATCTTCATCAATCTCTCCATCAAGTTGCAACATAGATCCTAAATATCGAAATGATTCCACCTTGGGTACTACTTGATCGGCTAGAGTGACATCTTCGTCATCTGACTTGACACTGCTGAACATATATTTCATATACTCTCTTTTAGTTTTGTTAAGTCCGAGACCATTCGATTTCAAAGTCTTCCTCCACAACTCCAACTGTCTGTTAACATATCATACTTTCATTAATCAGCACATCTGTAACGACCCGTATTCTACGCATCATAGGATCGTAGAATATTTATTTCTTTCACATACGAAGTCGTATGGTCATGTAACTTTGGGAGACAGCTATTGGGGTCATTTCCCATGTTCATGATTTTTCCCGATTTTTAAATGATCATTTTACCCCTAGTTGGTACTGTTTTGGCCATAACTTTTGACTGGAAAGGAATTTTGACCTGAAACCACTTCCATTGGCTCCGGATGATGGTTTCTCTTTCCGTAGAGCGGTCACATTAGCCAAACGGACTCACCGTTTGGGAGATATGGCTGAAACAAGTTTCAGATGGTGAAAAACAGCTTAATTGGGCTTAACCGGGTAATTAGCAACTAGGCCCAGAAGGGAATTTCGGGTTTAGAGGTATAGGAGAACTGATTAGGGTTAGAGAATCACTTTCATTTCAGTTTTGAGCCGCCACAAACCTTCTTGAGGCCCTAGTAATGGCTTCCATCCTCTAAAACCACTCTTAAACACATTTTTAGTGAAGATTAAGCCTAGACTACATCAAAACAAGGCCAAATAGCAACAAAGCAAGGTTGGAGCTGCTGCTATACGTAGGAATTCGACCCAAATAGAGAATATTTCAGTTTTTGGGGTTTTAGTTGTGGCCAAGATGAGTGATTTGCATAGTTTTACACTAATTATGGCTAATTAGGGGTGATTAGTGCTAATTAGCGAATTTAAACATGATAAAATTCGGGAAAAATGTTCATAAATTCCTAAATGATGTTTTAGACCTCTGATATGAATTTGGGTTAATTTGGTTAAGTTTTGCTAATCCTATCATTAGTTTCACCTAAACATGCTTAAGGGGAAATATGGGATTTTGGGTATGTTTGATCCATTTTAACCTATGCTACTAATGTGAATGATGTTTGTGGTTGATTATGTATGTTGATATGACTATTTGACATGAATTGTGATTGATTAGAATAGTTAGATTTGTCAAAAACGTCGTCGAATGACGTAAACAAGTTGCTGGAAAAAGTCGCAGAAAGCTGTGCAGAGCTTCGGATTGGATCGGATGAGGGCTCGGATCGGATATGTGAACTGGGCAAGGAAACCCGACCCGAACTGGAGTTTGGCACATAAGAGACTTGGTAAAAAGGAAGGCCGTTTACTTAGAGTTGGAGTGGACAAGGTGATCGGATCGGAAGAATAATGGAGACCAGATCGGATCGGCTCAAGAATGGAAGGCTACGACTAGAGTAAGGCGGAGTGATCGGATCGGATCGGAGTAGATGGAAACGAGGGAGCGGATCGGAGAAGGAGCATGAGCTGGAAGGAGGACAGCAACCCGACCCGACCCGGAGGAGGACACCGACCCGACCCGGAGTGAAGTACCCGACCCGAACCGAATGGAAGATGACAAGGATGGAGGACCGAACCGAACCGACGAGGGCAATGACTACCGAACCGAACCGAGTTCTAGGACTGTTACTGCGCGACAACTCTTCTGAAGACCCACTCCAATTCGACCAAACCCGATATGCAAAGGAAGTCCAAACGAGAAGCTAGAGCTCAAGATCCAGATGGGAATCAACGAGTTCGCTTTATGATTGGGCTTTGCTGCGGGACGCGTGTTAAGGGGCTATCGATGTCTATAGCTTTGGACCACTATGGTAGGAGGTACGGAGGCGGATTCAGGGCCATTATGGCATTGGTAGAACCAAGGACTACGATCAATGAAATGGGTCATTGAAATGTTTGGTCATGACTCCATATGTTTAGCTTGGTCACAGCAGGGTTTCTACAAGTCGGGATCCGTCGTTACCTCAATTTGTCTAGCGTTCCAAGGTGGTAGATGTCGTATGCTTTACGCACTGAGTGAGAGATGTGAGGATGGTTGCTATGGATGGTTTGTTTGCTATCATTAGGACATACACACCCCACCCCCGTATTCTTTACACTATTCATTATGGCACCTTAGAGTACTGTACGGTATGTGGTACTAACTCTTTGGTTGCAGGTCCAGGTTCAGGTATGGTTTAGTATACCTGTTATTATTCTGTTTAGATGCTTATCGCTCATACCAGGCTTTATGTCTGACCCAGAGTTTTATGTCTCCTCTTATTACTCTGGGTGCTCACACGAGCAGACTAGAGGCAGGTTAGCTGGTGATGTACGGGTATATGATCCGGAGACGAGTAGGAGGCTTCCACGTAATATATATAGTATTCTCCCTGTGTTGTTGAAGATCATTGCTTGGGCATTGGTGGTGTATCTTCTACTTTAGCTTTCTTTTGTTAGAAACAGTAAATTTGGAAAGTTGTAATAAGCTGTATTTGGATTTCCGCTGCTCTGATGTTGATATTGATTATTAGTTATCAGCTTATGCACTGTCTCACCTGTTTTATGTCAAGTATGTTATTATTATATTTTATTCCATGCGCTGTGAGACATTCTACGGGTTCTTTGTATGTTCATTTCCTTCTTCCTTTTCCTTCTAACGACCCGTTCCGTGCTAACTGGACATGTGTACAGCGCACTTTTGGAGTAAATGTCGGTTGGTGCGGGGCGGGCCGTCACACTTGGTATCAGAGCTCTAGGTTGCGTAGTTAACCTAGGGAAGTTATCAGGGAGAGATAGTATACGTATACGAGAGAGCGTATTTGTGATTATTTTGGTTTTCAAAAACTATATATATACTATTAGTAGTATAAGAATGAAGTCGTGCTGCACTAACACCACTATGGGATCGTTAATCATTTCCTTTTTCAGATTGACGATGAGCCGATATGTTAGAGGTACCGGTAGAGGGGCCAATAATGGGAATGCTGCTGACATGAGGACGATGTTTACTGACCTCATGAGAGAAATGCTTAGAGATGTACGGAGGGCAGCTCCCAATGATGGAAATGGTGGTGGTCCAATAGTGCAGGCGCCGAGGGTCGATTTCGCCAAGCTGAATAAGGATTATACTAGCCTTGGTGGGAAGCCGTTTCACGGAACGGAGTCGGTCACGGATGTTCAAGATTGGTTGGATAGTTGCGAACGTATCTTCGAGGATTTGGGTATCGAGGATGCGATGAAGAGAAAGCTAGCGTCCCGTCAGCTGCAAGGGCGGGCAATGAATTGATGGAGTGCTATAAAGACAGCTACTCCCGAAGATCAGATTACTTGGGAGCAATTTAAGGCTCGCTTTAGCGAGAAGTTCATTCCAGCTGCTCAGAAGTCAGTGATGTTTAAGAAATTCTTAGAGCTCAAGCAGAATGGTAGAGCTGTCTCGGAGTATATTGCTGAATTCGACACTTTGTCGAAATATGGGTTATCTCTTATTGATACTGCCGAGAAGAAGAATGAGAAATTCATAACTGGTTTAGATCAGTACTTGGGGGAAAGGCTTAATAACCACATCGACGAGACGTTTGAGTCGATTGTAGGGAAAGCATTGAGGTCAGAAAGTCTCTACCCTAAGCGGAAGACTAAGGTTGCATCCGCAGGTGAGCCAAAGCCACAAGCAAGTGGTGAAGGCAAAGGTGGTTCCCAGAACAAGAGAAAGCAGAATCAGACTAAGGATGGCCAGAAGAAAAAGAATAAGCAAGATGTTGAGTGCTTCAGCGGTGGTAAGAAGGGCCATTATGCTAGTAATTGTCAGGCCAAGCCAGCGGATAGGAAGTGTTTCAATTGTGGCCAAATGGGACATCACAAGGACAAGTGTCCGCAACCCCCTAAAGAAAAGCAAATGGTGAAAGCATATGCCTTAATGCTATTCCTTCGTCGAATGCCCCAACTGCGGCGGAGAAAGGAAAGAATGTCGTCATTCAAGGTATGCTTTCTGTTTACGATGTCCCTGTTAGAGTTTTGTTTGATACCGGAGCTTCCAGTTCTTTCATATCTAGTGACCTGGTAGATAGGTTGGGATTGGAGCCCGACATTGTCGATAGACCTTTAGTAGTGACGAACCCGATTGGTGGTTCTACTAGCCTTAGCATGATTTGTCGTAATATGGTCTTATCGAGTCATGGATGCATGTTTGTTTGTGATTGCTTTGTTTTGGGTTTTACTGGGTTTGGCATTATTTTGGGAGTAGATTGGCTCCGAAGATACGGGGTGGTGGTAGACTGTGAGGGCTTTTTGGTGACAGCTAGAGCGGATGATGGGCGGAGGATAGTGTTTGGTGGTCTACCCAGTGAGGGGGTATTGGCTAGTTTTCTAAACTCCCTCGACATTCCGCATAGTGAGTTGTCAGGTTTGCCCGTGGTTGGCCAGTATCCGGATGTTTTCGAAGAAGTGACCGGACTTCCACCACACCGAGAGATTGAGTTCCGTATTGATTTGGTAAAAGATGCCAGACCTATAGTGATGCCACTTCGTCGTATGGCACCAAGGGAGCAGCGAGAGCTCGAGGTGCAAGTCAGCGATCTTTTGAAGAAGGGATTTATCAGAAGGAGTGTCTCTGAATGGGGAGCACCAGTTGTGTTTGCTACCAAGGCGGATGGTTCCCTTCGTTTGTGTGTAGACTACCGCGAGTTGAACAAGGTGACGAGGAAGAATAAGTATCCTCTCCCGCGGATAGATGATTTGTTCGATCAGTTGAGTGGCGCGAGAGTGTTCTCCCAGTTGGATCTCGAGACAGGTTTTCATCAGCTTAGAGTGGAAGCTGAGAGTATAGCTAAAACGGCATTTCGAACGCCGTCTGGATTTTATGAATGGTTGGTTATGCCATTTGGGTTGACTAATGCCATTGCATATTTTGTGGATCTTATGAATAGGGTATTCAGAGATCAGTTGAATAAGTCTGTTCTTGTGTTCGTGGATGATATTTTGGTTTACTCAAGGAACGAGGAAGAACACAAGGAACATTTGAGGACAGTGATGGAGGTGTTGAGGAAACACCAATTGAAAGCAAAGTTTTCTAAGTGTCACTTCTGGAAGAGGGAAGTGAGATTCGTGGGCCATGTTGTATCAGAAAATGGGATTGCCGTGGACCCGGCGAAGGTGGCTACGGTACAGGATTGGCCTACGCCCAAGAATGCAACAAATGTAAGAAGTTTCTTGGGATTAGCTGGATATTATCGTAAGTTCATCCAAGGTTTCTCCAAGATAGCAGCACCGTTGACCCAGTTGACCAAGAAGAATCAAGCTTTTGTCTGGGATGAAAGGTGCGAGAATGCATTCAAGAGTCTAAAGGACAAGTTGACAAGCGCATCAGTGTTAGTCATTCCTAAGGGGGATGAAGAGATGACGGTATACACGGATGCATGTGGTACCGGGCTGGGTGCTGTATTGATGCAAGGCGGTAGGGTTGTAGCTTATGCAAGTCGGCAATTGAAACCGCACGAGAAAAGATACCCTACCCATGACTTGGAATTGGCAGCGATCGTGTTCGCGTTGAAGATGTGGAGACACTATCTCTTAGGAGAAAGATTTGAGCTGTTTACAGATCATAAATCGTTGAAGTATATCTTCTCCTAGAAGGATCTAAATCTCCGGTAACAAAGATGGTTAGAATTCTTGGCTTCCTATGATTTTGATATTGCATATACACCGGGCAAGGGCAATGCGGTGGCTGATGCATTGAGTAGAAGACATGCCAGTTTAGGGGCTATGTTTTTAGAATGGAAGCAACTGGAGTATATCGCGGGGTTTGATTTCAGACCAAAGTGCGAACTGGATCCAGAAATGTTAGCAAGTTTGACGATCAGACCCACTTTGATTGAGCGGATCGGCTATAGTCAGAGGGACGATCCTAATCTATTGGAAATCATCTCCAAGTTAGAGATGGACATCGATGAGGAGATGAACAAGTATGGGCTTGATCGAGATGGATGGCTTAGGAAGAATGGAAAGCTTGTTGTACCCAATGTCAATGGATTGAGAGATGAAGTGCTTAGAGAATGTCATCACTCAAAGCTGACTATACACCCCTGTGGTAACAAGATGTATCGAGACATGAAGCAGACCTACTATTGGGAAGGGATGGAAAGAGACATTGGGAAGTTTATATCTAAGTGCATGAATTGCCAGCTAGTTAAAGCCGAGCAAAAGAAGCCTAATGGATTGTTACAGCCCTTAGAAATTCCCGAATGGAAATGGGAGCAAGTCTCGATGGATTTCATTGATGGTTTACCAAGGACTAGATCGGGACATGATAGCATTTGGGTAGTTGTGGATCGACTGACTAAAAGTGCAAGATTTATACCAGTCAAATCAATCAGAACGGCAGCCAAGTTGGCAGAATTGTATATGAAGTGGATAGTGAGATTCCATGGAGTACCTAAAAGCATTGTGAGTGACCAAGACCTGTTGTTCACTAGTGGGTTTTGGAAGAGCTTACAAGAAGCTCTAGGGTCAGAGTTACATCTCAGTACCGCATATCATCCTCAGACCGACGGTCAGACGGAGAGGGTGAATCGTATTTTGGAAGATCTCTTGAGAGCATGTATATTGGATTTTGGTGGATCATGGGATGACCATTTGCATCTAGTAGAGTTTGCATATAATAATAGCTACCAATCCAGTATCGGTATGGCTCCATTTGAAGCTTTGTATGGAAGACCATGCAACTCACCATCATGTTGGATAGAGACTGGCAAGAAGTTTATGCTTGGACCAGATGTGGTGAGGGAAACTTCAGATAAAATCAAGACCATTCAACAACGAATGAAGGCTGCCCAAGATAGGCAGAAGAGTTATGACGATAAGAGGAGAAGAGACTTAAAATTCTCCGTTGGCGACTTGGTGTTTGTCAAGATTTCTCCGTTGAAGAGCGTAATACGATTTGGCAGGAGAGGCAAGTTGGCACCAAGATTTGTTGGCCCATTCCCTGTTCTTGAACTAGTCGGGAATTTGGCATATAGAATTGACTTACCAGAGAAGATGGCGGGAGTTCACAACGTATTTCATGTTTCCCAACTAAGGAAGTTCGTTCACGACTCAGATATGACTATTTCACCTGATCAGTTAGAGGACTTCGAAGTAGAACCCGAGGCGGTTGGGAACCGCAAGCCGGCCCGTATTGTCAAACACGACATGAAGCAACTTCGAAGAAAGGCGGTGAAGCTAGTCAAGGTTCAGTGGGGCGAGGACGAGAATGATTGTACTTGGGAGACAGAGGAGAACATTAGGAAGACACACCCAAAACTCTTTGCCTGGTAAAATTTTGACTTCGATTTAGTTTTCCGCATGCTAGGATAAGCTTGTTTGCTTGTTTTGCATGTTTGATTGTTGTATGTGGTTGTTAGGCATGCGGGATCCTTTGTATGTTTTGGATTAAGGAATTTCGGGGACGAAATTTCTTAAGGGGGGAAGAGTGTAACGACCCGTATTCTACGCATCATAGAATCGTAGAATATTTATTTCTTTCACATACGAAGTCGTATGGTCATGTAACTTTGGGAGACGACTATTGGGGTCATTTCCCATGTTCATGATTTTTTCCGATTTTTAAATGACCATTTTACCCCTAGTTGGTACTGTTTTGGCCATAACTTTTGACTGGAAAGGAATTTTGACCTGAAACCACTTCCATTAGCTCCGGATGATGGTTTCTCTTTCCGTAGAGTGGTCACGTTAGCCAAACGGACTCACCGTTTGGGAGATATGGCTGAAACAAGTTTCAGATGGTGAAAAACAGCTTAATTGGGCTTAACCGGGTAATTAGCAACTAGGCCCAGAAGGGAATTTCGGGTTTAGAGGTATAGGAGGACTGATTAGGGTTAGAGAATCACTTTCATTTCAGTTTTGAGCTGCCACAAACCTTCTTGAGACCCTAGTAATGGCTTCCATCCTCTAAAACCACTCTTAAACACATTTTTAGTGAAGATTAAGCCTAGACTACATCAAAACAAGGCCAAATAGCAACAAAGCAAGGTTGGAGCTGCTGCTATATGTAGGAATTCAACCCAAACAGAGAATATTTCAGTTTTTGGGGTTTTAGTTGTGGCCAAGATGAGTGATTTGCATAGTTTTACACTAATTATGGCTAATTAGGGGTGATTAGGGCTAATTAGCGAATTTAAACATGATAAAATTCCATGACTGCTAAATGCAATAAAGTTTTTCTCCATACAGTAAACGGCAATTACAGATTAGCCCTTGCTAATATTAAATGACCCGATGACTCATTATTGGAGTAGACAGCTGAGCGACACCATTTCCCAAAAAAACACTGATGGTGTTTACTGCATGTAGGAAATTTTTACTGCATTTAGCAAGGGCACAGAAAATAAGTGAAGGATATTATAGTAAATTAGACCAATTTTTGATTACTGCATGGAGGAAATTTTTACTGCATTTAGCACCACCCTAAAATTCGGGAAAAATGTTCATAAATTCCTAAATGATGTTTTAGACCTCTGATATGAATTTGGGTTAATTTGGTTAAGTTTTACTAATCATATCATTAGTTTCACCTAAACATGCTTAAGGGGAAATATGAGATTTTGGGTATGTTTGATCCATTTTAACCTATGCTACTAATGTGAATGATGTTTGTGGTTGATTATGTATGTTGATATGACTATTTGACATGAATTGCGATTGATTAGAATAGTTAGATTTGTCAAAAACGTCGTCGAATGGCGTAAACAAGTTGCTGGAAAAAGTCGCAGAAAGCTGTGCAGAGCTTCGGATCGGATCTGATGAGGGCTCGGATCGGATATGTGAACTGGGCAAGGAAACCCGACCCGAACTGGAGTTTGGCACATAAGAGACTTGGTAAAAAGGAAGGCCGTTTACTTAGAGTTGGAGTGGACAAGGGGATCGGATCGGAAGAATAATGGAGACCAGATCGGATCGGCTCAAGAATGGAAGGCTACGACTAGAGTAAGGCGGAGTGATCGGATCGGATCGGAGTAGATGGAAACGAGGGAGCGGATCGGAGAAGGAGCATGAGCTGGAAGGAGGACAACAACCCGACCCGACCCGGAGGAGGACACCGACCCGACCCGGAGTGAAGTACCCGACCCGAACCGAATGGAAGATGACAAGGATGGAGGACCGAACCGAACCGACGAGGGCAATGACTACCGAACCGAACCGAGTTCTAGGACTGTTACTGCGCGACAACTCTTCTGAAGACCCACTCCAATTCGACCAAACCCGAGATGCAAAGGATGTCCAAATGAGAAGCTAGAGCTCAAGATCCAGATGGGAATCAACGAGTTCGCTTTATGATTGGGCTTTGCTGCGGGACGCGTGTTAAGGGACTATCGATGTCTATAGCTTTGGACCACTATGGTAGGAGGTACGGAGGCGGATTCAGGGCCATTATGGCATTGGTAGAACCAAGGGCTACGATCAATGAAATGGGCCATTGAAATGTTTGGTCATGACTCCATATGTTTAGCTTGGTCACAGCAGGATTTCTACAAGTCGGGATCCGTCGTTACCTCAATTTGTCTAGTGTTCCAAGGTGGTAGATGTCGTATGCTTTACGCACTGAGTGAGAGATGTGAGGATGGTTGCTATGGATGGTTTGTTTGCTATCATTAGGACATACACACCCCACCCCCGTATTCTTTACACTATTCATTATGGCACTTTAGAGTACTGTACGGTATGTGGTACTAACTCTTTGGTTGCAGGTCCAGGTTCAGGTATGGTTTAGTATACCTGTTATTATTCTGTTTAGATGCTTATCGCTCATACCAGGCTTTATGTCTGACCCAGAGTTTTATGTCTCCTCTTATTACTCTGGGTGCTCACACGAGCAGACTAGAGGCAGGTTAGCTGGTGATGTACGGGTAGATGATCCGGAGACGAGCAGAAGACTTCCACGTAATATATATAGTATTCTCCCTGTGTTGTTGAAGATCACTGCTTGGGCATTGGTGGCGTATCTTCTACTTTAGCTTTCTTTTGTTAGAAACAGTAAATTTGGAAAGTTGTAATAAGCTGTATTTGGATTTCCGCTGCTCTGATGTTGATATTGATTATTAGTTATCAGCTTATGCACTGTCTCACCTGTTTTATGTCAAGTATGTTATTATTATATTTTATTTCATGCGCTGTGAGACATTCTACAGGTTCTTTGTATGTTCATTTCATTCTTCCTTTTCCTTCTAACGACCCGTTCCGTGCTAACTGGACATGTGTACAGCGCACTTTTGGAGTAAATGTCGGTTGGTGCGGGGCGGGCCGTCACAACATCATCAGCATAGGATATACACCGAGGAATCTCACCTTGTATACCCTTTGTGATTTCATCCTTCACGAAGGCAAAAATATAGGGCTCAAAGCCGACCCTTCACGTAATCCTATGTTAAAAGGAAATTCACTGCTCACCATCACATGCTCTGACACGAGTCGCAACCCTATCGTACGTATTCTTGATAAGGATAGCGTTTTTTGTTAGGACCGTCTTCTTTTCCAACGCACACCACATAACCTTCCTCGGTACTCTATCATAAGTTTTCTCCAAATCAAAATGATACACATGAAACAAAAAAAAGAATGACATAGATACATAGTTTCCTATAATGAAAGACACCAGGTTATATTTTTTCCGATAACTATGAGCATGAGATACACACATATACAACAATATGAAGCTGCAATGTTGAGCCTGACATATTTTTGTAAAAAGACATTTGAAAGTATACACGTGAAGAAAAAGAAGTACGATACAGATACATAGCCTCCTATAATGAAAGAAAATAGGTTATTTTTCATGATGCAAATTGTCACCGCTTTGTAGGGACGTTACTTGAAAGGATAATGCGTTTGGCATAACAAATGTGTGGTAGCTGAGAACCATTCCTGGCATATTAGCTATTTTTATCTTTTCATGGAAAGCATTATGCAAGTTTAATCTCCTTTTTTCTAAATTATCAAATAGGTTTGTCATTATGAGCCAACATAGGATTTGAGTTTTGACCAATCCATCATTGAATCATATCCTTAAAACTAAAGTCCGTGTTTTCAGTAGTTTTTGTTGCAAATTGCTTGTTAATTTCCTTCAAAAACTACAGAAGAAATACACTCATATTACCTGGCCATATTGGAAGATTCTTTTTAAGGCCTCCTCCAAATGTTGTTCGTCTCCATAGCGATATCTTATGACATCATTCCTAACCTACATATACAGTATAAGAATCATACAAGAGGCCTACACACACACACAAAAGTTTTCTCTAAAAGTGAGACTGTGATCTGAGACAGATTCGTTTGATGCTTGAAATATCAATGAACAGACATATACATACATACATACATATATGTATGTACATACATGTGTGTGTACATATATGTGTGCACGTGTATATGTATGTATGTCTGTATGTATATAGATGTGTGATAGGCATTCATGTCCTTGTTGTTCTCATTTCCTTTATTTGCCAGACTTAAGATAGTGATTATTGTAATAAAAAGAAAATTTGACATTAGCTGTTCTAAAATGTACCTGTTTAAGAATAGGAGTGGCACAAGATTCCCTCAATGCTTCTGCATCTGAGTATGTAATGCAAGGAACAGGTTTCAACTCGGCATACTGCAAATGATAGGAAAAAGGAAATTATTTAGTCATAAGACCAATATCTTTGTGGCAGTGGCTGTAGGTTTGTGTGGGACTGTACCCTCTTAAAAGTTCAAACAGCCCCTTTATTCATTTGAGGACCTGAGAGTAGTTACCATGCAACTTACAAGATTTACTGGAGGAAACCATGAACATCAAAATCAAAATAACTTCAAAGCAGAATTTAAACTTCTGGTTTCCATTTCCACGTAAGCCATTTTAAAATTTTGATCCCCACTCGAAACTCCCAAAAAGGGTGTTCCAAATTTGATTTGAATTTAAAAAAAAAAAAAAAATATTATTATATTTCAATACAAATACACTACAAATCTTAGAACCAAAGCGCATACTCCATTCAGTCCATTGTATAGAGATTAAATATGGAATGAATAGAAATTGAGTTTTATTTTGAAATATGTTTTTGAGGTTTTTGATGTATGTTTATTAATATAATTTGAGGTACGCTTTTGAAGATATGTTTTTGGACAAGAAATCAGATACGGAGTTAAAAAAAATTGACATTTTTATTTATTTTCTTGCTTTTATTTTTCTGTGAATCTATTTTCTTCTTTTGTACGAATTAGTGGACCAATCCAACCATTTCATTTAACCGTTTGGACACGTAATTTTGTATAAACTTGAATTTCAGTTAATTGAAATGGAAAAGGATCCGATATTGCACATGCACACACACTAAAATATTCATTTTATGTGCACTGGAATGAGAATTTTTGAACTAATGATTCAAGGCACTATTGATTTACCATTTTCCAATCCTATAGGAAACTAAATAATGATGACTGAAATTTTGAAACAAGATTGTGTAATGTATACCTTCAGAGCCATACCAATAATTGCAAGAGGAAACCCATATGTAAGCATTATGGCAGACCACTCGGATCCTGGTAAGACAGTGAAATATGCACCAAAACCATATCTAAAAGGGGAAGAATCCCTCATTAATATCTGAACAAGATATTCTCAAAATCAAATTACTAAAAAAACTTACGAAAGAAGTGTGCTACCAAGTCCTAATCCAATAACACCAAATGATACCTATGACAAGAAGGTAAACATAATCTTAGAAACATGTAAAATGGATCACTTTGTATCAGATGCTTCAAAGTTCAATTTCAGTATTCTAAAAGCTTAGAACCCAAAATTGAGACAAAATTGCATTAAACTATCTGAATGCTTAAAGTAATTATTTACATAGATTATTCTTTCTTATATACCTAAGGACATTGACAATCAACGATATTAATCGTGTTTGTTAGACAACATTCTACATTAAACATGAGGAGCGTTCAATAGCACTTCATACAGTACAGCACCCATTTGGCCTACTAATTTCCACCACTTGTTTCCTTCTCTCTCTCCTTCCACTAACCATCTCTCCTCCTACTAACTTAATATAAATGGATGGTGGAAATCCATGGGCCAAAGGGGTGTTGCATGTGTCACCCCTTTGAACGCTCCTCATTAAACATATACTATATATTATTATAAAGCTTGTTAGTATGTAATTGTGTGAAACATAACAAAAGATATAAGGTTGCTGAAGCTTTTTACATACCTACAATGCGTTTTGTACGTGATTGTACACACACAAATGACATATCGTGTGTGTATGCATACATGCATGTGTCGCCCAAATCTCAAAAAAAAAAGTTTGGTATATATGAAAAATGCAATTGCAGACACAAAAACATTGATGATATCAATTCTGAAACACAGACCAATCAATAGATCAACATCACCATGATATTTTCTTCCAACTGCAATCTTACTGATATTCAATAACTGTTCACAAATAATCTACTTCAATAAAGACATACAAAACAGAACCAAATAATAGTTTCATTGCATTTTTTTAAGAAGGACAAAATTTGAAAAGGAGAAGAACTTTGAATTTTTCAACATCAAAAAGAAGTGGTAGACACCACTTAGTTCACGTTTATGTGAGGCTCAAGATATCTACGAGGCATCCATAATTTAATCATGCTGCAAGTTAGCTTATTACAACTTTTTTATTTATTTTTGACTGTGTGTGTTTCTTTCCTAATTTAAATTGCTACATCTCACCTTAGTTTAAAACATTGCATGCTTCAATATAAATTCTACCTTCAACCAAAATAACTTCTACAAGACGCATAAAAGAAACTCTTATAAAATTAAATAACACAACTGCAGTTTTAGGTCTATCGTAACTTATTTTTTCAACCACACCAGATCACAAGTCCCTACCCACCACCAACAAATGTTGCATCGCCCATCATGAGACCACATCCGTCAATCTCAAAAGAATTTGAAGCAGCACAAAGACATCCGTACAATCTTGGTGAATTCAATTTGACACAGCCCATCAGTTGATCTCAGCTGGAAAAACCATCAATATTTATACCTCGAGCATCATTGATATGAAGGACATTGTTGAAAATATGGCCATCATAAGTCGTGTGACCATTATGTTTCCATCTAATAGTAAACCGACATCAATTGTCTTTCATTTCGATCGTCGACCACACGTCCAGCTTATCTACAAAGATTTTTCCAACCCAATACTTCCCTTTCACAACATGGTCACCCTTCATCCTTCTCGCTTGCTTTATCTCTAGTCCCGTAAGTGGAACCACGATGACCCAACTGACAAACAGAAATAAAGTTATGCAAACTCGTCATTATATATCCAAGACACTTTTCTCATAAGGATACAACAACATTATGATCGCTCTTATCAACATCATAGTTGTTGCGTACATAGCATTTCTTTTTACGCTGAAAGGAAACAGTATAACTTGACATACTTCTACCATTAGAGACTTTCTCTCGTCTCTTTTTTTACTTTTTTGCAACGACAACATCATCTCGAAATAACTTTGCAATTGACATCTTTTAGGTTCCTCGTTCAAGAGAGTAATTTGAACCGTATCGTGAAAACTCAAAGCATTGTTGTTTCCCAATGATACGATAGAAGTTTTGAACTCTCTGAAAGCAAATTCATCAACAAAAAAGCATATAACTAACTCATTATCAAATTTGCCATTCATAGTAGTGAACTAATTTATTACATATTAAAATTCATTCAGATGGACATTAACATACTCCTAGCATAATGGAGCAACGATCTTCAACTCGTCAATGGAGCAGAGCTTTTGTATAATTATCTGTAGCGCTACTTCCAATACCCATTGACTCATCATCAAATTGAGTTGGATCGCATACTTGTATCACTACTTGCAACAATTTTCAACTCATACCGAACATATCCAATACCACATGATCCAATAAGAAAAAATCTATATAAGGAAAGCCTTATTGTACCACTCTTTGACTCATTCAGAAATAGCAACTTGCCAGATAAATTTTCTGCGAATTCACAACTAGTCAAATGAGGAAAGCTGAATCATCAAGGTATCCACGAATTAAGCAATCACCTTCTTATGTCCCTTTTTATTTTCATTTCCCCCTTCCATATATGAGGTCTTTTTTTATTACCTTCAACCAGTTCATAAAGATTATTGTCAGAAAGAATGCCACATATTCGAAGATTCCAGACACACTTTTTTTTCACTTAAAGCATCTATTTTTTAGACTGAGATTGTGTTCGACATCACAACTTTGAAATCTTAAAATTATTAAAAATTTCAGTAACATCTACATTTAACACTATATTTTAGTATTCAATTGCATAATGCCTGAGAAATAGTAAAACAGTTGCTGAAACCTTTTCTAAGATTTCAATTTTGAAACACACAAACCGATCAATACAAATAAGAGTTTTCCAGCAAACTACCCTTTTTCACTATCATTTTCCCTGACAAGAACCAAAATTAAGATGATAATCCCAGATTTTTCAGCACCAAAATTTTTTATAGCTATCAAATACTTCACGTCTTAATTTGTGTCGGCTACGGGTATTTTATGTTACACTGGTTTGTTGATCATGTAACATGTTGCAAATCAACTTATTGGAAGACTTAACGGGCTTAGATGTTGTTTGGCCAGTAAAATAGCTTATAAGTTATTTATGTAATTTTAAGTGTCTGCGAACAAATTAACATTTGACTTGGAAGCAACGAAAAGTTGATTTGTTCTCAAATGCATTTACTTTCTAGTATTCGCTCAAAAGCTACTATTTAAAACTATAAGGCGATTTAAAATGATTTGTTCTCAAATGAGCTCATAGGCCTGGATTTTTATATTAACTTTTTTCCTATTCTGCATTAAAAATCTTATTGGAATTTACTTCTCGCAGAAATGCAGAATGATTTGTAGAAGTAAACAAGCTTACATAAGTTTTCAAAGTAAGGACTGTCATAAATCATAATATTTTGAATTAACCCAAATCAGATTCAAATGGTGGATTGTTGATTTAACAGCTTCATATACCAAATTGTATATCCTAAATTGTATATACTTGTACGCTATAAATTTCACTTCAAGTAGATTCAAAAATACTTTGAAATATGTGAACTTTGGTTGTCTTTTCTACATTTATATTTAGATTTTGCAAGTGATTTTGATATTTAGATTTTTCGGATTTTGAATCCATAAATGTAATGTTTAATATCTAGTTTAACTAGACTTGAATTGCACATTTGAAAAAAAAAAAAAAAAAATCTTATTAGATTTTTATTGGATTTACTTTACTGCAATTCAGACTGGGTTCTGAGTTGAAATATCAATTATCTTTCAAGATTCGGGAGAATCTGTTCGAAACACGATTCAAACTATAAAATTTTAAAACTTATACCATGAGCTTATACAGAAACAACTCTCGACCAATATCCTCAATTTTTTAGAACGGTTTTTATTTATAACATCAAAAGAGTATTTTAGTTGACACTACATTTATATGCCAAGCGCCCAATTGGGAAAAGTTTATTTTATTTTTAAAACTCACAAAGCCGAGCAAAAGTTATACAAGTCTAAGAATGTATGTATAGAACTTTCAATACAATCTACAGATAAAACATAAAATGGAATGTATGCATGTATGTATGAGCAGCCTACAAGGGCAGTGCAACACCCCTTTGCCCCCCCCCCCCCCTCCCGATTCCCACCGCATGTTTATATTAAGTTAAGTTTGTGGAAGGGGAGAGGATAAGTGGAATTAGAGAGTGGGAAATGGATGGTGGAAATCAAAGGGCCAAAGGGGTGCTGCACTGTTTGAAGTGTCATTGAATGTTGTTATATATATATATATATATATATATATATATATATATAATAATTTTATAAAAATGGCGGACAAGGCGACTTCGGAGGGAACAGTTATCGTAGAAGAGTCAACCACAAAATCAAAGCCGTCTTCAATAGCTACATGGAATAGGATGTGGGCGGTCGCCGTTAAAGGGGTAAGCAACAACAACGATGAATCCAATGATGTGGACTTACAGTTTATCCCACCAAGACGATTGCTGAGGCAAAATGGAGAAACACAATTGTGGCATACGTGATTGGAAGCAGACCGATGTATAACTAGTTCTCGAATTATGTGAAAAGTGTGTGGAAGCCATTAGGTAATTACGAAATCTTCTATAAAACTAGTGGTTTCATCATCATCTGTTTCGCTTTGGAAGAAGACTGTGTAAGAATTATTAAAAGCGGACCTTTTACTTTTAATTCAAGAATTATTATAATGAAAATATGGAAACCTGGGTTAAAATCAGCGAGGGATTACTTCCCTTCCATCCCGATCTAGGTCAAATTAGAGGATTTAAATCTTGATTTTTGGAATCAGGAAGCTATAAGCCGGAATGCAAGTACAATCGGAAGGCCTATTAAAATGGATACTACTACTGCTACAGAAAATCGCTTGCACTATGCTAGAGTTCTGATAGAAGTAGATTCTACCTTCGCCTACCCGAAGACTGTGGAAGGAATTAACTACGACGGCAGTGTTATTGTCATTCAGTTATCCTATGAGTGCACCCCTACTCCATGTGAAAACTGCTGAGTCTTCGGCCATAGTACTAAGAACTGTGAGATTCAGTTCAAAAAGACATGGCAGTCAAGACAGCCAGTGCAACATAAGGATAATGTGCAAGGAGCAGATGCACCTCATACTGGACAGGATTACTCACGTTCTGCGCATGCCTAAGTGTCAACTGCTCCACAGGCTGACCATATAAACATAAATTCTCAAACAGTCATAGCAGAAACGAAGGAGGCAGGCATAGGTGCGGTCGTCGTTGACACTTCTCAAGAACAATGGACTACTGTCAGAAATAAAAGGAAGGAACCAGCTCAGACTGTTAAAAATGCTAAAAGAATTACCAACATTCCAGTGACTAATCCTTATGACTGTTTGCAGACGGATTATACATTGTTAAATACATCACTTTCAAGTACTGAGAACAAAGATTCGACACAGAAAAAAGATGCTAGCAGTTTCGACCAAGACAGGGTGATCGTGGAGGATGTTAATGATAGTTCAAGTTCTGAAGATGAAGCAGATTCCTATTTTGGTGCGCATGATCAACAATTGATCGATAATATTGTTGCACATATCGAAGAAGTCCCAATGGCATCAGCCGCTGTGGATTTCACAGCTTTTGTAACTGCCAATCCTGCTTATGCTCAGAAACAAGGTGCGAACCCTTCAATACAACTCGCAGCTCCTCCTAAAAGGACACGGAGCTCAATGAACATCACCTGAAATTTTGGAAATGTGAAGGGGTATGAATGCGTATGCATTCACACTCCTCAATTCGACCTTCCTAACTCTTTTGTGGGTTGGTTTGGGTCTCCTATACTTTTGTCCTATGTACAAATGAATTTTACGTTTCAGTTTGGTTGTCCTGCTCAAGTGGTTGAAAGCTGTAATTATATCTAGCGGACGTGGGGATTGGATTATTGGCACATGCAGATATGCAGTTAGCAGTCTAAAATGCCTAATGGAGAGGGTATGAAAAGTGACTGACTTGATCAATTATATGACCAATTCAAGGTGAAAAAGGGGTTGCTCCCTCGGCAAAACTGGAAAAAAGTTGAGACAAAAGATCCGATTCAA